>JAAIXI010000215.1:137670-737670 GCA_013403645.1 Heliconius nattereri | reverse complement strand
TATAATTGAGTGACGTGAGATAAGCAACCCTACTCACCATTTCTGACATCGAATCACCGTTTTATTTACACGAATGTCATAAACTCTTCTAAGTGCTATATAGATATTCTAAACAATTTTCTTAACGGAACACTGTGTACTAAACTATACCCTAATAAACAGAATTAAGGCTGATAATGGCTTTTATGTTAAATCTGCAACGAAGCCCTGTCACGTTTCTTTCAGTGCGTGAGATCAATACTGTCATTCTTCATGCGTATGCGCAACTCGTTCTCCAATGATGCTTAAGGATATTTATACTTTAAATATTTATAGATATTCTCAGTTTTAACGTCACTCACAGACGTTAATTAGCGTTATTTAATTTGATTTAAATCTGATAAATTTTGATTATTCTTTGATTAATAAAAAAATAAGATAACACGTTACAATTATTATAAATTTCAAATTGAAAGCCGTCGTGGTGCAGTGGCACAGTGTCTGACTGTACACGACGATTGTGGGTTCAATTCCCACTTGGGGAAAGTAAGTAAAACTGAGAATATAATTATAAATAACACATTTGTGATTGCAACAAAAGAAAACATACGAAGAATATTTAGTTTTAGAAGCTATTAATTATGTCGTTGGTGCTATAAAGCATTGAGTGCCAGACCGCGCGCACATCAAACGGTATTATAGCATTTGCTCAGCACTATAATGTCTTAATCTAATTTATTTTGTACTGAGTTCAGATTTATTATATGCCTGTGTCATTATTAGCTTACGTGGCCGTAATGGTGGCTTTTCTTGAATTTGGCAAAGAAATTACCAGAAAATTGTTATTTAATTTATTTTATTTACCATTTTGATATAAAAAATGTGCTGTTATAATAGTTGACACTTTTGTTTTCAACGGAAAGCTAACCTAGGCAATGCACCCGTCGCACAGTACTGTAAAATTTACGTTATAATGAGTGCCCCTCATTGGAGGGGAATTACTATAATCTTAATGGGAATTCGCATCAATCCCTCTTTTTGTACAAACATGTACTTTTTGGATAAACATGTATGGAATTAATGTCTATTGAATGTAATGCAGGATAGTTGCCAGCTAATGTAATAGATTGTACCATTGATTTTGAAAAGAGCAACTGTTGAGTTTCTTGCCGGCTCTTCTCAGCAGAACTACCTTCCCAACCGGTGGTAGCTCATATGTTCATTCGACGATTCAAAAGTGCTTATAATAATTGTCTATTAGAATATAGAATATTTTGAATTAGAATTTATAAAATATTATTACTATACCTTTAATTTTGTACGAAAAATTTATTAAAACAAATCCTCTTTAAATAATCCATTTACTTTTCTGAATGAATCTATTACTATTACATGCATGTCCGTGCTTCGTGTCTGAATACCAATGTTTCGAAGCAGAAATTGTTTCTTCCGTTGATTGCACAGTTACTGGAATTATTCTATTAAGCTAAGCCATAATTTCCTATAGGAATGACTGTTTGTTTCACAGAAGGCTTATTTGGATCCTGTTTTGTATGGATTGTGGTGTAAATGCTGTAGGAAATAGGTTTTTGAGCTTAAAGCTTTATAGGAATGGTACTGGTATAGATTTTTATGTATGAATACTAATCAAAATATTATTTATTATCATTTTTTGCATGAACCTGTTTTTATGAAAGTGTAATAAGGTACAATATTTTGTCAAAAAAAATTAAGACAACAGCAATCTATGCTAAAAGTCCAAAAGTCACAGTTGTTTAAATGTTACCTAATAGTCTGTATCCATTTCCAGATATCTAAAATGTGTGAGCGAACACATGAGGGACATTAAGCCGTTCGAGGACGTGCCCTCCAAGCTATCAGTGCAGCTGCGGCGGGCCTTCGTGGCTACCCGCACCTTCCACAAAGCGCTGCGAGCTGGCGCTGAAGTTGTTAAGAATATGATGCAGGTATGTTGTATATGAGTAATGGATATTGTGTCCTACTTATAGTAGGGTAGGCTTAGGGAACCTAGTGCTTAGACACTTCATTCTCTTTCTTCCCGAATTCGAGACATTACGTATTGAATGGGCGAGACTCAACACAGCGCTTTGTATTACGTGAACGTGGAAAATAGGAATATTTACAAAATATCTTTCTTTCAAGTTGTATTCTATTGTAATCTATTCATACCTTTATTTCCATTTGACCGCGTAGGCGAAGCCGTCGGCAAAATATAGTAAAGAACATAAACTAAAAAACATAAACCCAAATTGAAATAAAACGAGACATTTACATTCGGTTACGTCAATCATTACCTTAAAAGGCGAACATTAAGACAGACGATTTGCCTACTGACCTCCAGACTGATCAGAAATATCCATGCATATTAAATTTCCGCCGCTATGGGCAAGGAACCATGGCTATACCATATAAATCTCTCGACTATTGTCTCGAGATATAGTAAGTAGGTACAAAGTATGCAAATTTGCAAGGAATTTCGGCGTTGAATTTATTAAAAACGTATCAAAATTCAAGCCAAGTAGTGTTTTACTGTGAGACGTCTGAGTCACGCGTCCGTTGATCTCATTTGGCGCCAGATGACATATTACTCGCAATTAATATTATAATTCAAATTTATTTGCATATCAACAAGGAGGATCGAATCGTTTTGTGGGATTATTAGTTTGGCAACCACGTTTGGTGGTGATGTCATTGCTGGGAATAGATTGTTGATGATAATAATTTGATACTGTTTACTAATATATTATAGGTATTTAAGTAAATAGTATCATCATTATATATAGGTTTAATTGAAGATGCCATCCTGGCACAGTTGAGGGAGGATTCGGGGGATTCGGAATCGGGTTTGTTACTCACTAGACTTCTGTGTTCCTTTTATATTCTGCATAAAGTGCAAAAAATAAAAACTAAAACTAGAATATTCGACAAAAAAATCTGGTGACTAACATCCGTCCACATATTAATTTGCATCCTTACAAAGTAATATCCAAGCTTTTCTCCATGTCAGTCACGTCAGTCATCATCAGTCATATATTTCCTTTGTCCAAGAAAAAGCATTGTAAAAACCATAACCGTCCGTCCGTCCGTCCACATTCCGTTTTATGTAAGGCTATAGGAATGCCGACCAGCAATTACGTGCTTAATGTGAACCCTGAAGACCGCGTCAAGGCGACTCGTGTCGTTGCCACTAAGATGTGCAGATTATTTATCTTCATGCCACATTCTTAGTTTAATTGCTAAATTAAATAGCGTCTTTGTTTGTGCGAGGCTTTGGGGATGCAAAAAACTAATATTAGTTTTTGGGTAGTTGTGGATTCGATTCTCGTTTGGGACGATGATTATATATAAATTATTTACACTGGTCCTTTCTGGTAGACTAAGTGCAGCGTTGAGTTCTACTCAATATTCAATGTCTCAAAAATATAATAAAATAAAAAAATCTAAATCATTATGGTGTAACACTTGTTTGAAGCCGTATTGGCGTACGGATCCATATATTGTAAACATATTATACCTCTCCGTTTTTCGTTTCTTTATTTAGATTTATATCCTGAATATTTAAAGCTTTAAGATGAGAAAAATGTAGTTTAAACAAAACGCATACCTAGTACAAATGAACTGCTTGTTCATGTTAGTTGTATGCAATGAGGTTAACGAGGTGCAAAGACGCGTTTAAATGCGACGGTTCTAAGTTCAAACGCCACCAAAACGTGAAGCAAAATAAATACAGCACGTATAGAAAATTAGTCCCAGACCTCCCATATCCTACATAGAAAGTTTTATAATCATCAAATATTTCCATCGTAGCTGATTGACAATTTACATGTAAATTCTATAAAAATCCTATAAAACTTAATTTTCTCGTTGAAAATTAAATAACCATCGAAGAATTTAACCGTCTCGTATCCTTATCTATTAATGAGGAAGCACTCCGCTAAGGGCCACACTGATATCGATAAGATGCAAGTAATTGGCCGCTGTCGGTATGTTTGCTATGATAATGTTAGATCAAGATGCATATACTTCAATATATTTAGTTAATTAAGTAAACAGATATTTACTAGTTATTTTATGACGGTAATTTTTTTAAAAAATAACGCTTTTTTAAGTGGACTCTTTGAAACATATAAAATATTTAGGTAGTGTAGTATAATTCAATTTTGAATGTTTGAATAACGTATCAGGTTTTCATCTTTCATAAACATACAGTACGCTTACTTATATAGGAATCAACTTTTGCTAAGCTTTGCTTTTTGTATATCCATAAAAATATAAGAAGATTTTTTATTATTTCCAAATAATTTATTTTCTAGTCTAGTGCTAGGTAGCGAAGCATAAACCTTGTGGTCACTATATAACTTCCCAACTAGAATTTTCTTTACCTACGTATTTATTTTGGCAATGGGCGGGGCATATCTGTCGTAGAGCCGACGGCCGCTGGGGCAGACGTGTCTTAGAGTGGAGACCCCGTACAAAACGACCGGTGGGGCGACCCCTTGCCAGATGGGCCGACGACATAAAGAGATTAGCGGGAAGCGGATGGGTCCGAAAAGCTGAAGATCAAGTGTGGTGGCGAGAATTGGGGAAGGCCTACGTCCAACAGTGGACAAAAGATGGCTGTTGATGATGATGACGTATTTATTAAGACATTAATTTAAATCACTATTCTATTAACTCTTATTAATTATTATTAATTAAATGATACTTTTTCCAGGTGGGCGTAACACAAGAGTGTGTGACAGCGTGGGCGCGTCTCCGCTACTGCGGCACCTGTTCAGGCCAGCAACAGCCCTCCTGCAGTCGATACTGCCACAACGTTATAAAGGGCTGCCTGCCTGCTCACGCTGATTTGGGCGAGCAATGGGACGCTTATGTTGGTAAGTCAATCACTACCATTAAATTTTAATCCAGTATCGTAAGTTTAAAAAAGAAGTAAAATTTCTTTTTTAAACTTAAAAATATATTTGTTTTCTTTATTTGCATAATGTACATGTATATGTTTTAAATTCTAGATGCCGTGGAAAAAGTGGCAGATCGCTTACTCGGTCCATTCAACATAGCGATGGTAGTAGAACCCATAGACATAAAAATCTCAGAGGCCATAATGAGCTTCCAAGAGCGCAACCAGGAGATCTCGCAGAAAATCTTCTCTGGTTGCGGTAAACCAGTCTTGGGCGGAGGTGGCAGTACCGGGCCATTCTTCGCCCCAGACAGAAGTCGGCGTTTCGCCAGATCCATTCCAGACTTCGATTGGAACCATAAGTCCAATGATGTCGACGACTTCGAAATCGAGGCTTCCTTCGAGAGCCTCGTCAACGACGACCCGTTGCTCATAGGTCTAAAAACCCCAGATGGTATTAGAAAAGCAACGGAAGAACTGGCTGAACAGTCCAAACTCAGGGAAAGGTTCCTACAGTATATGAGGGGTCAGATTAAACTGGACGAATATGAAGAACACGAAAGGAGGAAACGTGATGCTGACCCCGAGCCCGCACCTGGTGGTGCAGAGATTGATTTCAAATCGTACGAATTTGATGGGAAGAGAGGATCGAAGAAGAAGAAGCCAATTAAATCTGAAGAAGGTTATGGTAAGTCAATCTTTATGGTTTGAAATAAATTATGTTTTGGAAAATGATTATGTATAAGATTTTATTCATATTTAAATGCTGATAATTATGAAATTGTGTATTCTATTTGAACAACAATATGCACATACAGAACAAAAACCCTTATTTATTAGATAACATCTTCAAATGCTTTATCCAATTAAGCCAATCAATTGATTAAATTTCGCCTGTTACAAACTTTGTTGTGAGAACTTTGCTGACACGGCTTCAACAAACTAACTTTTTATTATAAAGAGTGCTCAATATGAGAGATAGAATACTTTTGCTTTTATACTTAGAATTACAAATGATTCTGTGATTTCCACACAAAATATTTAAATAATAAAATCTTTCTCTTCACCAGGTGGCGAATCCGGCCCAGCATTAGAAAGGCTAGTACGTGAGACTCGATCCCGGATCCGCGCGTCCAGACGCTACTGGCTTCATCTGCCCGCGGTGCTGTGCGCCTCCACTAGTGTTACGAGCGCACCTTGTTTTAATGGATCGCATGTTGCTAGGTGAGTGAAGTGTTTTTGGAAGGCGTATAAATATTTTTGTGTAGCGGGATTTGAACCTCCGCTTCTTCGATGCCGTCTAATGATAACTAAGTTATTTAGAAGTATAATTTAAAGTATGGTACCTGGCTATTACATGTTATTCATATTACGCAAAGGTCTTGCACTTATGCATAGTCGGTTGAAAGCAAACACGACATGCAATTGCTGTGTTCGGCTTTTATAACAATTATAAATAAATAATTTAAATTACTCAATACAAATAATATAGAAGTTGAACATTTACATAAAAAAACAACAACAAAACAAAATTATAAAAAAAAACAAAATAGAGAAAAACTTAAGATTTGGTAAAATTATTGTTGACCGATTAGATGGTTGAGAACTGAATCTAAATTAATGTCTACTTATTTACAAAACCGTAATTGTCAATCACCGTTATAGCGCAGCGGCTGACTGTAAATTTGGTTGTGATTTCGATTTCCTTCTTTCCAGTTACACATCAATTGCTGCCGGAGACGGCACCCCCGCGTTGGCTTCCAACCCTGAAGTACGCTCGTTCGTGCCCCCCTCCCCTACACCTGCGCTAGAAGCACTACGATCGTACACAGCAAAACTGAAGGACGCCTACAACGGAGTCGAAGTACAGTGGAAGGATACCCGTGAGTATTCTTCATCATCAGCATCACCCTGTTTTTAAGTCACTCTTGGATATAGATCTCCCCAATCTGGCACGAATAGTTACACTATTAGTAGAAACCGTCGGGTTGCGAGTTCGATTCCCACTCGAAGAAATGTTCTGGTGCTCGAAGAAATGCTCTTCGTTCTGGTGTCGGGGCAAAAGCGCGCCGTTAAGTTCTGCAACTCAACACGGATTTCCTCAGAATTCAGCGAAATTTGTGGAGTGGAGTGTCTTAACGCTAGACTCCCTCTGCCTACCCTGCTACATGTAGGATGAAAAAAAAATTAAGCTGAATAAAAATATTACTTTAGCTGCATATTGTATGCATATAGCATCCACCCGCGTTACAGATGTTAAAATCACACACTGCTAAATTAAAGTATGCTTACCATGGGGTTGAAGTACAGTGAAAGAGCACATGATTATTATTACTCAAAATTTTATCCTTTCCATTTCACCAGCTGAAGACCTCCAAGCAGCAGCGGCAGCACAAAACGAATTCATCGAAAACGGCTCAGGCTCGGGTTCCGGAGATGAGTCGTACGATAACTACGATTTACCCACAGACGACGAGGACAGGAACCCAGACAATGATTATAATGAAGGTAAACGGCTTTTTTTACCCGCAAATTTTATTTATGCTAGTAATTTTATTTTTATATATATATATTTTTTGGGTGGTAGTTAAAATTAAGGTCAAATAAGGTCATCATTAGTTATATGTCTATATTGTTTTTTATTAAAGCGATACATGTCCTTATAATCCTATTAAAATGAAGAACAATATTATAAGGCCAGTCGTGGCGCAGGGGGGCGCGCTATACCTTGTGGGTTCAATTCCCGCTTAAAGAAACGAAATATTTACTGTTTTCATTTGGCGTCGTTGAGTACCGCCACTCAACACGCAACGCCTCCAGAATCAGGCGGAATGTGGGAAAACAGTGTGTCTTAACATTAGGTTCCCTCAGCGTACCATGGTATATGCGCGATACAGCGTTAAGCTGAATAAATAATTATACTAATTGTACTTGAACCTTCTTAATCTCCCATTTCCAATAGTTGATAAGTTTCCAAAAATATAGTTTTAGTTTCTAGCATAGCAAATAATGAAATAAACTATTAATTGAATAATATTTTAAATAAAATTATAATAATTTATCATTTAAATTTCCTCCAGGTTCAGGCGATGGCCGCTTCGACGCCACCACACCAGAAACAACGACGAGACAATCAGAAATACCAATACAACCCAAATTCGAAATACCAGTACCAAAAACAATCGAGCCAGTCGATGAAATACCACAACCTGAACAGCCTATCGAGATACCCGATAACGTATCTGAACCGGCTATCCCCTCAGAACAGCCGGTAGCCGCGTCCGCCGATCAACCGTCACTACAAAAGGCATTATTTACGTACGCCTTACCCGTTGTGTGCGCTTGGTTCGGTACTATCGTCACCGATCTTTTTTAATTTGCCATTTTGACATGACGTCACGTGTTTTTTAATTAATAATAGTACTTTAAAATATATTTTGTATAGGGAATTGAAGGTAGGTCGTGTTTTGTTGTGTGGATTTTGTTTTTTTTAAAATGGCAACCCAGTTTATTTTTAATTAAACGATGTACAGATATTTAATCTAATTGTAAAATCGATTGTTATAGGTGGGTCGTGTTTCCTTATGTGTGGATATTTTTCCGTTTTTAACGACATGGCAATACTGCCCACCTTTAATTGAATACACTCACACGTGATTAAGTAATTGATCGTGAATTAATGGTCGTGTTATTTATGTTTAAATTATAATATCATTTTTTTTTATTATCAACACAGTAACACGACCCTTCTTTAACATTGTACTCGTAAGTAATTCATTACGTAATATAATTTTTCAACACGGTAACACTATCTACTTTTAATTATATTGTCCACAGATAATTTAAAATAAATTACTAATTAATTTATTACCATAATTTCCATCTGCCGTGACGTCACTGCCTAGTCAATAAAGAGAGCGAGTCCTGTGATATGACTGTGGGTTCGATTCTCGAGTGCACGAAATGTCTAAATAACTTCATTTTGGTCGACAATAACTGATTTTTTACTTTTATTTCTTTATAAGACGCCGTTATTTTGGTATTGTTTATCTGTAATTTTATGCACGTCTATGATTTTTTTATTTTATTTACACTGTTATTTATATGATTTATACATTATATTTTCATGATAAAATTAAAAATAACGAGATATTATAAATTATTAAGTATTTAAATGAATTAATTTTTTAAAAGTAGTTATTGTTAAGGAGTAACGATATTTAAAGCTTTATTGATATTAAATTACAGATAAATGACAACGTAATGGCAACCACATATATATTTTACCCATTAGGTCGCAGTTTAGATAATCACAGCCAAATTTTGTATTTATTAATTGTAAATATAACTTGTAAATTATGATTTAGATAGCCAATATTTCAACTTTGTATGTAATATGCTATATAATAATATGTTCTAAGATGTCTGTCTGTCAGTTGTACTAATTTGTAAATATTATAGCTTCGGAACAAAAAATATTTAAAGTGTAAATATATTTAGTTACACGTAAGCGTAAGTTAAGACTGATTTGCTTTGGATATTCTGTTTTTTTTTTGTAAATGTCACTGACGCTTCTTGTCAAATTTGTTTGCAATTGAATTCGAAATTAAAATCTTTTTGTAATTTTTATTAATCGACTGACATAGTGAATTTTTGGTTTACTACTATTGTATTTTTTATTTATATTAATTACTGCAATTGTTTATTGTTTAATTTTTTTTGCTTAAACATGAGCTTCAGCCTTACTTTGCTATGTTTGCATTATTTTTTATACATTGCAAATAATATTGTTTTTTTATTTTTTTTGATTGTGAACCCAGTGTATAGATAGAAAGAATATCGTGGATACGCTTTTTGTTGTTCTTTTTTCTTATTTTTTTTGTATGTGGCAATAAGCTTTCCACGATATATTTATATAGTCCTAAGTAAACTTTCTTACATGCCATAATTAGTCTTTTTATTATTATTAAACGCACAAATATTTATATTATACGTAATTTTTTTATGTAATAAAGTCGCAATAGATTTTTTTTATTTTACATAAAATGTCATCTGTCATTAAAAGTTAACATTAAATTAAAAAGTTTATAATTGAATAGGTTTTTATTTTGCTTTCGCTTTAGCTGTTTCTTGTGACACATATCACAGAATATAGAATAAATATAAACGTAATGTGCAAGTTTTGGGACCAAAAAGAAAATAGAATAAATTGTAAGCTCTCTCACTTCTTGCTTCTTGAATCACTTGCACTGACTTTGAAAATGTTCATCTATAATATAAAACCAGCAGTAAAATTAATGATTTAAATTTTAAATGATTTTTACTTAAAAATTATGATTTTTCTTTACAATATACCCTCTGAAATAAAAAAACTTAATAGTTTAAAATGTAATTGAATAAGAGTTATTCCAAAAGTTGTTTAGCTTTTGCATATTTAATATCGACAGTTAGCTATTTTTATACGTAATTAATAATGATTGTAACCTATACGTTTTAAATTACTCTGTAAATATATGATTAACATTTTAAATGTTTTAAAAAGTTAGTAAATATAAGATTTTGTACAGATAATTAACAGGGTACAGACAACTGCCGTTGATTGAAAGGCACTATGGGTGGGGATCTTAGAAATTAAAAAAATAAAAAATTATGACAGCTTGCAAGAAAAACATCTTAAAATGGAATTGTATGGGAATACATTAAAATCAAATATATTTTATTTTGTTTTTATTTCATAAATATATTATAGTAAAACATTTTTCCATATTTTTATTTCGAAATCGTCAATAATGAAGTATACTTACCACTAGATTGTCTTATTTATCAACATATATGTCGTTTTGACTAAATAATTAATTGTAATTTTTAATCATAATTTATAATCAATTTTAGTACATATTGACAATTTTGAAGTAAAAGTGTGATGTATTAAATATTCTGTCTCAAAAATTATAGATTGGAATGCTTTGATAAACTCATATACTACTAGAATGATTGTCGGTTGAATTTCAAATAGCAAAAATTTACATATACATGTATATGTTAGTACATATATCATAATATCAATTTACAATATTATAAATAAAAATTCTGCATTCTGTTCCATTTTGTCTTTAATTATCTAAAAAACCACGTAATATTAACCATTAGATAATCAAATCAAACAAAATACAAACCTATCTGGACATTTAAATTTAGGTCTAAATAAATATTTGATTCTTCTTTATTAGAATATAATAAAAATTGTTAAAAAACTGAATGTATAACGAATGAATAAAATGTAGGTTTAAAGGAGTATTTATATACACGTGTAGACTCTACCATGTATGGCGTTGTAAATAAACAGATGGTGTAACTTTGTGTTTTATTTTTAAATTAATTAATTTTAATTAGAAATAAAAAATATATTAATTTTATTTTATTATGAATTATTTATTCGATTTTTGGAGGCCAATCCTTGCACAGGGGCACAGACGTTCGAAACTGTATATGTGATAGGGTTGATTCCCAGTCGAGGAAATGAAATATTTAACATTTTCTTCCTCTCCGTGGTAACGTGGTAACAGGCAGCGGTGAGTTCCGCTAACCTGCTGTGTGCTGAATGTAGCGTGAAGTTGATAAAATTTTAGTATACTAGTATAAATAGTATAACCACTTCCACACCGCGCCTTAACAGAGCAAGGCAATACAACCGTCGCCTTTTACGTGAATATCACTTAAATGAACACTGTTTAATACTTACAAAGTATACCCTTCCAGCATTTATGTTATTAATGTAAAATGAAAAATATGTCTAATACAGCTCTGAATGAATGAAAATAATAAATGGAATGTAAGGGCAATATATTTTTTTAGATTAAGAAATTATTACTGTCATTTTCTTTTTCTTTTTTTTTGGTTTTGAGGTTAATGCTGTTAGCCCTATTGGGCTTTACAGCGACACCGGGTGGGTAGGTAAGAGGGTACTCTGTCCCTGAAAATATGCAGGCACTGTGGGAGTGCCGACGACGCAAAGGCGCCCCCTGCGGGGCTCGAACCTCGGCTTGCGCCGTCGAGCGGAACTGTAAACTAGCAGCATAATTTTATTTTATAACTATAACCAACCTACTACGCAAATTAAAATTAAAAAAAAAACTATATAAAAATTATTTATTATCCTTACAATACATACATTTACAATATTCCGTATACAACTTTGTTACATTATTAATTAAGACTTCAATTATTAAATTGAAAATGAAATTACGGATATATGTCTGACACTACACAATATATGTGATTTCTTGTCTTTTTTTAATAAATATATCTATCCCTCTTCCTCATCACTGTCGTCGCTATCGTCCGTCTCGCTCTCGGTGCCGGAGTACTCCGAGTCGGAGCCGAGCCAGTCCGGTAGTGGTGGCTGCTCTATAATCGTTTTCCATTCGTTTAGTTTGTGTAGATCTATAAAATAAAAGTATTAATTTAGTTATATAAATAGTGTAGTTATTTGTAAAAAATGTGTTAATACAAATATTAATAAAGCAAATAAGATTTATTTAAAATAGTCTTTTGTACATATATATTTTTATTTTGAACATTATATACAATATAAACATATAAACATTTTTGGTCGAAATTACGCAAGCATTTTTAGATTACAATTTTTTATTTTTCTGCAATGTTAGAAAATTCCTAAAAATAATAGATCGTTCCTCAGAGCACTTACTCTGTTACCCATTTTCTACAGAAATTTTAAGATACTACGAGCGCAACTTTGTGTAGATACCAGAAATATTTAAAACGTGAACATTTTGAATATATTCTCCTCTGTGGAAATCGAACCACAATTGTCGCATTTACAGTCACTCACTGAGCCACTACGCCACGACGGCTCCATCCCAAAATGTAACCATAAAAAAACTAAAATACTGAAAAAAACTTACAGAAATAGTTAAAAGAACTTACCTAAACTATACATATCGCCCAAATAAAACTGTTTTTCGTCTTTCTCCAACACACCCCCATACAAATATAAAACAGATCTTTGCACTGTCGTCATGGCCGACATTCTGGGAGTTGGTCCGGAATGTTCTACTTTAGGTTGTATTGTTACAGAACTTTCTAGAACTTCTGAAGCTTGTGAGGAACCGAGCTTCATTGTAAATACTTCATCTGTTACCACTACAAATAGAATCATAAATGAATAATTATTAAAAAAATAAGAGATGTTTTATACTGCACATATGGGGCTATGCTGACACTCCATTTCCATTAACAAATTTCTGCTCCCCACTTTCCATCGAATTCTAGGGCGATTTACCCTGTTATATACGGGGAAAAGCAGGAAAGAATACCAAATCCTCAGTTTACCTGTAACAGTCTCTTTCTCTTCCTCTTCTTTCTCCTTCTCTTGCCCTGTTTGTACAGGTACAGTAGGTACTATATTTGTTCGTAACACTACAGGATGGAAACGATTTGTATCTAAATCTAAAACTTGAAGTTCATCACTCATTTCTCCTTTTAACTCTTCTTCTGTTTCTTCTACATCCTTTGGAGTAATAAAGTTTTAAGTTTTTTTTTATTAAAAATTAAAATCTTCAATAAGATCATATACAAAAACAATTTTGCAAGATCCTAAAATATTTGACCACAAATTTTCAACATAATCCAATATACACATATCGTCATCATCATCATCATCAGCCTGTCCTCGTCCACTGCTGGACATAGGCCTCTCCAATGGCACGCCACTGAGCTCGATCTTCAGCTCTTCGCATCCAACCGCTGCCCGCTACTTTGCGAATATCGTCACCCCATCTAGCTAAAGTCGCTCAGCGTGCTATGGAAAGGGCTATGCTTGGAGTATCTCTGAAGGATCGAATTCGAAATGGAGTTATCCAACAGAGAACCAATGCTTTCGACATAGCCCAAGGGATTAGCAGGCTGAAGTGGCAATGGGCTGGTCACATATGCCGCAGAACCGATGACCGTTGGGGTAAGCGCATTCTAGAGTGGCGACCACGCCTCGGCAAGCGTAATGTAGGACGTTCTCCAGCTAGATACACATACGGACATGCATATTTCCAACATACTTACACATACACCGCCAAACACGTATCCCCTATTGCTGTGCACATTCACGGCGGCCGCTATACCAGCTCGCGCGGTACTTCCCCCGGACAGGGCGCGCCAAGTCCACCCGGTTTTGAAGGACAGTTTAAACATATCTGTGTGTGTCTGTGTTTTCTCCGTCCTCCCTTCGCGTATTCGGGAGAAGCCGCCGTAGATTATTAGCTGGAATAATTTCGGCTTATATTTAACATGAGATGATTTTATTACAAAACTTTTAATCAAAGTGTGACCAAGGAAAGCATATAAAATGTGGCTTGTAACGAATTGTCACGTCTTTTTTGCCTTCACCCAGTATCCCGCATATAGCAGGGTGGGCAAAGGGACCCTGTTAAGACTTTCCGTTTCTATTAGGACACTTATGTTCCCCACTGAGCCGAATTCCGAGTTGTATTACTTTCTGGTAACGATACCAGAAACATTAAAATATTTCATTAACTCGTGTGAATGGAACCCACAACTGTCGCGTATACAATCGCACGTTTATGCCCCAGCGCCATAACATCCTCAACAGATTTCAGAAATAAATTAAAACCTCATCTACGAAAATATTACTTTATATTTACTGTAATAATAATACATCCAAAAATGAACAGAAAAACATTTTCAAAGTACATACCGAATCATTCCCACAAGGCAGCATAACACACGCCGATCTGGCACTGGGACCTCTCCCGCTTATCACCAGTTTACTCCACTGCCTCGTGTCCAAACAAAACGTGTGCAGGTCATCAAAATATTTACAATCCCTGCCATCATCTGAATAACCTCCGAAAATAAATAATTTACGACCTAATAATATCATTCGGTGGCCTGATCTGGAGGATGGCGCGTTTGGTGCTATGACCTGGAAGGAAAATATTAGATATTTTCATTGCAATATATACATGGGGAAGAAACAACATTAAAGAAATATTTATAAAGGTGGACTTTTATATAGAAAAAATCTCTTCCAATCTGTAGAAGTTGATTAATGCAACATAGTAAAAAAGACAAAATAGCATATATAAGGCATCAGGCAAAATATTCACTTAAAACAACATTAAAACTGTTTTTTTGCTTCATGCTGTACCCAGATAAGCAGAGAGAACCTAGGTTCTCTCTGCTTATTGAATGGCTGGCTTATCTGGTGGCACTAGTGGTAACACTAGATGCTATATACAGGCTACAGAATGAAACTGAAAACAAATATATATAAGAGATTTATGCATATGTAAGAGATGTAATAAAAACAATTTATTTCAGTTCATTATGATCAATGACATTTTGAAAAAAACAAGTTTTCATATCTGAAACTGAAGTAGAGCTATCATATTCTAGTCATTTTACATGTATAAGTTGACACTTACTTTCTCCCATTTCTTTTCTGCTAAAGAAAAACACCATAAATCTTTATAATGATAGAACTGAGTTTCTGAAGGACTTATGAATTCACCACCAAACACCCACACCTCACCTCTAAAAACATTATAAAATATAATATAATCAATTATCTCTTTTAATGATGATGGAATGGATGGAACAGAGACTATTTTAAGACAAGGACTATTTTAAAATAAACATAATTATAATACTCTTGAAAAAAAACCATTAAACTAAGTATGTTAAATGAACCATAAATATAAATTTGTAATTATTTTTTTCTATGAAACCACTATATATTTTTCCATTTCGGATTCCTCCTTTTCTTCCTTTATTTATACACAAAGTTCCATTTCATGCCAAATTTCATTCCTACAAGTCCATAGGAAGTATCCTATAGATTTTCATTATGTGGCAAATTTCTTACAACATTATTTTTTATGTGCTCCAAAGAAACATAGACCTGAATGTTTGATATCAATTTGAGCTTGATACCTTCACCGCAAACATAAGATAAATTGTGTTAACAGACAAAAATCAAAGTGATTTTATAAGGGTTATGTTTTGCACTCTGACTTTTAGTCTTTTAACTTAGTGGCCAGAGCACTAAGACAACTTCCAAGATATTAAAATGCCAATATTTTTTTTAGCTTCACACTATACCTGCACATGGCAGGGTAGGTGGAGAGAACCTGGGAATGAAAAGGAACAGAATGGAAATGGAAAGTCTTAACACTAAGTTTCTAGGTTCTTCTGCCTACCCTGCTATCTGTGAATCTAAAAAGGGGGAAATAAATCATTACTAAGTTATACTATATTAAAAAATATAAAGTGAACAAGAGAATTCACTTTAAACTCACTTATTAGCTGGTGTAGCTACAGCTTGGTGGGCACTCCTAGGTGGAGGCCCTGCTGGTGCCTTAATTTGTCTCCATGTATTATTTACAGGGTTGAAGACTAATAGTTCATTGTATACTTCAGTCTAAAAATAGTAGTAGGGAAAAAAAAGATTTAAGTTACTTTGCCATAGTAAAAAGAGATTATAGTTTTAAATTAGAAATGTTTGCCTACAGTTAGTTAGTTAGTTTTTATAATCCATATACTTATAGTATTAAATTAATATTGTTAACTTTTTACCTTTTGTCCATTGTGGAACTCTCCACCAAACATGATGAGTTCATTGTTTGTAGGATGTGGGGTGAGACTTGCATAAGCTCTGGAAGTGGGTGGCTTTTTTAAGGTCTTTTCCGACGCCGCAGCACGTTTGGCTTCTTCTCTTTCTATTTCTGCTATTACTTTAGCTATATCTTCCTATAAGAAGTATAGATATTTATAAAAAGCACATGAAATAATAAAAAAATGTAATCAATTACATTATGCACGCAAAAATTTAAATTCTAATGTCTTTTGATTACATTAGACCATCTAAATAATAACCGGGATCCATATAAACTAACCTCTCCCAAAGTAGCAAGTTCCTTTTTAAGTTTATTTGCCAGTTTTTTCTCTGTTTTGGCAGCAGTTTTAACTGCACCACTGACTTTATTCTTGTTCTTCTTTTTACCCATTTTAGAATATTTCTTCTAAATATAAAAAAATAAAATAAACAATACAAAGGTATTGTTTTTAAAATGTGATTTTGACTTCTGTCAACAAAGATCTGTCAGGAGTGTCAGGACCACAGAACATATTTACTAAATAAGGTCACGACTCAGAAGTGGCGAGTTTTTAACTTGAGTAGTCTAAATGTCAAACTACTATTAGAAAAAGAATACTGTAGGTACGGTATCCGTAATGGAATTGGTTGGATGTCATGATGCAGGACATGAGAGCCAATGGTCTAACCACCGAGGACGGATAAGATCGTGCAAAGTGGAGTAGGTTAAGTAGGAAGGCAGACCCTGGTAATAGCCGGGATTAATGCCAGAAAGAAGAAGAAGGTATCCGTAATGGAATCTAAATTACGGAGCCGTATAAATTAAAAACTACGTAGATTGTACTTTTATTTACTTTTATTGAATGAAAAAAACTTACGCAAGCTAAAAATTTTATTAATCTTTATTACCGTTTTACACTGTATTCTAAATTAATAATTTAGCATGTTTTTATAGTATAATAAAACCGTATTCACAATACCGAACTTAAATACTATTATAATAATAGTATAATAATGTTTTGAAAAGTATGTTTCTAAACGAATTTTGCCAAGCATGAAGTTAATTGCAGGACTAAAAGTAAACTCAAAGTCAAACTGTAAGTGTAAATGTAATCACTTCACACTTGTCATTGTCAATGGTGACTGCAAAAGTAAATGTAATCCTTTCATAAAATATTAAGATTACAATCTTAATAGAATCCAGAAAACTGAGATGTGTTAACTTAGATATTTATAAATGATTACATTAATAGTTAAATAATAAATCTACCAAAATGAATAGAATGTCAGCGCCAGGAACCTCCGTACGTAACTAATTTTATTTATTTGTTTAGCACCTATTAGTTTATCTTACTTTCAGTATTTACTTAACGCGAATTTAGTTGATTTAAGTTTATTATTTTTATACAATTTATAATGATCTTAAAGCGAAACTAATGTCGTTTTAAAAAAGTTTTATCCTTTGGCCTAAATTTTCTTCTGACACAAAACTTTTAAAAAATCTTAAAAATTTGATGCATTATGAAGAATTCTAATGGATATGCAGTGAATAAATTTACAATATATCAATATAAATTGTATTAAGTTAAATAAACACAAATATTTGGTTATTATAGTGTTAAGGATAAACTTTGTAAATAAAGATCATGCCACATGACCTTGTAAAAACAAATATAGGGATGATTAAACCACTAATCTTTATTATAATCAATTTTCACTTTCATTTTATAATTACATAGCTTTTATCTATGACTTTGCCCACATTACAGCTGCATATGACTCAAAGCATTTTAAACGTGAAAGGTAACTGATAGCAGGTACATTGGGCTCCATCAAAATGTTTATTGTGATGTGATATGAGCCTATGAGCATTCTTTAATAATGGACTATTCAACTCTTTTTTTTTTTTAATTTTACTACAATATATTTTCGACTCAATCTAGTTCCTAAAATTAATGATTCCAACTCTCTTTCCCTTCAGCTTTATAATGTTAGTATAGATTATAAAAAATGAATCTTTAACATTCTAACAGGGAGCGGGTGGATCGGGAGCAGTCCAAGAGTTCAAAATCAGAGTACCAAAAAATGTAAAAAAGAAATATCATGTGATGAGATTTAATGCTACACTCAATGTGGATTTTGCCAACTGGACTCATGTTAAAATGGAGAGAGAAAATAATATTAAAGAGTTTAAGGGGGTGGAAGAAGAAATGCCTAAGTATGTATAATCATTGTATAAATAAATGCCTTTGGTTTTGCTTCTTTTTCTCATATAATTAACAATTTCTAAATTTAGAGCTTAAAGGTAAATTTAATGTTTGGAAAGTTGAAGTTCATTATGAATTGTCAAAAACCTTTAAAACCTGTACATTGGTACAGCACCCTAAAAAAGAAGCTTTATGCTTTCTCATACATAGAGAAAACCTAGCGTTATAACACTCCATACTTCACCTTGCCTGTGTTTGATACATTTATTTTTGAAATTCTTTTAGATTTGGCGCAGGCTCAGAGTATGGACGTGACATGCGTGAAGAGGCACGTCGTAAGAAATTCGGTATAATCTCTAGGAAATATAAACCTGAGGATCAACCGTGGATATTGAAAGTTGGTGGAAAGACTGGGAAAAAGTATGGCACTTTATTTTTCATTTTAATGTGAAATAACTCTTTTTAATTCAAGAATATATATAATACAAGAATAATAATAATAATAACTTATAATATCCATGTAGGAAGATTTTAAATGTCATTCAGATTTAACTCAATTTCACTGAAGTATCAGTAGGAAAATTATAATGATTAATTTCCCTGAGTGAGAATTGAACCTACTGGTATTTGTTATATAAAATTTCTGAGACTATATTCAAGAGGTACTTAAGGCTAAGAATTTTTAGAATTAGGAAATACACAGACTATTTAAAACTTTTTTTTCCTTATATTTTAGATTTAAAGGTATCCGTGAAGGAGGAGTATCAGAGAATGCGGCATATTATGTTTTCACTCACGCAGATGATGGAGCCATAGATGCCTATCCTTTACAAGAATGGTTGGTTTATGTATTTTTTTTAAGTTACTATTACTATATTGGTAGGCCAGTTCTGAGGCCAACTTGAGATACAAGAGTGCAACTGTACACCTGACAGGTTGTGTCTTAATGTTTATGAAATTGTTTTGTGGATTCTTTTATTATTTTTGTGTCAATAAAAATAAACTTTATTATTCTTTTAAAGGTACAATTTCCAGCCGATACAGCGTTATAAGGCTCTGTCTGCTGAAGAGGCTGAACAGGAATTTGGAAGGTCAGTTTTATTGATAAATAAATAGTGTCTAAGCAAATTAGAGTGAGAGTAATCGTAAGTCTCTTATGTACAGGGGAGAAATTCGATAGCCATACAGAGAACTATTTTTTTCAGTTTTACGCTGCATCCCGCACACAGCTGGGAAGGCAGAGGGAACCTAGTGTTAAGACACTCCATTCCCCATTTTCTGCCGAATTCTGGAGGCATTGTGTGTTGAGTGGCGTAGCTTAACGCCGCGCTTTGCATGCCTAGTTACCAAAGTGATGAATACATAATCTACATAATAATAATATTTATTATTTTGATGAACTTTCAGGCGTAACAAAGTAATAAACTACTTCTCCCTTATGTTCCGCAAACGTATGCGCGGCGACGACGCGGCTGACGATGGCGACGATCCGGACGAGAAGAAAACTAAAAACTCTAAAGCTAAGAAAGGTTTGATAACTTTTTTTAACTCCACCAACTTTTTTCGATTATATTAAACCTCACAAAACTTCAAAATTTTTCGATTATAATATAGACAATATGTTTCAATTGTGTTTGTAAATATGAGATGAAAATTTTATTTAGCTTAGTATTTTAAGTCCTTAAATTATATAACACCTTCGACCCTCTTGCGGCTTCGCCCGCTTTTACTACTGGATTATTCATATAATGTATGTTTGCAAAGCACTTAAGATAATGTGAAAATTAATTAAACCCTATTGCAACCCGCATTTTCGTAGTTCCAATTGTTTTACACAGCAAGGATTTTTTAGTAGGTACCGTAATTTTAAATCTGTGCTCCTAATCTTTTCAAGTACTTATTAAAATATATTTATATGACTATTTTTAGATAGTTAAATGACTATTTTTAAACGGAAGAAATTATAAACAAAAGCCTACCCACTAATAACTACTACAAAAAATATGAAACCAAATATATCGCGCTGACATAATACATTCAACTCCAACTATCCAATACGTGCAAACGCATCTAAATATTCGTTGCTATAGAGACAGGCGGGTTTTTTTTTTCGAGTTTTAACCACAAGTTAATGCTGAAGAGGGTATTCTGTCCCTGATGAACAGCAAGCACTACGTGGCTTCCTGTGAGGAAAATTAAATAGACGTCATCGTCGCCGGGAATCGAACCCGGGCCGCCCGCGTGGCAGGCGAGCCTTCTACCACTGAACCACCGATGCGTGTAAGGCGGACGCGCTTGTATAAGCAAAACGTAGCGGGGCGCGCAGGGACGCATGGCGAGTGGCGAGCCGTTTCGTAGCAAGGATTTTTTGATATTGTATCAACTTCTAAAGTACTTATTAAAATGAAAAACAGTAAGAGACAGTTTTGATCTACATTAAATGACCAACGTAACCAATATACTTATTTATATGCTGAGAGTAAGGGATAAGTGAAACTTGAGTAACATACAGCTGATGTGTCAACGGCGGGATGTGTCAACAATTAAATGCGTTTTTCTCTAAAACTATTCGCAATTTCGAAATAGTGTGAAAAGCAAAGTTTATCTTCGTTTAACGTAGAAAATTAATAAAGTATTTTAAAGGATAACGATTTATACCATTATGGAAAAAAATCCCTCACAGTAAAAAATGTATTGAAATTATTATTTTTAGACAGAAAAATGATCACTACACGTTATTCTTAAAAGATATGCCGTCGCGGACTTTTTTGTAGATCTTATTAAGAGGAACTACTCCAGCATATTATTTTCATGTAGTACTTACCATTAAAGCAGCGCATGCGAAAAGCGAAAGTGTCTCAACGGGTAGGACTTTATACACATTTATCTTTTTTATGTTAATTTATATAAGACTGTACAAATAATAAAGTATATATAAACCTTCCTTGAAAAATACTCGACCTAATGGTGAAAACCGCATCAAAATCCGTTGGGTGGTTTAGAAGAAGAAGAGTTAGAAACGCCAGACAGACACGAAAAGCGACTTTGTTTTATAAGATATAGAATAAAGTGTCTGTTCTGGCATTGTGTGTCAAGTTCTGCCACTGAACCCGAAATGCCTCCAGAATTCGACAGAAAGTGGGCAACGGAGTGTCTTAGCACTAGGTTAATAATAATTATTATATTCAAATTATCCACAAAAACATCTTATATTTATTAACCAACATATTTTATATGTTCTTAATCAATTACTACTATAGATCTCAAAATATCAGAAATGGATGAGTGGATAGACTCTGACGATGAATCGTCGGATTCGGAAGGTGGAGAAAAAGAGAAGGAGAAAGAAGATAGCGATTCAGGTTCTAAAAAAAAGAAGAATAAAAAGGGTTAGTTAATACACCATTTTTATACTATACATATGTTGTACTAATTAAAAAATAAAAATAAAAATTGTGACTTGTTATTTCGTTTGCATAGATGGAATGGTGGGAATCAAACCCACAACCTTCGCAGTTACACTCGCTTATGCCACTGCACGACGACTCCAAATTAATGAAATTTTATTTATTTGGTATCAGTCAGTTCTTTTTAGTACGTAATTGTGTGTTTTTAGGAGCTCCACCTAAAAAAAAGAAGAAAGTAGAAGATGAAGCGTTTGAAGAGAGCGACGATGGCGATGAAGAAGGAAGGGAGAGGGATTATATATCGGATTCGTCTGATAGGTATTTTTAAAATATTTATTACAGTTTTTTTGTAATATGCATCTATTTTCTTGAGTGGAAATCTAACCTACAACCTTTCATGTTCACAGTGGCATGCTCGTGCCCCTGCGCCACGACGGGCCTCATTGAATATTTGATTATTTTAACTTAAATATTTTGATGATAATTAAATAGCTTTTTTTCCTCACAGTGAATCGGATCATGAGACAAAAGCTAACAAAGAATTGAAGGGAGTTGCTGAGGAAGATGCATTAAGGTCAGTATTTTAGAAATATTACTTATTGATATTAATATATTATGTTACTATTGTGTGTGACTGAACAATAATGACGCAATAATTAGTTACGGATTCATGTCTATGATGATGATTTTACCGCTTACTGTTACAATATATCTTAAAATATTTTTGTAGAAAACTACTAACATCAGATGAAGACAGCGAGGAGGAACAGGAACAAAAACAAGAGTCCGAGCAAGAGGATGAACCAACCAAGGAAGGGGAGGAGAGAGCCAGCAAGTTGACTAAGAAGAAGAAGAAACCAGATGAAGTTAAGAAAGGTTAGTATTTTGTATTTTTTTTATTATTTTCAAACTTTGTCATCAAATAAATAAAAGACGTGCAATATTCACTCGGCTTCATGTTGCATGAAGAAATGAAACGAGAATAAAGAAATATCCAGAGTCGTTGGAAAAACAAGCATATAATTTTGGTCAAACATTTTATTGTACATATATGGCAAAAAATTTAAGATGTTTTTTGGATGGCCAATATACCAAAAACGGTAAAATTTCAGAGCATTTGTATGCAGTATGGAAATTACTTTTTTGTATAAGACTTATTTTTTAAAATATTTTTACAACTATGTCTGAGATAAATATGTTACGTAATTTCTCAACACTTTTCTGAAACCGTTAGTAATAATTAAGTACATATTTCATTCCCTTGATTATTAGGACAGGTGGCAGATTAGACATCCATATCATCTAAATAAAATTATCGTTGTAAAATAAAACGCCATTTGTTAAGGACGACGCACGCACGCATTAACCTACCAAAGGAACAGCGCCGCACATGTCTCATTCCGAAATCGAATCGTAGGTATTGGCGATAAAGTTCAAATTTGTTGAACCTTTTGTAGTGTGTGTACTGCGTCACACGAAATACAGGCTGGATAAACATCGTGAAATGAATAAAATAATCCTATGTCTAAAGTGTTGAGGTATCTTGATTAATTTATTTAGGTATGGGTTTGAAATATTTTACCGTATATGTTGTTCCCGTAATAGGAGCGCTATCTAACACATCCACACAATATACGTGCATTTTTTATATTTATACTTTATAATACAAATTTTACAAGCCCTACACTACAAGCCTTTTATTTTAACTTCATTACACAAAATCATTCTTTTAATACTAAAATTATAGATTCGAGCAGTGAATTCAGTTCAGATTCAGACACAGATCAAGAGAGCAGTTCAAAGAAACCAAAGAAAAGTAAAAATGGGACCTCCGAAGGGAAGAACCCACCTAGTGCCAGCAAAAGTGGTATGATTTTTTTTACTGTTATGATTATTAGGTAACTTGTTTGCTAAATTATCTGGCAATTTTTTTGTTATTGATTTACGGAATCCATCTTATATATCATTTCTATCGAAACTGCTTGAATGGCTCATACATCAACAGCTTTGTAAATATCAGACTAATAACAACCTTTCTATTCTTTTACAATCTGGTTTTAGGCTCAGTCATAGTACGACTGACTACTGCACTGGTTAATATAACGGCGAAAAGTCGGGAACGGAAGTGTCTTTACAATATGGTGATATGTGTGAGATACAGCGTGACACTAAAAATAACATAAATTTTCGCCGAAGCTTAATAAGAGTTCCAACCAAATCCCGACAAATTAATGGTAGGTACTTTACTCTAACTATTCTCCCGAAGGCGGCAGCACCAACACGTCGCGTTCTAATACGCCGGTGCCGTCGGCCGCGGCCGCCGCTGTCGCCGCCGCCAACGCGCACCAGCACGGCGCCAAGCGCCCCAAGCTCGACGCGTCTTACACGTGAGTACCAAAGTTACACGGCCAATGTATGGTCCAATGTTGGGATCATTGATTGTGTTGTGGAGATGCTGTACGGTTAAAGAACGGCGGCCGCCCTGAACGGAAGCACTGTGTAGTGAACAACGGGAGGAATATACTTAAAAATAAGTAATCCTAAAATCATATATCCGCAGCCATCTGCATGGCGCTAGTGTCATGGCGGCCACGACTCCAAAAATATATAATAAAATAATACGTGATTAAATCGATCGCCAGACGTGACAGAGGAGCACAATCATGTGACAGTAAACATGACTTGCTGTGAGTTGGATTCCCACTCGAGGAAATGAAACATTTAATATTTTCATTTCCTCGCTCTGGTAACGATGCAAAACGCGGCGTTGAGCTCCGCTACTCAAGACGCAATGCCCCCAGAATTCGTCGGAAAGTGGTGAATGGATGTATTAACTCTATGTTCTCCCTGCCTACCCTGCCACTTGCCGGATACAGCATGAAGCTGAAAAAAAGGAATAATCCTAAAATTAAATCTGCACTACATCGACTTAAGTTTCAGTTAAATTATGTATATTTTTGTAATAGCGAATGCGGCGTAACAGAAGAAGCTGTGAGACGCTATCTCGCTCGCAAACCAATGACTACCACCGAGTTGCTCACCAAGTTCAAGTCCAAGCGCACCGGAGTCAGCTCCGACCGCCTCGTGGAGACCATGACGCAGATACTGAAGAGGATCAACCCAGACAAACAGAATATTAATGGCAAAATGTATCTTAGTATAAAACAGTCGTGATTGTTTATTACATGTAAGTGTGTTGGTTGATTTTGTTTACTTGTTTATCTCCTTTCTTAACTAACTCGTACCTTCCACTGAACCAGAGTTGGGAAGATTTTAATAATTTTTATCATATAGCATGGTTGGCAGAGGAAACCTAGTGTTAAGACACTCTGCTCCCCATGCACTGCCCAATTTTCGAGATATTGTTTGTCATAAACACTAAAATAAAAAAAATACAAATAGAACAAAATATTTATTAAGTAATAAAATACTTAAAAACAAAATACTATACTATACTTTAGAATTAATTAAGTAGATTTTACAAAAGACAACATTACAACATATGTAAATAAAATATTAATTGAATAATATTAATTTGCCATTGAAATTTAATTAAAATAAATTGGCAGTGAGTTTAATTAATAATACAGGTTATTTGATGAATGACAATATATTAAAATATCTTTTTATAGTTTTTTCCATAAAATGTCTACAGAAATGCGTGCATAACTGATCAGTATCTTGTTTTATTGATAATCTCTGGTCTTATTGGCCTATTGGCGTCATTTGGAATACAAAAAAAAATTATTACAGTAGACAATAAAAACTCTCAAAATAAGATAATTAGCATTCTAAGTTTGTTGAAAAAAAAATTGACCAATAATTGCAGGTCCTGCACTGACGACGACAATATCCAAACAAAATGGAGTTCAATAGAAGCAAAATATTGTTATCTCTAATATGAAATATCTTCTACACACAGACATTAGCGAGTTACTCATTAATTATACTATTTAATATATTTATATATAATAACAAACTATACTTTTGTACATCGTATTCACATTAAAAACTAAGAACAACTTTATAAATTGATTTATTTATCACAGACAGTATTTATTACTTTAATTATCATATGTGATCCTAACAAACTTATATTATATATTTATATGTAATATTTAGCGGTTAAGTTATTTCTTTATTGAAAATTATATAATTTATTTAAAATAATTTCATTTACCAGTTTGATTGATGATTTTTATAATGTCTTCAAAAATAGCCTTTTAAACCTTTCTCATAATTAGCTAGGTATGTTGCTTATGTGATAAAAAAATATGGATAATATATTCTAGTAACTTTTTTCGTGCTTTACATTATTTTCGTTATAAGTACCCAAAACAAAGGTATCTAATCTAATAGGTGAATGTTGCCAAAGCACAAATTAACGCTGTGTTTGGTACGTATAGCAAATGAATAGAAATATAAAATTTTCGAAGTTACCCCTAATTAACCTTACATTTCCTATTATATAAGTTACACGTATTTTTGTATCTCAGATATATTCTATGATATGTATAAGATATTTAGTTCACGTTGAGTTTGACCCTTTCTACATAAATTATAACTTATGTTAAGCAATTAACGACTTCTCTTTTTCATCGGCGTGATTCTTTTCATCCTCTTCAGGTTTTCTAAAAATAAAAAATATATTTTATTAAAATTGGAAAATTATATCAAAATTTAAAAAATATAATGAAATCAAAAAATACTTCTTAACAATGGATATCGTTTCTGATCTGGTTAAGCAAAGCAATACCTAAGCAATATAATGTAGCAGTCCAAAAAAAGTAAAATACAAAATAAATTTATCAACTATACCCGCATACAACGTGGCTGTTCACGATCTTTTCTCCCTCCTCTATAGTCTGTGGCATTTGCCTTCCATTCGTCTCCGGCAACAACACTCCTACGGTACACGCGAATAAGGCTATCAACCCTAAAATGAGTAGTGGCAAGGTTTTCCAGTACCGCTCCTGAAATGGATTTAATTTTTAAAATTAAATATAATTTAGTCTGCTTGCAACATTTCTAAATTACTTGGTTGCAAAAGTTCAGAAAACCTAATTTCACGGCGGGTCCACTACATTAATTTAAAATCATTATGATTTATTATATAGTTTCTCAGTTGGCTAAAACAAAGCGAGGCTGTAAGTTCCGTTACTCAACAAGCAATGCTTCAAAATTCGGAAATAGAACGGAAGAAGTCTTAATGAAAAGGGAGCGTCTTAACACTAGAGTGTCCAACCTAACCTTGGTTGTCTTTGCCTACCCTGCTATGTGCTATGTGTAAGATAGCGTATACCAAAGAAAAACAATGCTTGAAGCATTTTCTAAACGACTAAACTAACAAAAAATCTCCAAAAACATGTTACACTAATTTAAAACCATCATAAAAAAATCAATTACAAAATACCCACCGAATAAACAATAAACGGCGACACCAGCGTGGCCACGTACCCGCTGACGTGTATGAGGGAGGAGCCGGACGCGCGCACCGGCGTCGGCAGCAGCTCCGCGGACCACTGGATGGCGGCGTTGTACGACATGTTGATTGCGAAACGGGCGAATATTGCTAGCGATACTTGGGGTATACCTGGTGGAATGTTTTATTTTAGTAATAATTTATATAATAAGTGAGGTTAGTCGTCGCGCATAGGCACGAAGTGTGATTTAAACGCAATAGATTGTGGTTTCGATTTCCATTTGGGGAAATTAAATATTTAATATGGCATTGTCTTCGAACCAAAACTTTACTGTTAACATAAAAAGTAAGTGTCCTATAAAACATAATATGTCAGTAGGTTCTTTATTATTATAATGATAGATGCGTAAAAGTAGAAAAGAAACATTCAATTCTCTAATTATAAAGTTAACGAGTAAAACAAAGTTAGTATTACCTCTAGGTACGATAGTAGCGATAAGTATTAACAATCCAGACACAGCCATTGGCCCACACGTGAGCACTTGTCGACCCCATCTGTTTCAGAAGTAACAAGTTAATTTAAATTCTTGTAAGAAAGTAATAAATAGTATTGAGCTGATGCCAAAACCACCTCTACCTTCGAAAAGAAGATTTTTTTAACTTTAGAATGGTTTTCTCCGCCTAGTAAGCTAGAGAAGGAGGAGGATTACCGGTTTCCGTTAATAAGTATTTTTTTAAATAAATTGTATGACACGCGCCTATCTCCACCTTTCGAAAAGCAAAAGAGCAAATGCCTATACCACAAGAACCACGTCAAATAGGTACAAAAATTCACATACTTATCCAAAACAAACGCTAACAGCGTAACACTAGGTATCTCCGTAGCGGACGTTAGTGTGAAGGTGATGAAGAAGTCCAGTCCAAGACCTTCAGACATTCTGACGAGGCCATCGAATATCACCGCACAGGCCATGTACACGAGGACCATGAGTATCATCATCTTCCTTAGAGGAGCGCTGGTGAAGACCTCCTTCATTGATTCATTGGTTTGACGTGTTTGGCTAGCTGATACCTGTTGAGTAGAGAAGACATTGATATTTATTGTAAATCAATTGAATGGAGAGGTAGGGAAGTTTGAAGAGAACCATTATTTAGAATTATCTACTATTTAATACCAGACACTTGAATACAACGTCGCTTATTTTTTATATGTCCTACCTAATAGCTCTAAGAATATGTGTACAAAGTTTTATGGCAATCGGTTAAGTAGTTTTAGCACATATAAATTAGCATATTTATAATGTAAAATTAGCATAAATATATTACGATACATTTAATACAGTAAAACAAAGCTTACAATAAACTCATCCATGACATCGTCGGGTATTTTCGTCCCGTTTACTTTTTCAAATCTTCTCAACACTTTTACTGCATCGTTCACTCTGCCGCGGGATGAGAGCCATCTTGAATGAACAAAATTGAACAAAAAATTTTTTATGAGCTATAAAAGAGAAATATGTAGGTACGTCCCAATAGTAAAAAAAAACATTTTACGTAATAGATGCTTCATTATAAAAGAACGTGACTTGCTGCAAATCTCACACCCAAGCCACGCATTCATAACAATTCACATGGCAAGACGATAGAAAAAACTAACTCACCTAGCACTCTCAGGTACAGTAAAAGGTACTCCAAGTACGATAAGCATGGGTAAAGTGGTTATCCAAAGTAATTTCCGCCAGTCCGCCATCCACAGGGCGAGCCAGGGCAGCATGAGGCAGCCGCCGCCGAAGTATAGCGCGATTGACAGGTTAGCTACCCACGTACGGTATTTTGGACCCACGTATTCGAGAACTGGAATGTTTTTATTGATTTTGAGTACTTTTTTGTTGATTAGATAGGGGTTATAAGTAAGGGGAGGGATTAAATAAAAATATGAAAAACCATTAACGTAATATACATTATTATTTAAATTACAAGGTAGGAATATATTTGCTTACATTTTTATAACAGAACTGAGAAATAAGCAACGCCGTGACATTTCGTCACAATTTATATATAAGTTGTAATTATAATATATTTTTCACCATAATAGAACAGTTACTCAAAATCTATCATCATGCTAATTGAAGAAGTAGCAAAGAAAAAAGAAAATAAAAAACTTACTTAAAATATACATAATCATAAAACAGCTATCATAGGACGTGCCGACCAGAAATCGACAGACCGCAAAATCCCATACACCTTTCGTGTATATACTGGCCACACCGCCAACGAATGCCATTAAGTTAGCAACTAAAATTAAATAAATAATACGTTAGTTAAATAAAAATTTACAATAAATAGACCTGGTAACTAGTACTAGTGTTAAGACACTCAATTTCCATTCTGAAGAAGAAACACTTCTGTACCCCACTTTCACCCGAATTCTGAAGGAATTCCTTCTTGAGTGACGGAACACAACACCACACTTTACCTCATAACCAGTGTTAAGAGAAGATAATATTTAATATTTCATCACCTCGAGTGGAAAACGAACCTATAACCGTTTACTATGCCTCTGCGACACGATTAGCCTTAAGGTTTCACACAAGCTATATTTACTTCAATTTTGTGAATGTACATATTAATTTAAACATAGATCCATACTCAGAGGACTAGTAGAAATTAAATAATTAAATTATAGATAAATAGGCTTTTAAGTTGCCTCATTTCACTCATATATTACAAATTAGATGCAGAAAAACTAGTGCTCTAGTCTACATTTCAATCACAATCATTTCCTTTGATGATTTAAATAATTTAAAGTTTCTATAATATAAATTCTTACCAACCAAGGCAGGCACTCGTCCGTAGTAGTCCGCCATCCAGCCAAAGAACACTCCACCGACCAGAGATCCTACGAAGAAAACAGCCTGAGTGATGGGAGTGTTCCGCGCGTACTCGCAAACCCAGCCGCGCTGAAATGATGAACGATAAAAAAATCAGCTTCACGCAGCAGGGTAGGCAGAGGAAACCAAGACACTCCGTTCCCCACTTTCCGCCGACTTCGAGTTGCGGAACTCAACGCCGCGCTTTACCTCAGCACCAGAGTGAAGAAATGAAAATATACATTTAAATAAATACTTCGCTTTCATTTCCTTTCCTCGAGTGGGGATCGAACCTGCCACAGTGCCACGACCGACCTCATAATTTTTTTGATAAAGCTGTCGTGACGAAGAAGTGCAACCGTAAACGCGACGGTAGTGGTTTCGATCCTCATTTGGGGAAAGGAAATATTTAATAATTATCCTCACTCTGATAAAGGGGCAAAGACATACCGTGGCGTTGAGTTCCGCCGCTCAATACGCAATGTGAGAGAGTGCGGAATGGAAGAATGACCGCAGATAACTATTATTGTATAGTATGCACAATTCTCTTCTCACCAAGCACATAAATCATTATTACTTTATCAGCGACAGCAATATGACATTTATTAGCGTTTAGCAATAAATTAGATAAACATAGAGTTCATTAGGTAGAATTGCTTCCTGAAACGTCTGTCGGTGCCAAGTCAATTTTAATTCTTGGATATTGATATTAAAGTAGGTCTAAAGCAATCGGCCTCGTTGGTTCTTCTATAATTATCTCAAAATTGTCTTATTATTGAAGACAGCCGTAGCCGTGCCCACTCCAGAATAGTCTTGTACCTACCCCAGTTTGTGCGTGTGTGCGTCACGCTGAATACCGCACATAGCAGGGTAAGCAGAGGGAACCTAGTGTTAAGACACTCTGTTTCCCATTTTCCGCCAAATTTTAGAGACATTGCATGTTAAGTGACGGAGCTCAACGCCGCGCTTAACCTGGTTGCCAGAGCGAGGAAATTAAAATATTAAACGTTCCATTTCCTCGAGTGGGAAATGAACCTGAGAAAGAAAATTTCGGGGGATTCGGAGTGTCTTAAGTTCTTAACATTAGGTTCCCTTTGTCCATCCGCGGTATACTACGTGAAGCTATAAAATCACAATGCTAGTTACATTTATGTTCCTTACCTCACTTATAATAGTATTATAGGGGATATCCCCCAGCTCGAACTCCCATCCATCCTTACAAGGCACCAGAGGCGTATCGATTGGTACGCTGTAGTTCATCAATACTTGAGTCCAATTCGCGTCGTACATGAGGCATTTGTTCCATTCGTCTCCGTTGACTGGCGTGGTTAGGTTTCGCCTGGTTAATATGAAATTATATTAGCTTTTTTTTAATTAAGAAAAAATGGCTTGATAAATATATTTTTAGCTTCAAGATGTATCCTGTACATTGCAGGGTACGCAAAGGTAGTCAAGTGTTAATCAAGTGGAATACTCCGTTTCTATTAAGACACTTCTGTTGCCCACTTTCCGCCGAATTCTGGAGGCATTGCATGTTGTGTAGCGAAGCTCAACGCCACGCTTTATGAGAGCGAGGAAATCAAAATATTAAATTTTTATTCCTGCAAGTAGGAATCGAACCCACGACACACCATGGCCTTAGTTTTTGAAGTTAAAATTTTTATAATAATATTTTTACTTTATATATTATGTTACACAAATCTAATAAAATAATCGAAAAATATCGATGTTACAAAATGCTATTACATATTTCGTAATATTGTTATCTGATGATGGTTAAACGATAAGATAAAATGAAGAAAAAAAGGCAAAAACCAAAATCTGTTTAAATATTATCAACTTCACTGCATTTTTTTTATCAAAGTCAAAGTCAAAATATCTTTATTCCATAAAAATGCTTAACATTTACTTGGACATGTCATAAAACAAAATAACCAAAAAAAAATGTGCAATTTTGACTTGAAAAAAGCCCGTTCAAATGGTTGAGCTCATGAGAAGATACAGGCAAAGAAACTCATAACCACTCTTTTTAAATGTCAACATTTGTTACAAATTACAATTAACAATTTCAACTTAGAAATAGAGCAATTCATTTCCAAACATCTTTATCTCGAACATAATCTTTAACAGAGTAATATGCTTTTTGGCAGAGCCTGTGCTTAATCACTTTTTTAAATTTGTTCAGTGATAAATTAACCACGTCGTTTGGAAGTTTGTTATAAAAGTGTATACTTTGACCTTATTCACGCTGTATCCCGCACATACCATGGTAAGTAGAGGTAATTTGAAAACCTAGTATAACAACACTTTGTTTCCATTAGGTAAAGCAGTTCCATTGCCCAGTTTATATCCGTGCCCACTTGGGGGTAGGAAATATTTTCATTTCCTAGCCCTAGTATCAATATCATCAATATTCGCCACCCAACGCAATGTCCCGAAAAATGGAGCAAAAAGTGGGGAATGAAGTGTTTAATATTAGGTTCCTTCTGCCTACCCTGCTATATGCGGGATAGTTGTAAAGCTAGTTACATAACAGACTCTATACTAACCTCAACTCTAAATCTAAATGCTCTAACTCTGGCACTCTACACCAATGGCTCTGAGGTGTCGCCGTAACAAACATCTGTACGAAATATACGAATGCAAAGAAGATTCCGAAAGGAGCCATTCCCACGAACAGCAGTGTCTGGTAGCGGCCCAGCTCGCCCACGTGCATGAGGACAGCTTCCAGCGCGTCGCTGTCCTCATGTTCCTTTTTATTCAGCTCCTCCTTTACATCCTATGAAAAAAAAATTCAACTTATAGGTCCTTTACTAATATTTAAAAAAAAGCTGTAAAGTTTCGATTTTGGGTTCGATTCCCAGTTGGTGGAATAAAATATTTTCTTTCCCTCGTTCTGGTAAAAAGATAAGATTTCGCGGAAATTGAGAATGTCTTAACACTAGGCTCCTCTCCCTACCCGGATTTATGCGAAATACAGCGTGAAGCTAAAATAAAGGAAAAAATAAAAACAAATAAATTTTATAATATTATGTGTTGTTCTTATGTATGACCTATATTACTGAGAAGTTTCATCTAAATCCGTTTAGTATTATTTTCTTTAAATTGGAACAAAAATCTATCTTGATTTATATAAATGTATAATCGGTAATCATTATTGCCTTATATATACAATAATTGATAAGAAAAGGAAAATAATATCTAGAGATTGCACTCCACTGAAAAAACTAGGTCACTTGAAGTTGTTTGAGGTGAAATTTCATACATAAGTACATTCCTTGTGTATACGAGTATAGCTCGTATTTATAACTAGTGGACCCGGACGCGGCTACGCCTGCTTAAACTATAAGAATATTTATTAAGCATGTTATTTTCAGTTTTCAATAGAATAAGTAAGAAAATATAAACTTATCTAATCAAAAAGAATAATAAGTAGAGACATATTATTAGAAAAAATATCTGAGAAATTGAAATGAACAAACATAAGAAGTAAAAGTAACTAAAGGATATTCCTAATATTAGAAAAACTAAAAATCGTACCTAAAAACTACTTAAAAGGATAATTTTTGCCAGCAATATCAAATAAATTAATTATAAACAGCAAATAATTACATAAAATTAACAATAGTTTGGTCATTTTGAATCAGTCTTAATTATTTATTTAACATGGCAGAATAAATTGCTTGTCAAATTAGAAAGTATTTTAATTTATTAGTACATACGTGTAATGTAATGTTATATACCATATAGCAGTTCTGAAGAATGCAGCTTTCATACAAAACAAAAACATAGTATATCGGACCAGTGGACCAGATCCAGAGATCTTAGCGTTCAAACAAACAAACAAACAAACAAACTCTTCCACTTTATTATATTAGTATAGATTATTTAAATTTATAAAATAAAAATAGGCCAGTCGTGGAGCAGGGGCAAAAAGTGTGACTGTAATCGGGACTGGTTGTAGGTTCGAGAAAATATTTATTTAAATTTGTATTTTTATTTCTTCGCTCTGGTGTCGAGGCAAAGCGCGGAGTTGAACTCCGCCTCATGCATAATTCGGCGGAAACTGGGAAACGGAATGCCTTAACGTTAGGTTTTAACTGTCTACTCTGCCGCGTTCAGCATATAACGGCAAGCTTAATTAATTAATCTTTTAGAAAAAAAAATAAGGTTAATGTAAAAGATTTTTATAAAATTTTAAATATAGACTTTTAAAAATATTTCACTGAACACGTGTATCATGGTTTATTAGAATTTACCGCCTAAACTGAAAATAATTTCATAAATATTCGTATCAATCGAATAATCAGCGGGCGAAGCCGCCTGAGTCCGCTGGTTGTGAATAATAAATGTGGATGTCAATTAAACATTGGTTGTTGAATGTTGACAAACAAATTGAAATCCTATATAGGTAGATATAGTACATTGTGATTGATTAATATATAGTAACATTCAAATTATTTGTAAACACTACGAACTGTTTCAATGACATTACAAGAAAATGTTCATTTAGCTTCACGGTGTATCGCAGTGTAGGCAAAGGTAACCTGGGAACGTAATGTTACGACATTTTGTTCCGATTAAAACACTTCCGTTCCTCACTTTCTGACAACTTTTGGAGGCATCGGTTGGTGTTGAGTGTCAGCACTCCTCTAGTGGTAATCGAACCTACCTCCTATATACCTAGCCTCAAATATTAAATTTAAAAAAAATAGTGTATGATGTTTATTCCATCCATTATTTTTCTCGATTGTTTTAGTGAGTAATTCACCAATCTGTCTCAATCTTTTTTTCGGTAAATACGTCCTAAACTAAAACAACAAAAATTAAACCATACCTTCCCCAGATCGTCTAAAATCATTTTCTTTCAAAAAGGGCACCAAAAACCACACAATAGAAAAACAAACAAACAAACGTACAGGACAGTGGACTTCTAAATATGGCCACTGACTGAGTACAGTCGGCCGGGACAGATATATTTACGTCGGATAGATAAAAAAATATATCTTGCTTTATCATCCTTTAGGTACTTGAAATTGGGAGATCGTTTAATAATAAAACTTCGATAAGCTCACATTGACTAAAGATTGTGAGAATGAGTTAATAATAAAAATGGGATATTCTATATTATTATTATTACTACACTTTTAAATTTGAGGGCCAGTAGCGGCTCAGAGGCACACGCTTGTGCTATAAAGCAACAAGTCGTGGATTCGATTCTCACTCTAAGAATATAATTATTTAATATTTTTATTTCCTCGCTCTGGTAACGAAGCAATGCCTCCAGAATTCGGCCTTAATTGGAACTTGTGATTGGAACTGAGTGTCTTAACACTAAGATTGCAAGTAACCTCTGTCTCTCCTGCTATGTGCAGAATATTGAATTCGTATTGAAGACTTAAAACTACAATACGTGTATAAAATACCTATTTTTTAATGGGAAAGTCATATACAACATAATAATTAAATTGCCCATGGTCCATTCAGGGTAAATTTCTTGCAGTAAAATTTCACACAGTCCCCTTTCATTCCTATGCCATATCTATTCCGTCAAATGGAAATCGAACCCACAAACGTTGCGTTTACAATCAGTCGGTCCATTAGGCATTACGGTACAACAGCCTCGTTAACTCGAATAAACTTTAAATTGAGCTATAAACAAAAGCAACAAACATTTAATAGTCTACACGCCCGATTAAAACCATTGTGAATGGATTTGTATGGAAATTAACGCAATCGTTATGGGTGTACCCTAAAAAACAACTAAAATGTTTTTTTTTAACAGATATCACTAATTATGTAATGTGACTGGCAGTTTACTAAAATTAGGAGAACTACTTAATTATGGTGTTTTTTTGTATATATTCTGTGTGTAGGTAGGTGCCATAGATAATTAATTAAGATAATTTTGGCGTTGTGTCGCAGTGGCTCTGTAAACGGGATGGTTCGATACCTTGAGCGAATTAATTATTTGTATTTTTTCTGTTTGGAAGACAAGTTTCAGTTTTGACATTCGACATATAACATTTAGACGGAAAATATATGAACTATGTATGTATTGAACTAGCCAACAATAGGACCTCATTTTTTGACCACATTTTTTGTTTTTGACTTATATAAGGTTCTTCTAATTTTAATCAATTAAAATTAGAAGAACCTCTTAATTATATTCCTTTTTGTACAGGTGTACCTACCTATACCATAAATAATTGGTTGAAATAATCGATTTACTTTTAATTGGTCTTTGGTGACTTTAAACTTCTCTAGTACCAATATGTTCTTAGAATTTGATGTCAGAAATTATCAATAAAGTGATTATACCTATAGCTTTTCCTGTTATTTGTAAGTTTTTTTTAATTTAAAATAAATAAATCAGCTTCACGTCTATCCCGCACATAGACAGAACAGAGGGAACATAGCGTTAGAAGACTTCTGGCCTCAAATGATTAACGAGATGAAATATAGCCTAATAGCTATCTTCGATAAATGGGATATTCAATACAAAAAATAACTATTCGAATTAGCAGTTTCTGAGATTAACACGTTCGACTAAACAAACTTATCAGATAGCTTTATAATGTTAGTATACATAGATTAGCATACGAGTTCAGGCCGCGAAGTAAGCCTTTTGCTCATATTTTTGTAATTCGGACAACCATTTGTGTTAACGGTTAAAGTAAACATTTTATTTGGAAATATATTTGTATATTTTTTAACACTACGAATTTGGGCAAAGTATTCTTTAAAAGTGATCGTAAATGGGATTTTCTAGTTTTGTTTTTTTTGACTTCACACTTTACTAATAGAGTAGAAATGAATATTTAAAATTATTTTTCTCTCTAGTGTCTTAATGACATCCATGCTATGTGCAGTAACTAAAATTTGTTATCTGGCTTTTTAAATTTTCATCGCTCTTTAATTCGTTATCACATACCAAAGCGAGGAAATGAAAATATTAAATATTTCAATGTCGTCGAGTGGGAATCGAACCTACACCTATTGCGTTTACGTATCGTCGGCCTAAAAAAAGCTATATAATATCTAGTAATTTAAAGATACCCATTATATTTCGAATGATAAAAAAGGACAATGTTAATCTAAATTAAGTTTCCAAGGTAACTAAAATTTTTATCTGGCTATCTATTGTACGAAGGAAATCATTAAATATATTGAACAATTGATTCGAAGATAACTTGTTGAGTTATTGCTAAATAAAAACATACATACACGTGTGATTATTATCATCAATAACAAAAAAAAAATATCTGCTATTTAAAAACTTTACGAAAACACTTTTATTTTTAATTTATTTTTATGACCTAAACGGTCTATAATTTTATATAATATCCATATTTCTTAATTACTTTTCTTTACAATACTATAAAATAACGTCTGAATCATGATTCAATTGTGTTAGTACAGTCAGTACCTACACGGTGATTTAATATCCATTGAAATTTTATTCAAGGTAAACATATATATATATACTTTATTGCACTTAAAAAAAATACATATAAGTAAAAAAAAAATTGTTAAAAATCGTAAACAATGGTGGGCTTATTTCTAGAAGAAATCTCTTCCAGCCAACCAAAGGAAGTGAATATGACTGTCCAAGAGCGGGAAGAGATTATAGTGCAATTTTAAAACAGAGAAAAATAAATAAGAAATTAAAAATAATAATAATAATAATAAAGAGACATAATGATTCCAATACATAAATAGCTACATATACATCTAAAGATATGTATCCTATATACATATATACTGTAATTAAAAATAAAATAAATTATAATAATAGCAAATACATACATACTAAATTTATGATAATAAATATGTATAAAAGAAATAAATATGTATAAAAGAAAAAAAAAACTGTCTGAATCTCTGAATCTGAAGACAGTTTTTTTTTCTTTTTTGAAGAGATTTTGAAGTCGAGGAGAAGAGAGCGAGATTTTGAAGTCGCTCTAGCTTATTAAGTAGCTCCTCGGTCGCATCCAAATAGCAAACATCAGCATAGTCGAGAATTGGAAGAAGAAGACATTGCGCTAGCATAATTTTGGTTTTTCGAGGGTGGAAGTATTGGAGACGTCTAAGAGAATGGAAGGAGAAATGCATGCGCCTGCTGATTGCATTAATATGCGGTGCCCAAGACATGTTACAATCCATTATAAGACCCAAGTTCCTAACCTCACTACAATACGGTATTGGCACTCCTGAGTAGCGTATCGCTGGTACAGAATCCCAGTTGATTTTATGTCTAAGTCTATTACTGCCTATAATAATAGTTTGTGATTTTTTAGGGTTAATTAATAGACCAAAAGATTGAGCCCACGACTGTATAGCACCAAGATCGCTATTTAAGCTTTCGATGGTTTCAGCCAATTCATTTAAATAACTGTGACGGTAAAGCTGCAAATCATCCGCATACAGATGAAAGGGAGAAGTAATGATTCTAGAAATATTATTAATAAAGACAGAAAAGAGAAGTGGAGAAAGAACGCCGCCTTGAGGAACGCCAGCAGTGAGTTCAAGCCAAGTCGATGTGATATCGTTTGCTTTCACACACTGTCGGCGGCCGAAGAGATAAGAACGGAACCAGTTTATCGCTGTAGTAGAAATATTGACTGCTCGAAGAGTGCCAAGAAGTATATCGAAGTCCACAGAGTTAAAAGCACTGCTGAAATCCAGCAAAACCATAACAGTAAGCTTGGTGTTGTCCATAGCGCACCGTATGTCCTCCGTAATATTCAGCAGCGCTCCAACTGTGCTGTGGAAGGGACGGAAACCGGACTGGAAGGGACACAGTAGATTGTTGGATGAGAGAAAGGAGTAAAGCTGGGTATTGACTAAAGATTCGAGGACTTTGGATAGAACAGGGAGGATAGATATAGGACGGTAATCAGTGACATTGGAGGGATTAGATGTTTTGGGTAATGGAATGACATGAGCATTCTTCCATTGTGAAGAAAAGACATTACTTGACAGTGAATAGTTTATAATGTAGGTGAGCACTGGTGCAATGCCTTCCAACACAGGAAGAATCATCTCAAGGCTGAGATTATCAACTCCAAAGGCTTTAGTGGAAATGGAGCTAACACACTTCTTGACATCATCCTCAGATACAGCTTTAAAAGAAAAGGGAATGGAGTCTGGTAGGTCAATATGGGACAATAAAGTAAGTGTTTCAGATTTTATAATGGGATTTATATTCAATGGTGGGGTAGTGAAAAAAACATTGAGAGTATTAAGATCCAATGAAACTTGACGAGTTTCAGTGGTTTTGCCTACACCAAATGACTCCAAGAATCTCCATACTTGTGCCTGACTGAGATTCTGAATAGTTTTATGGAAGTAGCGTCGCTTAGCATCCTTACACATTCTGTTGCAGATGTTTCGCAGCTTTTTATACACAGTGAAATTTTCTGGAGTAGGAGATTTTTTGTGTTTAAGTTTGGCTCTGTCGCGTTTTGCCATCATATTCCTAATAACATCAGTAAACCAAGGGGCAGGCGCATGCTTCATACGAACTGGTCTTACAACGGCATAAATATTGTAAATGTTAATCAGTTCAGTTGTTAAAGATTCAACCATATTGTCAAGATTAGTAGATGACATTATGAAAGACCAATCGATGTTCCTCACCTCCTCTCTTAAGCGTTCAACATCCATATGCTTAAAATTGCGCAGAAAAAAAATTTTGCCTCTGAACTTAGGCGGACGTAATTTATAGGAAAGAAAGATAAGATCATGAAAGGAAAACGGAGCGGTAGTTAGACACAAATAAGATCAAGAAGAGATGGCCTAGAATTAGAAAAGTAATGAGTGGGGGAAGACATAGGTCAAAGATTTAAGTTAAACGACTCATATAATTCCTTTAACAAAAGTGCTCCACGGTCATTTTTTAAAAGGCAAGTGTTTAAATCGCCCATGCAAATCATATGTTCATATTGGGGTCGGAGGATCTCAAGAATACCATCCAGAGTACTAAAATAATTAACTTGGTCATAATTTAGAAGCTTTTAAAAACGCGTCTATCTACTTTTGTGTGTACCCGCCAAAAATTATTACCTTGAATAAAATTTCAAATTTCTTATTTTTCTTATCTTTACTTTGTATCCCTCTGTAGGCAAAGGGCACCTAGGGATAAGTCACTTCGACAGCTCCATACATTCCCTCTTTTTAGGATTCCGTACCCAAAGGATAAAACGAGACCCTATTGTTTATCTGCTAGTCCGTCTGTCACTAAACTTTGCATCAAGAACCTCGATAAGTTAGACTTGTATAATTTTCACAGATGATGTATTTTTATGCCGTTATAACAACAGATAAAAATAATAAAAAAAGATATTAAAGGGGACTCCCACACAATAGACATGATTTTTAAAATATAACAGGTACAAGTGCTATAAGTAAAACAATAGATTAATATATTCACACATGCTTAATATTCCACGTAAGCTTTGTGCCCAAAATATACTCAAACCACACTGAGCTCATCGCATAATGGGTATTGATACAAACGTTGATTATTTACGTTTATATAAATTTGCAAGAGATTCAATGTCATAATATAAAACGTGTAATTTAAAGAAATATCATATGGCCGTACTAATGCTATAAATGTGAACGTAATGTAAGTTTGTTTCAAGCCATAACCAGTGAATCGATTAACTTTGTACTTTGTACACATAATATTAGAGTTATTAGAAAGGATATTATACTTTTCTTAATAAAAAAATATATAATTTGGCTATAATATAAAAACCTGGTAACCATCGAACCGGTGATAGCTTTTTTATGTTCATTGACGATTCAAAAGTGCTTACAATAGATAGTCTATTCGAATAAGAAAAAGAAAAAAAATTGTATTTAAGATTAACCTATGCGCATACAAACACAAACTTAAATTAGACAACTTTTATAACCTGCACTCTCCTCTAAGGTATAAATCTAAAATTAGTACGGAACACTCGTTAGGCGAGACCGATTCGCACATGACCGATTTTTACTTTTATATGAACCTAATCATTATTAACGTCATAATTAGGTGAGTGGAGTCATATCCAGTACAACTGAAAGTTAAGATACTATATCTTAATATAGCAAGTTAACGAGGTAAAAGACCTCTATGATACGCACTGATTGTTATTTATTTATACACAAGTTGTAGTCCTTCTTCATTTAAGGATGAATAGAATTTTTTTTACACCGGGCTACTTTACACGCTACGTTTGTGATCTGGATACCTTAACAGGGGAATTATTTATTGAATTTCCTCTTCTCAATAATAATGCCGTTCTCGGAGTTGGTATCTGCTACACAACACGCAACGCAATATCTCAAAAATTGGCGGGAAGTGGAAAACGTAGAGGGAACCTATTGTTAAGACTGTTTTAACATTAGGTTCCCTCTACGTACCCTGTTATATGTGGGAAACAGCATGAAGATAAAAAAAATTATAGACATTTATCGAGTGGACTATGACGGCGCTAACAGTAAGAAATTTATTTTTAATGTTTTTTTTTATTATGCTCCAAATTTGATAAATTTTCCAAATCATTAAATATTTTTTTTATATTTTAATTAATCTCTACAAATATATGTTTGTTTTCACCTTCTATAGAAAGAGTAGTATTTAACAACACTCCGCTTTCTACGCTATTGCCAAACATTTGTATCGTGCATTAATAAATATTAGTATAAAAAAAGATCCTGAGTAAAGTAAGTTCAAATTATGAATGCTGTGGAAAGTGGGGAACGGAAGTTTCTTACAATTAGGTTCCCGGGTTATCTCTGCCTATCCTGGTAGGTGCCTAATATAGTTAGAAGCGAAACAAAAGAAAAATTTTGTTGAAACTCTTTCTGAACGTCATGGGGTGCTAACCTACAAGTAGTTTTTTTAAGTCTACGCCATATCCCACATATAGGATACTTCCGTTGCCCACTTTCCACCGAATTCTGGAGAAAATGGTAATCGAACCCACAGCCTGTCGCGTTTATAATCAAACTTGTGCCTCTGTGGCAGGACTAGCCTATGCATGCATAAAACAATAAATTAATTTTTAACAAAAAGAAAAACCGACTTCTAACAACGAACTAAAGAGTGAAAAATAATTTGACAAAGATTTTATAATTTTGAAGTCGGTGCCAAGTAAAACAAACAGGCTTAGTAATTAGATATTGTAGTAAAGGTGTTAGAGCATTAACTTGAACCGATTTGTTTGACAATATTTTTTTTAATTGATTAAAAAAATATATCCTAATCAGTTCACCCAGTCAAAAGTTATGAGGTAACAAACATAAAAAAAAACATACAGTCGAATTGATAACCTCTTTTTCTTACAGAAGTCGGTTAATAAAATATATTACAACTTCTCTAAAGTCCATAATCCGTCACAAACTGCATCTGTCATTCGATATTGACAATAACCTTTTCTTTTTCATGGCTCTGAACTTGGCTAAGACATTTTGTTTTCATCCTTCCTTTGTATGGAACACTAAATGTCACGTTAAAAATTATGCATGGCCGACAATGTTTTTGTTACATTGACACTGGCCGTGTTAAGCATATAATAGTTAAGCTTCTTTATTTTGTTGTTTGAGCTAAACATAGATTTAGCTACATTGTTTTATAAAAACATATTAATTTTGAATTTATTGGCACGTGTCTGAATAATTATGAAATATTGAAAATTATTATTTCAAAATTGATATTTTTTGTAACGTTAATTATCGTAACTAGATTGAAAAGCTTGAAGCTGTTTGCCATAACAAAAAAAAATGTGGGCTAAAACCCGTGAGAGCACCGGAAGCCGACATTCTTTAAATTTACTATCAATTAAATCATAACAAAAAAAATTAAAGATATGTGTAATAAATTAATTACAGAATATACTTTTATTAAATTAGTTAATAAATTTTACATTTTTAAATATATATTATTATAACAAAATACATTTTAAAATGTAAATAAATAAATAAATTCATTATTATTAGTTGTTTAAGTAATCCCACAATACTTCCTAATACGAATACTTAATTATCTCTTTATAACCTTATCTACATATGGGTAATTAATGTTACAAAGATAAGATGTTCACGAGATAAATGTATGTACATTAAACATTTTTTAAATTACCTATAAATCTGATTAATGGAATATTATATCCAAATATTTCATAATATAATTTACATTAAAACATAAAAAATAAATTCACTCTTTCATACCAACCATGGGACAATAGCTGTGTCTTTCAATAATAGCCTTTTAAGCGAATAGGTATTTATTTAAAAAAAACACAATTACATAATTTAATTGTTATGTTATTTTATATTTATGTAATTTTATTTTATATTTATGTAATTTTATTTGGAATATAATTTTTAGTACCCAAAACAATTTTTAACGAGAAGTGGTAGTAACTATGAAATAAAAATCCGCCTGTTGAAATGAATAGCTACTAACTATTCGACGATTCAAAAGTGCCTATAATAGTTTATTTGAATAAAGAATATTTTGAATTTGAATTTGTAGCTTCATGTTGTATCCCACACGAAGCAGAGTAAACAGAGGGAACCTGGGAACCTAATGTTTAGGTAATCCGTGGGTCTTTCCGCTGAATTTTGGTTTGGAGGCATTGTATGTTGAGTGGTGGAACTCAACGCTGCGCCTTGCCTCGTTGTCATAGCGGTGAAATGAAAATATTCTCATTTCGTAACTTCTAAATTAAATAAAAAGAGAAAACATAATATCTAGTGAATCTATTTATATAATGTGAAACTATTGTACATTCTTATACGTTTTTCCTTATAGGTACTTAAATACGCTTCTAAGTATAAGTCATGTATAAGGTAAAATTAAATTTAACGATCAATGCTATCTATGTACCTACTTCCAAAGTACATGAACGATTGAAATGTAATATGTTTTCTGTTCACAATAATGTTTTTTTCGTTTCTTCCCGCATGTATTATGATAGGTAGGTATTGCTTAAGATATAAGCCTAAATACGCAATTCTCGCCTCCAGAATTCAGTGGAAAATGTGTGACGGAGTGTCTTATCACTAGGCTACTCCTGCGTACCCTGCTGTGTGAATTGAAGTGAATTGCTTGAGATATAGAAAGTAAATATCAATAAATTATTGTTAGTAAATAATTAAATATGAGTCGTGAGATCCGTCTATTAAAACTTGTTTTGACCCTATAAATCGTATTCAAAAATATCAATTGCTCTTTTACAATAATTTTTGTATGTAAAAAACAGTCATTTATTATGTTTATAGTAACTATAAACCTGACGGTGGTGGGTTCAATTCCTGTCTTAAAGCGAACGGAGGGTTTTGACAATAAACTCCCAAGTTTCCTCTGCCTGTCCTGCTATCTGCGGTATATAGCGTGAAATTAAACAAAATAAGATTGTAAAATATTGATATAGTTATTTGACTGTTACATTGTCTTCATAATATTACATTTTATCACCCAATACCATAAAACAAACATAATATTTCCCATACTTAACTTTATAATGGATGATAAGTATTAAAAACTTTAAATCTAGTCATTGGCTGTATCTTTAATCCATAATTAGTAGGTACTAAGCAAACATTATTTCTATTTTCCGCCTTTTTATATAGAATTCTCTAATTCTTTTAGCTCTTCGAGGCTACTCGCAACTGTAAACGCGACAAGTTGTAAGTTCGATTTCTAGTCGAGGAAATGAAATATTTGATATGGTCATTTCCTCGTTATCAGAGATTAAGGAGGCAAAGTGTGTCGTTAAGGTCAGTCAACTAAACATATTGACAGAATTCAGCGGAAAATGTGAATTGAGGCCAGTCGTTGTCGAAGATTGACTGTAAAAACGACTGGTTGTGAGTTCGATCCCCACCTGAGGAGATGAAATATTTATTTAAATGTATATTTCCATTTCTTTGCTCTGGTGTCGAGGCAAAGCGCGGCGTGTTCTGCCACTCAACACGCAATGCTTCCAGAATACGGCAGAAAGTGGGGAACAGAGTGTTTTAACACTAGGTTCCCTCTACCTACCCTGCCGTGTGCAGGATACAGCGTGAAACTAAACAAATGTGAACAGAGTATTTTAACCCTTAGTTTCCAGGTAACCTCCGCCTACTATGTATAAAAATATATATAAATTTAAAATTAACATTCACAATCACGAGACTCTTGCAACTTAGGTTATAAAGTCAGCATGCTTTATATGATATACCTATAAAAACTTAGCTTATCATTCATTAAACGTCGTTGCTTATAAATAAAAAAATAAAAAAAAAATTAAAAAAGTATTATAAAATCAAAATGACATTCATTATAATAAAAAAAAAATCACACGATAACATTTAGGTAAGATTACGTAAAACACAAACATTTTCTATAGAAAATTTCACATCCGGACGAACCCAGGGCCGGCCTCTAGACGACAATGACGCTATCACAGATTATATACCGTTAACGATTATATGCTAATATGCTGTAATAATTCTTTATTATTTTACAATAGAACTAGATGATGAGGATGGATTAAATATCACGCTAAAATTTCATGAGGAGACATCGTGGACAGACGTGGTTATAATTGTTATATATATATATATATATATATATATATATATATATATATTTTGTCGTATTTCTTTATGAGGCCAATCGGCGTGCCCCTGCACCTCACCTCACTACCACAAGAGTGCGACTGTAAACGCGACAGGTTTTGGGTTCCCACTCAAGAAAAAGAAGAGCGAGTAAAATGAAAATATTAAATATTTGGCAACGAGCTAAAACGCAGTGTAGGGCTCCGCCACTTTATAATACGGCGGAAAGTTGGGAACAGAGTAACTTAACACTAGGTTCCTAGGGTCCGCCTGCATATGCTGCGATATAGAAATACACCATATTTCTTGCATGAACCTAGGTATAGTATATATAGATCACATGGTATTTACACACTCCGCTCCTAATTTTTCATTTAATTTCTAAGACATTGCGTGTTGAAACCCAACGCCGTGCCTTGTCTTCCCAGACGAGCGTCATAAAATTAATAAAAATATGAACATTCTTCCAAGTAAAAACAAATGATTATATAACAAAATAAATTTTAAAACGGATTCGAATCTATGACCCACGCTTAGTCGTTGTCAGACCATTTATAATGTACAGTGTACGAACAGATCGCGTGACCTCACATGCAACTACAAATGTGGTAATTGTATGGACAGGTCAATTAGTCGTTTATCTGCAGTGCTCCAGGCTGCAGTACACATCCAGCGGCGACTATTTGACATTATAGACTATTTCTGGCACTTTTTAATACTAAAGATATGGTATTTTGTTTAAATTATTGGAACGACATGCCTCGCTTTACCTTGTTACCAAAGCGAGGAATTAAAATCACATCCTTGTGCCAACGGACCACGATGCCTTTAATATACCTACCTACATGGAAAGAGGTACCTCTATAGAGGTCTAAAAATAAAAATTAAAAAAAATTGAAAATATGTGGATGTAAACAATAAACATGAATGCTTAATCGTCTAATTAAGCAGACTGAATTCATATTGTATATTTTATAAGGAAAGTGAGGAACGAAATTATCTTAATGGGAACGGAGTTTCCTACCACTAAGTTCCCAGATTCCCTCTGCCTACCTGGCTGTGTGCGGTATACATCATACAACTAAAGCTAAAGCAAAAAGAAAAAAATAACCGAAGATGCGACATATTATATACTTAATACATGTACCTCTTCATAAATGTTATTGTCAATGAGCCACCATACTTGCATTTCTCTCACTACATATTTTAATATTTTTAATTTATACCCACATTTACAGAATTAAAGATAATAAAACATTAATAAGAAAATATTTTTATGCACTAGAAACTTTCAATCGTTTTATTCTTCCAAAGGGAGACTAACACCAGCAATCAATAAGCAATTTCCCAAAAATTCTCCCTAAAGCAGAGAACGGAAGTGTCTTCATAGGGAACGGAATGTTAGATTCATATTAGGTTTCCAGGCACCTTCTATCTACCCTGTAATGGCGGCATAGAGCGTGAAATAAAAGAAAATAAAATTATTCAAGAATATTTAAATGTACCTATTTAACCAAAGTCAATAAAATATGCCTCTAGATTCTTGTTTCTGTTAAGGAAGTGAAATTTAGAAAGCTGCGTGTTGTAACCAAGCTTATTTTAATATATAAGTCTAAATATCAGCTGCTACGGCTGGATTATATCATAATTATTCCATATATTAACAAATTTCTGCATATAAATTAAGAATAAGCACTCACACTCTGCTATGATGTATAGCGGCGTTAGGTTCCGCTACTTCGAAATAGTGCGAAATAATAGGGATGTCAAATTATCTTAGCGCTAAATTTCTAACTTATCCCTTCCCGCACATAGCAGGGTAGTCAGAGAGAACCTGGGAAACTAATATTATGACACTCCTTTCTCATTAATACATTTCTTAATTGCGTTTTCGTATTTTCTCTTCCACATTTTTTCTCGTTACAAGAGCAAAAAAATTAAAATAGACAAATATTGTTCCAAGCGAGAATCGAACCCTCACGTTTAGTCACTAGTCGCACACTTGTGCCCTTGCGTATTTCTCATGCGTGAAATTAAAAAAAAACGTACACATATGTTATTATTATTATTATTTTTTGTTTTGATAGCCTGTCCAACTGTGTGACGATGACTTCTAAATACACCAGTATATATTACTAGGGGACCCGAACGCGGCTACGCTCGCTTGAACTATACAAATATTTATTAAATATATTTATTAAATTATTTTCAGTTTTCAATAGAGAGATGCGTTAAACAAGCTCATTTTGGGTGACGTTTTCTAACAACAAACTTTGCAAACCGTTGCTTAGCAACGGCGGTTGTTATTAATATGGCGGAAAAAGTTTCATGTCAAATTTATAAGTATTTTAATATATTGGTATATATCGAAAATATTTCAAATGTGAGAAAAAAAATATCCTATGTTCATCCCGAGACCCTCAAGTATCTCTATATGAGTATTTTATCACAATTAAATTAGCGGTTTGGCCCTGATTGCGTAAAAGACATACAGACAGACAGACAGAGTTACTTTCGAATTTATAATATAGGTATGGATATAGACGTCATCGTGACACAGTTGGAAATTATCTGATTGTACACGCGATGGTCAAGGATTCGATTTATATTCAGGGGGCTGACTAATTTTACAAACATTTCGTTTTCCCTGTTTGATAACGACAACGAAATGGGGCTTTATTTTGCACTAAGCAACACGCAAGGCCAATGCGGGAAGATATATGACCTTCCACTTCCGCTATTTCTTGTAAATACGGGTTAGATAAAGTACTGAGTAGTAAATTGTCGTTTATATTATTGTCTTTTTTGTTTTTTTTTTAATATGCGAAGACAAAAAAATATTATGTATTTCATATATAAAATTATGGCTTTTTCAGTTACTCCTCGTATTGGATACATGACGAAACAATATAAAAAATAAACTGCTTTATTTTTAATGACAATGTAAAGAAATATATAATATCTTTTTTTAAAACATTATGTTTTCAACATTTAGGAAGTGATATACTTTTTGGAACCTGTTTAGATGAGAAGAGAGTTGTACGGTTTCAAAGGGGCGCGGTTACTAAGAAAACATACATTATTAATAGATGGATAATAAATAATATAATATTCAAAGAGTTAACAATGCTCAAATAGACCGCACTGGAAACCGCAGAATTCAATTATAAGCCATTTATCGTCGTATTTATTATCCAGTTACACTGTAACAATACCATATAGGAAATAATAAAGATTATTTTTTCATCTTATATAAAAATAAACTAGTATTAAGAAACTCTATTTCCCACTTTTCGCCCATTTTTCAAGGCAGTGCGTGTTGAGTGGTGGAACTCAACGCCGGACATTTCAGTCTTATATCTATTCATTTATATATCCGACAATAATTAGTACATTAATTATTTTCGATATTATTGTTCTGTTTTTTTTTTGGAAATTAAACATTAGAACATTTTTCTAAATTGTTTTAAGTGTACACTTAGGAAAAAATAATACTTTTTAAGGAAGCGTATAAAAAAATTATCGTAGCCGGATTTGAAATCGCCACGCTCAATTTTTATAGCTTCTCGCTGAATCCCACTCATAGCAGGATAGACGTAGAGCGAGGCTGGGAACCTAGTGTTAGGGCACTCTGTTCCCATTAAGACACTACCGTTGATTGTTCCCTATTTTCCGCGTAATTCCCATTCTACCGACTGGGATCAAATCCATAAACCATTTTTTGGATTCCGTATCTTTTTAAGGAAAAAAGGAGCCCTTTTAAGAACGATCACTTTGTTATATTTGCTTAGTGGAGAAGAACCTCTTTGAAGATAAAGAAAAAAATTGTAAAATCTGTAATATAAATAACTACTTACTTAAACAAGTATGAAGCTCAGCTAAAATAGCATCGCTTGTATGTTTGTCACATATGCCCATATGTCGCGATCAACGGCCTCGTGCTCGTTCTGTTTATAAATATTAATACTTATAGTAGAAATATTTATTTTACACAGTGACGCATCATGTGGGCCTCATGGGAAGACTGAAGTGATTTATTTCTCCGTTATTCTTACGTAGAAAAACTAAATTTACATTATTTATATTATAGATTTAGATTTTAAATATTAATCCCTTATGCGATTTAAGAAGATGATATTAAGATGCATGGGATCTGAACAATATCTGAATTTTATTTTATTTTCTCGGAAAAATATTAGGGTATTCATGTTAATATTTTTTTAAGATGAAAACAACTGTAGGTACCAGTTTAATATAGTGTAAGTTGACATAACCACTAAAAATGATAATTGAGAAAATTAAATTTCACTAGGTAATAAAAGTATAAGTAAATAGAAAACAATTAAATAAACATGTAAAATATTAATCGTTAGTTATCGTTTAAATAACAAGCACGAATAAAGGTTTTAACAAAAATAAATAATATCAATGTGACAAAACTTTTTTATCTGTGGAAACGTTTAATGGTCACAATTGTTTGTCACAACTGTACTTGACCCTCGCCTCCTCTCAAAATAACGATGATAATGAATTTATTTTAATAATTATTTTTAATGGTTCGATGTATAATGGCTGTGTTAATAACTTATTTTTTTGTACTTATATATTTATCTTCTTTTTTTATACTTGTATTTTGGTGATCATAAATTTACATTATAAATTAGGAAAGTACATGTTTCATTATAAGTAACTAGCGGACGCGCGCAGCTTCGCTTGCTTATTTAGGAGTGAATTCTAATAAACCACGAAACATGTGTTCAATTAAATATTTTTAAGAGTCTAAATTTAAAATTTTATGAAAATCGGTAGCGATTTAAAGATTTTTCCATACAAACTGTCAACCCCTTATTTGCACCCTTAGGGGAAAAATTCTAGAAAACCATGAAACATTTGTTCAATTAAATATTTTTAAGAGTCTAAATTTCAAATTTTATAAAAATTAGTGCCGATTTAATTTTTTTTCCATACAAACTTTTAACCCCTATTTCACCCCTTTAGGGTTAAAACTTTTCAAAATCCCTTCTTAGCGGATGNCGAAAGTAAATATTTGTCCAAATTTCACGTTTCTACGCACAGCGGTTACGGCTGTGCGTGCGTCTTACCTCAGTCAGTGAGGACAAGTCCTTATATATATATAATAGATTAAACTTCACAATTCTTATTGTGTTTTTGCTTATTGCTACTTTTCACTACAAAAAATGGCTTGACAAGGAAATAACTGATATAAAAATTATCAGCTTCACGCTGTATCCCGCACACAGCAGGGTAGGCAGAAGGAACCTAGTGTTAAGACACTGCGTTTCTCACTTTTTGCTAAATTCTGGCACATTGCATGTTGAGTGGCAGAACTCAACGCTGCGCTTCCCCTTGACACCAGAGTTAAGTATAAAAATTATATTTATTTCATTATTTCTACTATACATAACAACACGCCTAATAAAATAAACTTTTAATGATTCACTATCTGCCATAGAATCAGAAGGTATAATTGTAAAATTATATTTTGCACGGTAATTTTTTTGTCCATTTAGATAATTATCATGTGTAATTTTTTTTCCTTATTTTGCTATTTTCTTATATGATTATAAATAGGATACACTTAAATTTAAATAATCTTTATTTAAAATAATTATCATTAGTTTTTTGATTATGTCTTAAAATTAAACATCGCTTGGAGCTGTACCATCATGCTAGAAAAAAAATCTGAAAGCTGTCATAATATTTATTTTGTTATTTTAATTAAAATGAAAAACAAAATATGGTTGAGTATTGAGACTTTTTGTTAATGTGACCGAGTAATAAAACTGGCTGAATAAACTATTACTATACGTTTCATTGCAAACAAATTATGATTTGTGATATTTTCGTACGCTGTGGTGTTTTAAATATTATATTTTGCACAAGTTGGTTAACAGTAACGAAGAATCTTTCTTGTCTTTTGTTTCAAGCCAGTCGGAACGCAGGGGTAGAAGCATGTGACCGTAAAGGCGACAGGTTTTGGGTTCGACTCCCACTCGAGATATCGCTATAATTAGTATTTCCTATACCTTGCTCTGTTTACGAGGAAAAGCGTGGCGTTGAGCTTGACCATTCGAAATGCAAAGTCTCAAGAATATGACGGAATGTGGACTCCCTTCCCCATAAGAAATTTTAAAGGAGTGGAAGAATGGGGAACGGAATACAGCTACTAAAAAAAGGACTTAGTAAAGTGATTAAAGTGTGAAATTCAAATTAATATTTAAGTTAACATTTTATAAACAAAGTAATTTAAACGTAATACAATAGGAACTGCAATGATGTTTAAGTGTTAACATACGTACATTTGCATGGTGCAATTTAACGACAATACCTTCTATTCACTATTGCGTGTTTCACGAACATAATATATGATGACTTCTATGGATTATAAATATTATATTTAAAAAATATATATGAAGGTTAATAATTTAATTCATATATAATTTAAAGATAGAGCTTATAAAGTTATCAATTTGGAAAAGCCATCAAAATATTGTACTATTTAGATATTGTAGTTTATAGACACAGATATGTAATTTTCATAAATTTTATTTTTATCCCTATCGGGACACCCACAGAATGAGAAACGCCAAACGCTATGTCCCCTATATAGGTACCTCTTTTGCGTCGTCATCTGTCATCAACCTCCGCATATGTATATGGCCTCCAGGGGTCCTCATTCTTTGACTCTTAGATCTCTTCTTCTACTCTCTCTTACTCTACACTCTAAATATTATTTTCTTAGCTTCTCTCTGTATCCCGCATATAGCAGGGTAAGTAAAAGTAACTGGGAAACCTAGTGTTAAGACACGCCGTTCATATAAAGACAAATATGTTTCTCATTTTCCGCCAAGTTCTGGATGCATTGTATGTTGAGGAAGTTATTAATACAACGATGCGTTGCTGGTCGAACGATGCATGAGCGAAAAAAAAAATATATTAAATAATTGTCGATTGGGAATTGAACCCACAATTGCAACTGGCCTCAAAATGTTATTGTATATAGTTTTAAAAAAAATGTCTCAATATTTGGCCGGTTTTGTCCTGCCGCACCCATAAGCCAGGCAAGCGACGAACGGAGTGACTTGGCACTTATGCGCCTTATATAACAATACAACAAAATGGAGACGAAAGACAACAAAAAATTTAGACAATATATCAAGTTCATTTGTTATCGAGCAAGTTGATTGGGGTCAACCTGACGTAAAAGTATTTTTTACAACAATTTTTTAAATTAAAGCGTAGGGAGATTAGGCAATAACTAACTCGATAAGGTCTTAGATAAGGATTAAGAATTCCTTTACTACAGATTTATTCGTATTAATAATTATATACGAAACTAATATTTTTTTAACTTCCCTCTGCTTCCCACACATAGCAGGGTTGCCAGGGGGAATCTGGGCACTTAGTGTTAATACACTTTCGCTCCGCACTTATACAGGCTGAAAGAGGCAGCGCTCCTTTTACTGAAACTGCATATAGTGTAAAATATTTCAATAATTACAAGAATAAAAAAAAATATCAAGGTACTTCAACAGTTTGGAGGTAGGACTTAAGCGTACGACGCTGTCGCTTTGACAGGTAAGTAAGTGTGTGCGTGCCTATGTTATACTTTACAAATGGCGTTTTATTTTAAAACGATAATTTTTTTATTTATTTTGTTTGAAAAAATAACTTTTTCATTTTTGGGAATTATATTTTTTCTGAATTATATTAGGCTTTTATAGAGTAATTAAAACTGTGGTTTCATTTAAAGTGGTCCTGACAATTCCACCTTGTATATGGTTTGCGATATCCTCAGTATTGTGTGTTGAGTGGCGGATCTCAACGCCGCGCTTAGCATCGTACTCACACACACACACACACTTTTGCTCCTACGTTTATATGTCAGCCTCGGTGCTCAAGAAAATAATATATGTTTTATTAATATATGTTTAAAAAAATACTAACAAATACGCCAATACTTATTCTCCTTTAACAATATGGATATAAATTTTGTTATATCTACAAATAAAACTGAATGCAGTTGTATCGAACGTTTTTTCACCAAAGCTTATACAGCTGGCGATATTATTTATTTTCCGTATCTAGATCATTTTGGCAATCACTTATTTGCTATCTATATAGAAGACAAAAATTGATATTTTTGTTTTTTAATTTACGTTAACTTTTTAAAATATTATAAGCATCCTCATAGGGATTCGAATCCACCGCAATATACTGCGTGCACTGCTTCTACTGCGTTTGTACCTACTGGATATTTTATTTATATTCGTACAATGACTTCGTAAAATGTTCCTTTTCGCGCTTTGTTTTATGAATAACGGTATAAGGGTTTTGTGTACTCTAGTAAACAGTAATGTAAAATTTCACCTTTCTTTCTGATAAATAATTTATTTGGAAATATTTTTTTGCATTCTAAAAAAAATATTTTTTATAATATAAAATTTTATTATCTATACCTACTATAATTTATAATACAATTATATTATTTATAATAAAATATTAGTATAATTAAAATGTAACAGGCAGTAAATAAAAACTAGCGGCCAGAAACGCCGATTCGACAGTGATATTATAAGAAAGCACTATTTTGCAACCTACAAACGTATTTCACATCTATTAATAATAGACAGAACCTCACAAAAATAGATTGGTTTCTTTGAAATAAAATAAGAAAAATAAAATAAAAGAAAACCATAGCCAACTTACCATTTTTTCTTTCACACACATTCAACTTTATCTTAATAACTGTATGTCTGTGTCACTAATTAAAAAAAAACTTTATTTTTGGGTTTAAGCTTCCACCACACCACGCGTCTAACGAAGCGACGGTATAAACTCGTACTGCCACATCCAACATGTGGATGAACAAAAAAGTACAGTGGTAATTAAAAAATAACTTTACTTTCTTAAAAATAGGGTTTAGTTTGCCTTTAACATTACACTGTTTAGTCCTACATAGAAATTTAATTTCTACTTTGAGAGTAACTTATTCAAAAGATACTGTAACTACTTCTTATACGAGTACGTCGACTTAATATTAAATCAGGGCAACTCTAATTATATAACCTTCCTGGCACAGTTTTACTAAAACGGCTGGCTGGCTGCAAACGACAAAGCTGCAAACGACAAGATGGTTACAAATTCAAAGCTTTGTAAGGTAACGATTATATTCATTAAAAATATGTACCTGCCAACCGAACTGATTGCCATCTTCTCTCCTTCTCCTTGAAGTCGGTAAAATAATAAAAGTATATCCCCTGTTCAGATATGTTACAAATATGTAGACTGCTAGCACTAGCTTTACTTACCACTTCGCCCGCTTGTGTATCAATTTCTGACAGACTTTCTTTTTCTGGTGTTTGTAAACCTTAGTACAGGTATCTGACAGCAGCATAATTACTAAGAACTATAATAGTTTTTATAAAATAAAGTAAGTAAGTAAGATAATTTATTATCCACGTTTTATTTTTCTATTGAATTTGCAAACAATATTGTAGGTACTTATAATTAATACAAAAACTATACACGATTTGTTCATTGAAAGATCCTATTGTCCTAATAAATTCATTTGTAATTGCTGTTTTAATTTTCCTTATTTTATCCTGAATGCTTTTAAAATAATAATATTGCAAAAGTAGCTATATTTTTAGTTTTCTTAATGTTATATAAACATTCTATATTAATATTCGTTTCAGAAATTTATGTAAATATTTAATCGGTTATTTTACAACTGTATGTTATTATAGCGTTGTTGGTAATTCATTTGGATCCAGGTTCGATTCCTAATCGAATATACATGTGTACATATATTTAATTAAATTTGAATTTAAAAGGAAATGCGTCATATAAACAAAACATTGTAATAAGGTTTTTATATTCAAAGTTTTTCCACGAAATCATAAAAAAATCGATCGATAGAATAGCTTACGCTAGCATGTGAGTTACACTTCAGAGGTGATGTCGACTATTCTCCGAGTAATACTAGTCAACAATGAGGAGACAATCATGAAGCAGGGGCACACAAGTGCGACTGTAAATGGGTCAGGCTGTGGGTTCGATTCTCACTCGAGGAAATGATATATTTAATATTTTCATTTTCTCACTCTTGTAAAGAGATAAAACGCGGCGTTGAGTTCCACTCGACACGCACTGCTTCTAGAATTCGTCAGAACACGGGGAGCGGAGTGTCTTAACACTAAGTTCCGTAACATGCGGAATACCGCGCGAAGCTGACAATCTACCCACGCGGAGGAATGGACTATCTATAATTTTCAATCGAATATGGACAACAATTTCATATCATGGCGTAATTCTTTGAATATATATATATATATATATATATATTTCCAGCGAAATAGGTGGTAAAGAACACATAGCTGTTGTGCCTGTGTCAGAGGCTCAGAGGTCAAAGAGCGAGGAGTCGATAAAAATGCTTAAAGACCCGCACTGTTTGTCGCACTGCGCTACCCACGTGTACGTACACTAGCTACTCACAATTATATGGCTATATATTATTTTATAGTTTTTTTTTAATTATATTTTTTTCTCCGTATATTGCAGGTAGACGAAGAGAATATAATGTTAATTTTAGGCAGACATTTTGCGGCATGTCGTGTTGAGTACCGGAACTTAACGCCGCGCTTAGTATACTTACCAGAGCGAGGAAATGACAATAATACGTTACCCTCAGTTGGAATGACCCACAACCGTCGCGTTTATAATCAGACGTTGTATATACATATATAGTAAGTATGTAAATAATATAGTAATTATTCAAGTAAGACTACTTTGAGGGCAAGAGCTTATATGAGGTTAATAACCTCGATTGTTAACAAGTGAAAAGATTTTTAAATCTAGACAACAGCGACTCGTGCAAAGCTAATTTTATTTATTTATTTCTTTGTTACTCGCACGTAGCAGAGGGAACCTAGGAACCTAATGTTCCTACACTTCCGTTCCTCACTTTTAGCCTGATTCATTAGGTATTGCATGTTAGTATGTTGTAGAGTCGTGTATCACTCATTTTAGGCCTGAGGTAACATATATTGCAGGGACAGTGAGAGCCTTCCTCTTCATTTTCAATTGGAACCAGTAGTTCTTGAGATTAGGGCGTTCAAACAAACAAAATTTTAGTTAATATGAAAATAAGCTGATTGCGTCAACGACCATAGCCTGGACGGAAAGAAGAGAACCGAGAGAGGCAAATTTCAAGTTAGTAATATGTATGCAGACCATCATCTACTATTTTAGTAAATTAATTTGTCCTTACAACGTGTTTATATCATTGAACTTGCGTCACAAATGAAATATTACACCATATTATAATTGCTATTAGCAAATGCATTTTATATGTAAAAACCGAAACTACAACGCAAATAATTTTTATATTATTATTTAAACTAGCGGACGCGCGCAGCTTCGCCTGCTTTTCCACCCTTAGGGGTGAATTCTAATAAACCATGAAACAAGGGTTCAATGAAATATTTTTCAGTCTAAATTTCAAATTTTATAAAAATCGATGGCGATTTAAAGATTTTTCATACAAACTTTCAACCCCTTATTTGCACACTTAGGGGATGAATTCTAAAAAACCATGAAACACGTGTTCAATGAAATCTATTTAAGAGTCCAAATTTCAAATTTTACAAAAATCGGTAGCGATTTAAAAAAGAATCCATACAAACTTTCAACCCCTATTTCACGCTTTAAGAGTTAAAATTTTACAAAATTCCTTCTTAGTGGATGTCCAGATTACGAAAGTAAACATCTGTCCTAATTTCACATTTTTACCATCAGTGGTTACGGCTGTGCGTGCGTCTTACCTCAGTCAGTGAGGACAAGTCCTTTTATATATATAGATAATGGATATTTACTTATTTGCAAAAAAGGCGTATTCTTATATTACTTAAAAACAATTCGAGGAAACTCATAGAGAATTCGTCCGCTCGTCCGTTGTCTGTACGTTTGTGCTCTATAAAAGTGNAAAATCCCTTCTTAGTGGATGTCCAGATTACGAAAGTAAACATCTGTCCAAATTCCACGTTTCTTCCATCAGCGGTTACGGCTGTGCGTGCGTCTTACCTCAGTCAGTGAGGACAAGTCCTTTTATATATATAGATATTGGATATTTACTTCTTTGCAAAAAAGGCGTATATTATTATATTACTTAAGAACAATTCGAGGAAACTCATAGAGAATTTGAATGTTATCTACTACCTACATATGTACAACAAAGTCGTAACAGATCTCTTGTATAAATGTACATAAAAGTTATATGGGGAATTTTTTTATGAATTATGAAAGCAATAAAAGCGATAACAATATTTTTTAAAAAATTTATGTATTTATCGGCTCGTCCGTTGTCTGTACGTTTGTGCTCTATAAAAGTGCTTACTTGCCAAATTTGAAAAGATAACAAAAAATTAAAGAATTCATATACCACATTCAATTTCTCATAACATAAGTTACTTTATCGCATACTGACCTGCACGTTGACCTGTAAGTAAAGCAAGTGTCGTACAAAGGAGGTCGAGGTTCGATTAAAGTACTCGATATCGCTGTTTCGACATTTTTATTGTAATTTGTGGCATTTCAAGATTTTGCATGGATCTTGGAAGTATACCGGACTCCGAATGTGTAGCTCGGAAGTGGACATACGGGTGACAAGCCTGCTAAGGTATATACAGAGTGTCCCAGGAGTCAACGATAAGATCAAAACAGGTGACAAGACAAGACCAAGTCGTGACAGCTATGTGAAAAATATTTAAAAAAATCTTTGTCATGTATTTTTCATACTATATTGATTTTAAAAAATACCGGAAAAACCGACACCTGTGATGATTTTTTTAAGTCCTAAGACTACAAATATTACTGTTTCTTCATTTTTTTTTCTGTAATGTAATCATGAGTAACCCTTCTGTGAATTACAGTTTAAGATTGAAACATATCTGCATCAGTTTTTAATAAAATGTCGTGTTTTTGTCAAATATTAAATTCAAAATATTTACTACACCCAACTTTAACCGACTGTACTATAAAAAAAATGTACTACACTGTTTTTGCAAGTAACTTTGTTGACTCCTGGGACATCCTGTATAACCTACTAAGGTATTGTACATTGGTCTACGGTCTGTATGTCGATTTTCGCATTTAAAAAACAGATATATTAATAATTAATAATTAAATTGCGCGATACAAGTTGATGGCTACAGCCTGAATAAAAAAAAAACAACTTTAATAATGAAAATAGCCTTTTAATTATAAAAACATTACAGGTATACGAAATCATAGTATTGATTATCACATATAAAATATCGTTGTATTTAATCGTATATCATCTAGTTTCAATTGTGTTTTTCTTCCTGAAAAAAAAATAAAAAATAAATTATTATTCATATAAGTGATAAAAAATGTGTAAGCTAAAGGTTAGACAACCTTATGTTACTTGATAGCACCGGGTTCCATGACTTCAATATATTTTTTTTGCGTTGTAGTTTTTTACGTACGTCAATACAGGGTAAGCACAGGGAACCTGGGCTCCTCATCATCTTCAAGCCGCCTTTTTTTGTCGAATTCATTGCATGTTGACAGGCGAAAGTCAACGCCGCGTTTCGTCATGTTACCAGAACGACGAAATAAAATATATTAATACACGTAACGTCTCAAGAATTTGGTAGAAAGTTGAGACCGCAAATGTCTTATTAAGGAAAAGAGTGCCTTAACACTAGGTTCCCAGGTTCCCTCTGCCCTCCCTGTATTGTAAAAAAAAATAAAAAAAAACAAATCTTTAAGTTTAATATTTTGTTTTCACCTTTAACATTCATATTTAAAAAATATAAGTTACCTAGCGAAACAAGTGTTGCGAATCAAGTCATTCATATCTTCCATAGTCTGTGGCATTCGACGTCCCTTAGTCTCAGGCAACATTAGAGCCAAAAATGACGTAAGAATGCCTATTATACCCACTATTATTAAAGAGAGCCCTTCCCATGCTCTATCCTGTAATTATACAAAATATATATAGTGAGCATATTGTTAAGCCTGCAGAAGAAACTCAGTGTAGAGCTATCTTTAACTCTTTCTAAAAATTAAAATATTTTGATAAATATAACTATTTTTCCGGGAATCGAAGCACCATGCACCGCGCATGAAGCATCCATGCCCCATGTGTACATTGAAGCCCTCGTGGTGAAGCGACATAGTGTGTGACTTTAAACGCGACAGTTATAGGTTTGATTTCTAGCCCGGGAAATTAATTGTTCAATATTTATATTTCCAACTCACTCACGCAAACGTAATGTCTCCAAAATTCTAAAAGCTTCCTTAAAAGCTTCCCTCCACCTACTTCGCTATATACAGGATAGGACATGAAGCTAAAAAAATGTAAATATTGAAAGACCAGAACGCTCAAGGACCACATTAAACTCTCACAGCAGACGCTCTTGCCCGTGTTCTCAATGTTAGTAACTTTGGCAACAAAGCTAAGGTGAGACCTCTTCTAGCTCGGCGTCCCAAAGACCACCTCCCTCCCGGTGACGCTGTAGAGGCCAGAAGGGCCAAAAACATTCTGCTTAATCGAAAAACTCACGGAATATACAATAAAAGGGGATAGAGTGACCGCGGCGAAGGCACTAACGTGCACCAGGGAGGATCCGGACGCGCGCACAGACGTTGGCATCACCTCCGGCGTCCACTGTATCACGGTGCCGTACGCCATGTTGTTGAAGAAACGTATTAGTACTGCTAGTGTTACTGATGCTACACCTGTAAGAAATATAGAAATTTTCATTTTTAGTGATAATTTATATAGACACGATATGTTATTATGTTCCCTATGTCTCACTAAAAAATATATAGAACTTAATTTTTTTAGCTTCACGCTGTATCCCGCAGCTAGTATACAGGGAGCTCTATAGGTAGCTGTATAGACAGAGGGATAAGATAAAAATATGTGTAGTTACCTCTAGGGATGAACGCAGCAATTAATGCAAGTGCACCAGAAATCATCATTGGTCCTGTTACCATCCATCTGCGGCCAACTCTAAAATAAATATCAAAATTAAAATATGTATAGATATAAATAGACGAGGAAAAGGGGTCTTGATATTTTTTTTAATGTTTTTTTATAGCGATGGCGAGATAGCTAGTGAAGCTAAAAAGCTTCACTCACATAGTTCTTTCTCCTAAATGGAAATCAGCCGTAGCCGCAATCCTTGCTCTGGTAACAAGGCAAACCGTGACCGTTGAGTTTCACAGTCAAGTTACGTGCCTTGAAATAGGGAAGGGAAATTTCTTAACGGGAACGGAGTGTCTTAGCACTAGGTTCCCAGGTTCCCTCTGCCTACTCCTCTTAGTGTGAAGCTAATATGGTAAAATGTTAAACAAGTATTAAAATACAGAGAAAAATATAATTTGAAGAATCCACTTACTTGTCCAAAAGCAGCACCAAAATAACAAGAGAAGGTATCTCCGTAGCAGCAGTGATTGTGAATGTTAAAAAGAAGTCCACTCCAAGGTTTTCAGAAAGCCTCGTAATCCCATCGAACACTATAGCTACACCCATAAAAGTAAAGATCAGGCATATCACCATGATACCTAACGATGGTGTCTTGAAGATGGTTAATATGTTGTCTTCTTTATGTTTGTTTTCAGCAGCAACAGACTGGAAAATTAGAAAGCAATTAAAAAGATTTTGATCAACTTCTTATCCAGATAGCTGGGTAGGCAGAGGGAACCTGGGAAGTTAGTGTTAACACACTCCATTTCCATTACGACAGTTCTTTTCCTAACTTACCGTCGAATTCTTTAGGGAATTCTGGAGATACAAAAAATACATTGAACTATCCAAAGAAGCCTGGTAAAAATATAATATACGAGTATACAGGAATTCACAGTGAAGTTGTTAATACCTATATAGTTAATAGTACTTACAACAAGGTCGTCAAGCACATCCTTTGGGATTTTGGTTTTATTAATTTTTTCAAATTTCCTGAGATTGCCCAATGTTTTTTCAATTTTTCCTTTATTAATTGACCATCTGGAAATTTAAATAAATATACCGAAAATGCATTTTGTAATAATTTTTAATTCAATATACATTTTCATTTCAATTAAAACAGAAATAAAAAGGACTATAAATCTATCTAAACTTGCAATTTAAAAGTTATCCTAATATTTTAATGGTAATTTCCTAATGATTTTTCTATATTTGAAGCAAAAAAAAACGCGTAATTCCTCTCAAAACATACAAAATTAAAAAATATCGAAAATATAAAAAAGCATTATAATGTAAACCAACCTCGCACTCTCCGGAACTATAAAGGGAATCAAGAGAACCACTACCATAGGTACCGCCATCACTAGTGATAGAGTCTTCCAATCAGATATCCAAAGTGCGAACCAAGGAAGTGCTAAGCAACCTCCTCCGAAAAAGATAGCTATTGACATATTAGCCACAAACGATCGGTACTTTAAGCCTACGTATTCTAAAACTGATAGAAAATATTGAAACTTAAATATTATGCTTAAAGAATCAAACAAATTCGAAAGCAAAGCAAACGTTAATCGCGGGGTTGAACTCCGCAACTAATATGCCTCCAAAATTATAAGGCAAATATTTTATTAAAAAAATATGACAAACATTGAAAACTTATAACAGGCGCTTGCTTGTCTTGTTATCCGAGCGAAGAAATAAAAATATAAAATATCAGTCAAATTTCAAAGCGCTACTCAACACGCAATTCCTCCAGAATTTGGCAGAAAGTGGGGAACGGAGTGTCTTAACACTAGGTTCCCTCTGCCTGCACACAGCAGGGTAGCTGTGTGCGGGATACAGTGTGAAGCAGACAGTAAGTAAAACTACTAACCTATTATATAAAGCATCAAGAAGCAGCTGTCGACTGACATGCCGACAAGAAACCTGCAAGCAGCGAAGTCCCAGAAATCATTAGTAAATATAGTACCAACACCGCCTATACAACCGATGACATTGGCCACTGTGAAAAATAAATAAAATATTTTTTCTAATTTTTCGTCAATAATTAAAAATTAAATAACAAACAAGCAACCTCAACGTCACATCCATATGTCTTACCAGAATGAATATTTAAAATTATGGTTTTAGAAATGGTTCTATTGACAATTGAACTACGCAATAGGTTGGGGATAAGTGGGTGAGGAGACAGCTCCTCAAAGACCCACTTGCATTTAGTTTAGGGACGAATCTGGATGGAAATTTTAAATTGTCTGTGACATTTTTATTATGAGGAAAGCTAGGAGCTTCTTACTTTTTAAGCAACGTCTTGTATGCAAATAATAAATAAATAAAAAAAACTTACAAATAAGAGAAGGCAATCTCCCATATCTGTCAGCCACTACACCACATAGAATCCCACCAGCAATGGAACCAATGAATCCAATAGTTTGAGCCCATGGAACTCGATTTGCTTTATCACAAACCCATTCACGCTACAAAATTGTTAGAAATAATTGACATACGTCTTTATTAATATTAAATGTTTGGTTGAAATCTAGAAAATAGGTGAACTAATTACCTATATTTACGCCATAATATTTTTTTTAGCTTCACGCTGTACCCTGCGCATAGCAGTATTGGCAAAAGGCATCTAGAAAACCAGCGCTATAACATGTCGGCCCTCATGAAGACACTTCCGTTCCTCAGTTTCTGCCGAATTCTGAAGGTATTGCGTATTGAGTGGCGGAACTCAACGCCGCATATTGCCTCAATACCATAGCAAACAAATGAAAATATTAAATATTTTATTTCCTCGAGTGGGAATCTTTGTTAAGTTCGATTTCTGTGGTATTTACAGTCGCCCGCTTATACCCCATCAATAACAAAATAACTAATAAGCTATAATAAGTTACAGAGCCTAATGTTCCGAATTAAAAACGTAATACAATCAACATACCTCATTAACAACAGTGGAATAAGGTATATCCTCAAACAGAAAGTCCCACCCATTATTACAAGGAATGACTGGCGCCTCGATATCTGGTGGTCTCAGGGTTTCTAGGACTTGTGTCCAGTTCGCGGCGAACATGTAACATTGCTCGTATTCATATTCGGATGTTTTCGGTATAGATAAAGATCGTCTGTAAACAATGTTTTATAGGTTTTTTTTTGTTTCGCGCTGTATTTCGCACATAACGAAATTGGGAACCTAGATTTAAAACACTCTGTTCTCATTACCAATATTATTATTTTTTTTTCTCATATTATTAATTTTGCTACTTATTATAAATATTATTTTAAAAAGAAAACGAATAAAAAGGTCTTTATTTATAAACTTGTTTGATCTCAGCACGATTTAACCATAATGTAAGTCGATGTGAAATAATGAATATCTTATTTAAGTTTAAGAAATATATGACATAATTCTAGAGTTAATTTAAGAAAAAAAACCTACCTTAATTCTAGACTGAGTTCATTCAATTCAGGTACGTGACACCAATGTTCCTGTGGTGTGGCGGTTATGAACATCTGCCCAAAATATCCAAAAGCCCAGAAGAATCCAAATGGCATCATGATGAAGAACAGCAGCCATTGGTAGAGGCCCAGTTCACCAACACTTTTTATAACTTTTTCTAATACTAAACCTATATCGTCGTTATCGTTTATCTCCTTTTTCTGAAATATATTGAAAAGAAGTTAAGTTTCTAATTACCTATTATAATCACGCGACGCAAACATAAATAAGATACATTTGTATGTCTCTCTGTGGCATCGTAGCTCCCAAACGGATGGTACGATTTTGATCAGGCTTTTTACAAAGTTCGTTCGATTTCGTTTGAATGATCTTAGCCATGATTCAGAAAAATGTTGGCAGCTGTTTGAACAGCATCAGCTCTTTAGTATTTCATGAAAGGATGAAAACTACTTCACTATTATATTGAGATGCTCGTATTATAACATAGATTGTCGTATCGTAAGATTTTTGTATTTTCTAATTTACGATAAATGCAAATCGAATCGACTGATTTCATAGTCTGATTATCTAATAAAAACAATTTCACTAAATTCACAGAAATAAGTGACGTTAAAAGAAGAAATGAAAACAATGATAGATAACATTTCTTATTAACACCATATCTCACGGGATTCTTAACATTCACGAAAGGAAATAATTCCTACTTTACCATTTCATTTTCCGTTTTCACATTTGTATTATTATTTATGTGCATTTTGAATTGCGCACGCGCCACTTGTTAAATAATTTATTTCAAACTAAATATTGATATCGATTATAAAATATTTAAAAGATCAAGTTCCTTTAACTGATATGTTATCTTATACTTAATAGTATATAGTACTTTTAGTACATTTTTATATTATTAGTGCCACCGATATCGTTTGTTAAACGTCTTTTAAACTGTTAAGTCTTGTTTTGTTCTGTTCTGGTATTAGTTTATGGCTTAACTCTTGGAAAACTGTTGGCCCAGTAATAAGACCGCCGATTGTTAGGTGACATTTTATGTTTTTTTTTAATTATTTTATTTTTTAGCCTCACGCTGTATTTGGCATACCGATTTCTGGAGAGCGACGCCGCGTTAACCTCGGACACCAAATAAAAATATTAAATTAATAAAGAAATATTTAAAATAACGAAAACTTCAAGATAAAATTATCTTGAAGTCTTCGTAATATTCTGGGTTTGCGAATTCTTTGTAAACTTGTTCCAAAACCAAACAAACAACAATAGTCCGTCCATAAAAAATTACAAACAGAAGACAACCTGTATAATATTTAAAATAATTCAATTGTAACGGACTACAGATAACATAATCAACAATCGCAGATTGATAAAAAAAAACTCACTTGTGGTTTATTGAGCCTAACCGAAAATATTACAACATCTAAAATGTAATCGATTTTTTTATTCATTGTTAAATGATAATTATTTTTGCTTATTTTGCTGATAATTATTACAGTGCTTATCTACTTTATTTCGGGCGTGGCAACAGATTTCATAATTATTAAAATGTATATTTTTTGTGTGGCATTTGTCAGTTTGTAGCTGTCTGTGGAGATATATCCTGCGCTTATCAGGCTAGGCAGAGGGATCCTGTGAACCTAGTAATAAGATACTCCGTTCACATTAAACTTTTCTTCACGTGTTGAGTGGTGGAACTCAAAATTGCGCATTGGCTCGTTAACGGTTCCCCCCGTGCTGAGTGCCGTAACTCTATGTCGGGCTTTCCTTCGTTACCGGAGCGAGTAAATGTAAATATTAAATGTTTTTATTTACTCGAGTGGACATCAAAAAGCTTGTTGAGTTTTAAGTCGCACGCTCATGCCCTTTCGATATCTCGATTATTTCATTTATTTTTTATATTTTATTAATTCATTGAAAAAGTGTCCCTCAGCTAGTTTTCAAACGGACTGCACCTACTAAAAACAGTAAAACTCTACTAAGAAATATTTTTCATCAGTAAATTTACAAGCAGCTAATAAGCCACTTCGTTAACATCACACATCGGAAATGATTCAGTTGAATTATATATTTTTTGATTAGACAATCACTTTCGACAATAGCGTCATAGTGATTTTCCAGGTACTTTACCAGATACTATTGATTTATTTTTTTATAGTGGCTATACATTTTGAAAAAAAAAAAATGTCATAAATATTTTGGTAAAGATAAAGGTGGTATAAGATAAAGGTTCCGTACCTCAATGAAAAACGGAACCCTTGTAGGACCAGTCCGTCTCTTTAACCCTTTTATTTCGAGATCGCTTGAAGGTATCATGCTAAAATTAAAATGTAATATTCAGCTCCACAGTCCAGTGGACCGCAGAAAAATTTGTACTTCTAAGCTAACACGAGAAACAAAAGATGCAAGGAATTTTGCTGAAGTTCAGCGCGTACAAAAAACTCGTCAAAAAACTATAGGTCACTTATGAGCCTACAATTATCAAAATTTGGCAAAATGTTAATAAATGCAGTACAATTACAAGTAAAATCTGAAAAGGGAAATTTATAAATTGGTTGATTGGGTAATATTATTATTCATTATGTATCACTGAATTCATTGATTATCGAGAATAACATAAATTAAAAAAAATATATATCGTAATGTTTATTTATTTACTTCATGTAAATGTAGTGTTAAAACACTCCGTTTCCATTAAGACATTTAAATTAACTTGGTTACTCAACGACGCGCTTTGCATCATTAACAAAACGCTGTATTGGAAATATCAAATATTTTATTTGATTTTGAGTGAGAATCGAACCCACAGCCTGTCGTGCTTACAATATCGCGCGCTTGTGCGCTTGCGCCACGGCAGCCGTGAATAAATAATGGACCTTCGAGCTACAATGCTTGTCATGTTTTACGCATCCAGAAACATTAGTAAGAATATTTTTTATTTTATTTTTTATTTATTCTCCTCGAATTCAAGCCGACTTAGTACAATTTGTATAATGTTTTCATGAGATTAATTGATTTATTGATTTACAAATCACTCGTCATCATCAGATCCTCACTCGAGGGCGAGTGGGAATTGAACCTGCAACCGTCACGTTACAGTCACACCTTGTGCCTCTGCTCCACGACGGCCTCTTAATAAATTAATGATTTTAAGTGGCAACAAAGATAAACTCAGCGGGGAGTTTTAGATGCCGCAGAGTCTTACTCTAATCCTAACCCATATTCGAAAATAAACATTATAATAGTAATGACAACCTATCCTTTTCTATTATGCATACTTCGGATATATTTTTTTATTAAAACCACCAAAATTTATAAGTCATTAATAATTTAAATAATTTCACTTCTATTATACATTTCTTCCATTTTATTGTTAAAATTTAAAATATCTAAATTTAATAAACACTTTTTTTTTTAAATATTAATGAACACAAAAGTATGTATCATAATAAGTAATTGAAAATCTATATTTGATTTAAGTTTTAATTAAATAAATTTCAATAATTATACTACACAGCAAAGGTTTAATAGACTAATGAAGCAACAAAAGTAAAAAAATAATTTGATGCTTGGATAGCATTATGTAGATGTATAAGGTTGCCTGTAGAAATAAGACAGGTGTTACAATACTTTTTAATTAAAAGAAATAATTTAAGCCAGAAACAAATAAATATTAAAAATACAATATTAAAATAATCTACTTTAATTAAATACAAGTTATTACTTTAGTTTTGTTAAAATATTTGTAAAACTCATATAATTTAAAACAAACCATTCATAATCTGTCTAAAAAGCGTTCCAATCCACGGAATAACAAACATACATTTAAAACATAACAAATATAAAATATTTTTAACTCATAAAAGTGTTAATTTAGTCATATTTAAAGGCTATTGAATAAGTATTTTAATTTATCTACTATTTATAAATATTACAATGTCCTAACAGCATTTTTATTCCTATGTTTCAAATGAAGCGCATCGGTTATTCTACTTAGGAACGCTTCACTAATGACATTTACTTTGACTTGGTTTTGCAAAGGGTGAATCAGTCGTAGTTTTAGTTAATTTATTTCTTTGGCAATTTTCAAATAAATGAGGTGCTAATACGAAAATTTTTGTGCTGTGTTTGATAATAATACTCATAAAATATTGCTTAGAAGCGCAAACGAAGTAAATGACATTGGATTAATATTTTAAAATTGTACTGTAAGTACCATTGTTTGCATTTATGTGGACATTACTGCAAGAATTAATTTATTATTGTTTTTTAACACGTGATTCAAGGCCGAATAAATGTCTCCACTATTAATTAGATTAAATTAGTGTACCATATAGTTTTGTACAGCGGCTGGTTGTAACGATTTTTTATGTGGATAATGTATTATTATTTGTTTTTGTTACGAAACGACCTTATTATCATATGCAAAATAATATGAACACAAGCGATATGCGAGATGTATATTATCTTTGCTACATATCTATTTTTCTTGTCCCACAATTTGATAATACCTAAATAATGGTACAGCCTATTCACCACTTTATTTTATATTATTATTGGCGTCGTACTTTATTAACTATACATTTTTTACATCAAAACCAAGACATGTACATCAATTTCATAATATATTTATATAAGTTAACATTTTTATATTAATTCTATAAATATACTGTATGAGTTGGTAACTAATTGTGATTTATGTAATGGTTTTTACTTGCACTTGCATTTCTGTTAGATATGACTAATACAATTGATGATTAGACATGACAAAATATAAAATATGAGAGCTCATTCATTCAGTTGATATATATTACTGAATTTATATGGTTAATTTTTTTGTGTAATTTTGAATTCTACGTAGCATCTGTATCTGTATGACTTTAAATATTAATATTTAAAAGACTTATTGTATTTATTGACATATCAGTAGTACCATAATATTAGCACATGTTTTTTCTACAACTTAAATAATAAATAATTCCTTTATAATAACTGTATAGAAGAAGTATTCCAAGGAGAAATTTAATAGAATGAAAGTAACATGACTAATTGAACATTAATTATCTGTATTATTTGCGTAACCCAACTCTGCTCTATATTTCTATTTTTAATTATCTCTGTTATTAATACTGCAATTTAAATATTTACAGATTGGATATGTTAAAAGATACATTGAAGAGATATATATAATATTGTATATTATCAAATGTGACCAGCTTCATCAAAGAGTGGGCGCGGTGGAATGGGCTAAAAATGCTTTACTCTCAGCAAATCTGCCTTCTTGGCTTTGTCAGCCTGTTAACTGTCATCAACGGTGATATTGTTGTATATTCACAGAATCTTCCAAATACAGTAAGTTTTTTAACATTTTTTTTTAATATTTACAGTTTTTTTTCTCTGCTTGTTGGGAGTTTGAAAAAATTAATATAATTCTACATTTATTTTTAGTTTACTTTAGTGAACCAGTCAGAAATTATTTTATATTCAAAATAGGTTTAACATTGTTTTCAATAAAATTATTTGAGTTTGATGTTCTTATATTTGAAACTCTTGATATTATTTTTGAAGTGTTACATAATATATATTTTTTATTTTAAAAAAGTGCCAATTTTTGTAATTTTGTAAATTATGTAATATTTAACTAATAGTAATATCTTCTATTGATAACAAATCATTGAGTTAGGGCACCATTATATTTTACATTCAACATATAAGGTTCCAAGCAGAAATTGCATAACAACTCAATCCTCCACTACATAGTACCTAGTGTCTCTACTAATGAACAAAATATGTGAAGCTGAAATTTTTATTATATATACTACTACTTAAAATTATGACAAACATTAAAAATATTTATGCATTAATGTCACACTGTCTGAGGGATACATATCAGGGTAGGCAGAGGGAACCTAGTGTTATGATACTTCATTCTCATTAGGACACTTCCAGCCCCCACTTCCCGCCAAATTGTAGGTATTGGAGGTAATACACAAGTAATAGTAACAATACTACAGCAAGAAAATGTAAATAGATCAAATTTATATTCCTATTTGTTTTGCTCTGGCGTTGAGTTTCACCACTGCCTCTAGAATTTGGCGGAAAGTGGGGAACAGAGTGTCTCACCACAAGCTTCCCTCTGCCTACCGTGCTGTGTGCAGGATACAGCGTGAAGTTGATTTAGACAATGTAAATAAATATTTAACTGCAAGTAAAACCCACAACCTCTCGCGTTTACAGTCGCACGCTTACATATAATATTGAACAAACGCTGTAATTTAAGGTACAATCGCAATAAATATAGTGTTACCGACACTTACTAAATAAAGGAAGGTTAATCGCTGGCATCCGACCGTGACAATGCGTCCACTAAGCTAATAGGCTTAAATCAATACCAATATAAAACAGGGGAATGGCGTGACACGCGCTTCATACTGCACTCTTACCGCGGCATTATTATTTTTTTTCATAAAAAATCGCTTTCGAATCGTATTTTTTTAATAGAGATTGATGATTCCGTCGTAGCTCAGAAGCACAAGTGTATAAACGTAACGTAAACACCGCGGCTGTGGTTTCGATTCCCACTCGGTTAAATGAAATATTATTTAGTAATATTTTCATGTTTTCACTCTATTAACTAGGCAAAACGCGGCGCTGAGTTCCGCCACTCAACACGCAATGACTCAAAAATTGGTGTTCCCTCTGCCTAGCCTTCTATGTATATACAGAATACAGCATAAAACTGAAAAAAATATGGGTATACTATTACAAATATATATTACTTATATATGTTGTTCTTTTCTTTTCTGTTGTTTTACTTCTTATTAACAATATTGGAATTGATCGGAAACCCTAGTTGGGGGAAATTCCACTCGCACTTGACAATTTTTTTTCCGGAAATAACTTAAAAATAACATTTCTTTATGAAATAGTCGTTAAAAAGATCTGTCGTTTTCCTGTTTATTGTCACGATATAAGAAATACAATTGCATTGATAATTTTGTAATGCTAAATCATGTGTAACTTGTAAGTCATACATAATGTACGTATATTTTTCTTCCCATAAACTGAAAATATTAAGAGGAGAGAATCTATACGGATGTTATGAAACCAATGAGTTTGTTTAAAGCCGTCGTAGCGCAGTCCTACAAGCGCGTGACTGTAAACGCGAAAGTTGTGGGCTTTGCTTCCCACTAAGACGAACGAATTATTATTTATTAATATTTTCGTTTCTTCGCTCGGGTAGCAAGGCAAAGCGCGGTGTTGAGTTACGCCATTACACGAGTCATGACACAGCCACATGTCACATGTGACATATTATGCAACTCTTGTTTATTTAAATCTAAAAACGCGTGCGAAGCCGCGAGTAAAAGCTAGTGATATTATATAATTTATAAAAGCAAATTATATGAACGTAAATTAAATAGCTCTAACTCGTCAATTCTCTCGGGATGAGCCCCTGTGAACATTCGCTATTGATTTTAGATAAGCTGTCGACAGATAAATGTTACACTGCGGTCTACATTTTTAATGGATTCCCTTTTGGGTAATTAAATGTTTAATAATGTTATTTTCTCGTTCTGGTAAATGCAGCGTTAAGTTATGCCACTTAACACGCAAAGCCTCGCAAGGAATTCGGCAACGAAAGTCTCCGATTGGGAACGGAGTGTTCTAACACTAGGTTCCTTCTGCCTATCCTGCTATGTGCGAGGACACAGAGGGAAGCTAAAAAAATTACACCGATTCAATGGTTCTACTTTATACAATTTAAAAATACGTTGTTATAAGAACTACAGCGTTAATCGTATTTTTTATGATAAGAAAAAATAATCGCAGCGTACGACCGAGAATTTTACGTATTAAAGATAATATAAGAATAATTAACAATATTGTAAATTGATAATATTTAAACTAATGACCCAGTTTCTTAATTTATAGCTGTCATCGCAGTATTTTTATAATAGACTAGGAGTCGGTTGAGGGTTCGCCCGCTTGTAAATCACAATTGTTTATTTTCTCATCTGAATTACTTTTGTGTTCTAGTAACATTATATTTTTTCCATACATTGGAAACTAAAGATTTAGCAAATTCTCCATTCTCCGCTTTTCGCTTCATATTGCGTGAAAAGTGGTAAAGCTCATGCCAAAACTAGAGATCAAAATAGAGTATAGTCTATTTTGTGATAGCGGAGAAATATATTTTTTTTTTATTTGCGCTTCTCCACTTAGTAATAGAAAGCCACTCTGCTCTGCTATTCAACACGCACTATCTTTGATATGGACAAGAAGATGAAATCAGAGTATCTTATCACTGGGTCGTCCCTGCTTACCCGATAAGAGATTAATATTATATTAATCTCCTAATATTATAAAAATCCACAAAAAAGACTCTAGTAGTAGTACCAGGCTCTACATTTTAGATAATAAAGATTTTTTCTTACCATTCTGGGTCTATGTGATACCACACAAAGATATAAATAACTATATCGGCTCTAAATCCAAGACTAAAGCAAAATTTTTGTTTAAGATTTTACTTACATTGGCTTGGTTTTTTTATATTAAAGTTTTTTTTAAGCTTCACGATTATCGTGGAAGTGGTCGGGTAGGCAGAAGGAACCTGCGAAAATAAAATATTTCATTTCCTCGAGTGAGAATCGAAGTCATAAACTATCGCGGTTATAGTCGCACACTTGTCTCTTGCGCCACGATTGGCCTTAATTAATGTTTGTAAAATAATAAGCAGTTTTTTTTTTTATCTTCCCACTTTTTCCGCACTACGTCAACATAGCACAAAGTTGACCTACTTATTTTAAAATATAATTATATTTGCATAAACTTTTTCGGCATATTTGAATAAGATAATTGCCTAATAAACTTCCGTTGGTTTTGATGATTGAATGAACAGATATCTTAACATTAGGTTCCCAGGTTCCCTCTCCTTACCTTGCTATGAGCGGCAGGCAGCATGAAATTAAAAAAAATATTCCAGAGAGATTCACACTTACAACCACTGTGAAATCTGAAAAACTTTACAAACATTTTTTTTGTTGTGCGTGCCAATTTGTACCAGTCCACTTAAATTCATTATAATGTATTATTAATACATTTCAAATATAAATTGGATAAGAGCCAGGAAAAGTGACCATATTGTGTAAATTTCTTATCGTCCATTAATAAGGGAATATTACCGTAGATGATAAACTAGTCGAGTGCTCGCGTTCTCGTTAAGTACTCGGGACTTAACGTTTTGGTTAAATAATTTGTGAAGAAAATTGTGTAAAAGTATATAAAAGCCCTCAAAAATATTATCTTTATATATAAAATGTATTGAAAATAATGATTTATAATATTTTTTAGATATCGTTTTCTCATATCCAATTCTAAAGTCTATGTAAAACGTGTTCTTCTAGTGTTGTTTTTGCGATGTTATGAATAGAAAGTTTGTTAGCATGTGGAATAATTATATTTTTTATTTACGAGTAATACTAGCGACCTGCTCGCGGCTTCGCCCGCTCACCACCTTCAATTCTTTTATTATGCTGCATTTTCCAACAGCAATAACGCTTATTTCGGTTATGCGTCTGTATGTGTAGCGACATATTTAGTGATGAAGTTACTGTGACACAGGACTGGCGCATCTCGCGTAAACAGAGTGTCGAATTAGTGTCATTTTCTCTTAAAGTATACGTCCAAATTACATGACAAAGCCAAGGCCAAAGCTTATATTCATAAAATTTCCTTGATAATGAAATAATTAACGTTCGTAAATATTAATATTTATGTAAAATAAAAGACCGGTCACAATATCTTACAGTTTTCAATTATTTTTTTGTCACGAAAGACCTTATTGTGACTTTTTAATAAGAGATAGATATACGGCGTAGTGGACTTTATTTTAGAACTAATGAAATTTAATGTTTTATAGTACGATGTGCTTACATATATATATATATATTTATGCAACGCACGCGGTTAAAGTAATTCGATAGCGTTCATAATTTTTGTTATTTAATGGTAACTAAGAATTACACCGTAATATTATATGGCTTACGCACTCCTGAGGAATGTAGGTTTTATAAAAAACAGAAAAAATAAATCCCACCTGTAGTTCCAGAGATCTTAGCGTATAAACAAACAGACTCTATCACTTTATTATATCAGTATAGATAGTATGAATGTAAAATATTATAATGTTCTTGTAGAGGAGCTATAACTTTTAACGTATTTCTAATAGACTTCTACATAATATTTAAAATTACTAAATTTTATTATTAGTATTTTACTCAAATACTTAAAGCTTAAAGTTGCAAATAAAGATGTATGAAAGTAGATATTTAATTAATTTATTTTTTAAAAATAATGTCCTTTAAAATAATAATCTCAAGGCGTCTCAAATGACCTACACACAAGCGTCCATTATCTTTCTACTAAGTGATAAAGCGTTAGAAATTTTTTAGAACTATCGAAACTATATTCGATACGAAATTTATACAAGGCCAGTATGAAGTTAAGTATAGACCTCGACATTGAGACATACGCACGGCGAAGGTCGCTAGTAACTTTATATTATTTTCGTTTCCTTGTGAATCTTTGGGCTTTCTTTCTCTCTCTATCTATCTTTTGGGCTTGGTATCGCATAGACAGAAAGGTAGAACCTAGAATTATAACATTCCGTTACCCAATTTCTGGATAATTCTCGAGCGTTTAGTTGCGTTGCGTTCTGCATGGCGTATTTAGTGACGAAACTTAACGCCGCACTTAAATGTTTTTCTTTAATTGATTTTTTCATCGTACATGTAACTACTAATTTAATTAACAATGCTGATTATAAATAAAATAGATTAGCTTTTAGAACTTGTAAATAATGAAAACTATAATAAACGTTTTTATTTATAACATTATTTATATTTATAATGTTATTATGTCTTATACAGTTATTAAAATAAACTTTAAAGGTGTGGACGGTCTTTAATGATTTAAAAATAAACAATTTTTATATCTATAGTTAGTATTTTAATATAAGGACAAAGTGAATAAAGCATAGTTATTTCATACACATACATGGACACTGGAAAATTGTGCGCTCGTAAATGCGGTATTGGTTGACAGTGTTTATCTAAAATATAGTAAATGGGTTAAAAATTGTTTAAATCAATGATCAAAAATGCCCCATCCAGCTATAATTGGCATAATAGTGATGCACATTGTTGGTATGCAGCATACGAGTATTGTGAGTAAATATTTTCAACTGTTGTCAATTATTGTATTTTGCATGTTTTGCTTTTACATTTTTTTTATCTTAGATGATGGAATTGAACCCCACACTTTCGTTGGTAGGTAGGTTTCGGTAGAGGCTTCATATGTATGGAATTAATATCTATTGAATGTAATGCAGGATTGCTGCCAGCTAATGTTTATAGATTGTACCATTGATTTTGAAAAGAGCAACTGTTGAGTTTCTTGCCGGCTCTTCTCAGCAGAACTGCCTTCCGAACCGGTGGTAGCTTTTTGTTCATATGTTCATTCGACGATTCAAAAGTGCTTATAATAATTGCCTATTTGAATAAAGAATATTTTGAATTTGAATTTGAATATGTCAAAATATTTGTCTGATATTTCAAATTGTGTTTATTTTGAAAATAATAAACATAGTATTCCGTATTAAGGTACTTCGTTCCCCATTTTCCGCCCAATCTTCGGGGCATTGTGTGTTGTGTGGCGGAACTCAACGCTGCGCTTTGTCTTGTTGATTGAGAGAGGCTGTATAGCCAAAATTATTTCAATATACATACAATGAAGCATATTCTTCTGAGTGGTATTTGAAGTTTAGATAATAACTAGGGCATATTTTTTTATTTGACTAAATTCATTTTTTTTTCCACCAGATATAACGCCTAATATTATGACAGATCCATATTATCTATCATTGTAATGTTTGAATTTTAATATTAGAATAAGTAAGAAATTGATTTGAATAAGCCGACTGCAAATACCCTACCCATTTTAAAAGGAGCGGCTGCTTTTAGACCTCTTTCGCTAATAGGAATGTCCTTAACCTTGTAATGCTGGTGATTTCAATTTGTTTTTCGTTCGAAAATCGTATTAAATGCAATAAACTTCAGCTATTATCGAACGAAAAAATATATATTTATCAATCAATTCACATAAATATTGATGGATGTACCGATTCCTAGATCATTTAAAAATTTGTAAGAGCACTGGTAACCATAATACAAGTTAAATCTTACAATGGGTACCAGAGTTTATAAAACCAGAGTGAAATTATTTAACTGAATGCTGTAATAAATAGGATTGATTTATTGTATCTGGTTACTGTATTCATATATTTTTGGCAATAAATTTTCATTTCATATCTCATACATAGCGCACGCATCATCCCGCGCAGCGGGATAATGTTTGGCTGTAAACGACGGTTATGGGTTCGACTCCTAGGTCGACTTCAAGGGAATTACTTATTTTCATTTCTTCGCTCTGGTAACAAAACAAAGCCCGGCGTTCATTTCCTTCTCTTAATACTCAATGTCTCGAAAATTGGGCAATGCGTGGGCAACAGAGTCTTTTAACACTAGGTTCCTCTGACTTTCCTGCTATATGCATATAGGATATAACTTAAAGCTATTATTTATTTTATTTCAGAAAACAGAAGAATTCCGCGACATGCCAGCAAGTTTTGGTCCGGAACTGCCACCGGATGGACTACAGGGCTACCTGGTGAAGGGGGAACCCGAAGATGGGTGCAGTGCTATGAAGAAACCACCGGTAGACCCTGATAACTTTACTGGAAAATGGGTTGTGATAGTTGCCAGGTATTGAAACACGTAAATTCTTATATAACCTATATCTGTACTATATAACTATTATAATATAATAAAGCGGAAGAGTTTGTTTATTTGAACGCTAAGATCTCTGGATCTACTGGTCCGATTTACTTTGTTTTGTATGAAAACTGCATTCTTCAAAAGTGCTATAGGCTATATAACATTACATAACACATATATACTAATATATTAAAATATTTTATAATTTGACATGCAATTTATTCTGCCATGTTAATAACAACCGTCGCGTCGCTACGCGACCGTTACCGCATCATTTTGACATTCATCCTTATGAAAATAAATATAATAATCACTTTTAACATTTTATCTAGATTGAAATTATATTTTTAGTTTACTGTATAACATTCTAATAAATAATTAAGGAGATGTCACTGATCCGAAATTACCTAACTTTGGGCGGCATAGTATGAGTATGACCGATGCAAAATTTTCTTATAGTTAAATAAGCTTCTACAAGCATACAAGAATTCTGACTAAGCTCGATGAGAACGTATGGCTTAGTTGAGCACTTGGACATTTTCAAGAGGCGCTGGTTCGAATCCCGTTACATTCAAATTATTATATGTATTATTATATGTATGTAATCAGTATATATACTTCTAAAAACTTTTAAAAGTATATATTAAATACATCATTAAATAATTTTATATCCACAGATACAATTGTAGTTTTGAGAAAAAAATAAGAAATGCTCAAGCAGCAGGCTTCGACTGCGCTATCGTGCACAATGTTAACTCAAGCGAGTTGGGTAAGTAAAATATATATATGTAAATATAGTGAACCGCTCGCGGCTTCGCCCACCTTACCTTCGTACTCTAACAATGTTTTTATTGTTAAGATCCATACATTGGAAAATTTCAGTCAATTCAGTAAAACAATTATTTTGTAGTAAATTTGGCGAACTTTGTACTTATGATTTAACTAAAATAAAACATACACTAAATGTTAGGGAAAGTTTGGGAAATTACCATAAAATCATTGTTTTAGGTTCTATTACATTGATAAATGCCCCCAATAATTTTCTCTTATATTGTCCATGTAAAGACGGTAATCGGTTACAGTTTTATTATATGTAATGCAAAAAATAATAATACCAGGATATTTTATTAAAAATGATAATTTATATATAATATTTTTTAATAAAATATCAATTAATATAATCTGTCAATGTGCCAATAATGTACTGTGTGAACTTGAATCTGCAATAAAGAGATAAATTTGCGATTACCACAATATAAATAAACAAACAAACTATCCCTACATTTATTTTATTACTAAAAATAGAATTTTTACTCGTATATATGCTCTTAAACCATTTTAATACGTATACAGAGTAATTAAAGTATAGATCCTGATTGCGTGCAGTTAAAGGCATTCACAAGTGATCAGATAAGTAAAGTGAATAATTACACTGTTATCGTGTTGCCATCCCGTTCGTCCATTGTGTTTTGTAAATATTGACAGATGGACGTTTACAGCGGGTTTTTTTATATATTTTTTATCTGTGAAATCTGGCAGTGTAGATCAGTGTGAATTTGGTTGTGGAAAAAATGGATCGGATTGAATATAGTTATGTTCTTTTTGTAAGTGATAAAATTCATTGAGCTATGCATTATTATTCGTGAATAGAAGAAGAAGAAGCGCGAAGAATAGAAGTGCAGTCTTTCTCTACTTTTTGCTCATTTTAGATTAAATGGAGAAAATTCCAATTACACATTTCCTACTAAACCATAGCAGTGAAGATGTTTAAAAAACCTACATATAAGCACTAAGTCCTAACAACAAATATAATTTATATTAGAATTCTCTAGTATCAAGAGTATTAGAATTCTGACGTTAGCATTGTAAGATACAAGAGATGCGGGTTCGAGTCCTGTTGAAAATTTTCTGTAGTGCGTAATTATTGAAAGCTTCAAAATAAAATAATAAAAACTAATTGAGTTATTTTTTTCAGAGACGATGTACGCCAATAACTCAGAAGGTATAACAATTTCGTCGGTGTTCGTGAGCGATTTTGCTGGTATCATATTATCTGAAGAGTACATATATACAAATGGGTAAGTTTGTATTTGACATTATTTCTTCTTGTATGTATTAAAATATTAAGGGACAATTCAATTCGTTATCTGCTTTTTTATAATTGTTTGTTAGGTTGCGGAACCCAACGCTGCATTTTTTATAACTAAACCGAAAAAAAAGAAATATTTTGTTTATAGAAAATTAAACACACATCCATCGCGCTATACTTAAATAAGACTTATCTTGCTGGAATCGGGGGATAGTATATAAGAATACTAGGAAACTTATCATACATATTGTGGTAATACATCTATCGAAAAGTGTTATACACACACTATAAAAAACCATTTATCGTATCGCCAGTCTTTCAGAACACTCCTCTTACAGCCGCGCCCAGTATCAGCATATTGGGCCTTAATGTTTCGAGTGACTGCCAGTATCGCGATCATCTGGAAAGCAAGGACAAGTTGGCATTGAAGAAATTGGGGGTCATCAATAGAGCGAGACGGTACCTCACGCCAAAACACCGATTGGCCCTACATAGGGCCCAGGTTCGGCCTCATGTGGAGTACTGTTCTCATCTCTGGGCTGGTGCACCCCAGTATCAGCTTGACCCATTTGATCGCATACAACGTGGGGCCGTTCGAATCGTTAAGGACCCAATGAGCTGTGAAAGGCGTGACACTTTGGGTCTGCGTAGAGACGTCTCCTTGCTGTGCGTTCTCTATCGCATTTATCATGGTGAGTGTTCTGAGGAACTGTCCGCCGAATCTTCCAACCGCACAGTACGTCACTAACTTAAATACCATCCACGTCGTGGGCGGCGGTGATCATCATCAGGTGACCCGAACGCTCGTTTGCCTTGTCCTTTTTCCATAAAAAAAAACTATACTATTCTAATTACATTTCTGAAATGCTTTAGATTTCAAACGTCAAAAAAAGAAATATATGTATGTATGTGTAGTACAATATTTTTTTTATTTCTAAGTTTTTTTATTATAATCTAAATGGATTTATATTTCAGCTATTATATAATGGTGAATTCGGATTTGCCGTTCAACATAAACACACATCTACTTCTGCCCTTCGCCATTGTTGTTGTGTTGTGTTTGATTATTATACTTATATTAATGGTAAGTATTTTTCTGCTTTATTATATTTTTATTAGAGTGGTATAGCACTCTGTTCTCTGTTTTTAGAGTTGTATGGTGAGATCTAGTACTGCGTTTTAATATTACTTTATTATATTATTATTAGACTGTACAAAAAACTTTTGAAAGAATATTAAGGTTTTTTGTATTTGTCTACGGTGGTACTCTGGCAACGCAAGCTTATTCTTAAATTGCTAATTATAATATTTTTAACAAAATACCTACAATATTTTTTTTCAGATAGTAAAATGCATAAAAGACAGACGGCGGGCGCGGCGTCACCGGCTGCCCAACAGGGCGCTCCGCAAAATACCTACGTGCAAGTTCAGCAAGGGCGACCCCTACGACACGTGCGCAATCTGCCTCGACGACTATCAGGAGGGCGAGAGGCTGCGCGTGCTGCCGTGTGCACACGGTATGTATGTACAGACACACATACAAACATATATACATGTTATGCGAATGATGAAAAAGTCCGTTCCCCATTTGCCGCCGAATTCTGGAGGTATTGTGTGTTAAACGGCGAAACTTAACGCCGTGCTTTGCCTCGACACCAGACCGAAGAAATGAAAATGTTAAATATTTCATTTCCTCGAATGGGGTTCGAACCCACAACCCATCGCAACAATTACAATTTGTGCCTCCTACGCCACGACGGCCCTCATTAAACACAAGAAATCAAAACATATATACAAACTACATTTTACTGCCGACAGCATACCACGCTAAGTGCATAGACCCGTGGCTAACACAGAACAGACGCGTGTGTCCTGTCTGCAAGCGCCGCGTGTTAGCAGCCGGGGAGCGACCGCCGTCTGACTTAGACTCTGATACGGAGCCTTTGGTGGACGCGCCCAGACAGCCACCCACTGAGGTACGTGCCTGAGAATATGAGTGCCTGAGTTTGTATATGAGGACTTGGGTCTGTATAGTTGTGCTTGTTGTCTATGTTTGAGTCCTTGTATATCAGTGCCTAAATACATACACAGTATGTACATATATCATCATCATCAACAGTTCCCGAGTCTGTTCATGAGAACTTGTCTGAATTTCTATATGAGTTTCTAAGTCTTTATATTTACTATGAGTGCAATGTATGTGCGTGTGTGAAAGAGACAATATCGCTTTCACACACGCTTATCAACTTTTTATATTCTTTAGTGTTAATAATTCAGCGTTAGTCTGTTTTTGTAAGGCACATAAACAGAGTCTAACGCTAGACCCTATAAAACATTTTAAAAAATGAAAAAAGTATTTGAAAAATTTGATAATTTAATTTATTGTTTTAAACTTTAACGTATCTCTTATGTAATCTTACAATTTGTTGATGATGTTTATTATACAGGGTGGTACGTTTCAAGAACAAAGTGAGAATCCCTTTGTGAGGGCAGCGCGCTACATAGCAAGGGTTCGTGGACGTGAGAACGAAGCCAATGCCGATCCTGAGGTAATATACCTTTTTTTAGCTCGTTCGCTATATCTCGCACATAGACACGTCCACCTGGAAACCGTGTGTTAATACACTCTGTTCCACATTAAGACACTTCCGTTCCCCATTTTCCGTCGAATTCTCGAGATATATCCCGTTGAATGGCGGAATTCAAGGCCGCGTTTTGCTTCGTTACCAGAGCGAGGAAATGCAGGTATTAAATAATTAATTTCTGCAAATGGAAATCGTACTCACAACCGTCGGGTTTATAGTCGCACGCTTGTGCCACTGCGCCACGACGGCCTCGATTCTTACTCGTTATGTCAAATAACTTTTAAAAATTTGGCGTCCTATATAAACAAAATTGACCATTTCTTATTATCTGTCTTACGGTTGCACCATACATCATACACATACATATCTATTTAATAAAAAATCAACTCTATTTTTGTGTATGGTTAATTTAAAGACATTTTTTATTATATATTTATATCTGTTTCAGATTGCAGAACAAACAGAAGAAAATGAACAAGAGGACAAGTAAGTATTACTTTTTACTAAAATAAATCAAATTTTTATTGATACTATGAACAACTACGTTGTGAAGATTTTATACGCCATACAATGTATATGGTTTACTAATATATCAAGTGGCGGAGCTTAACGCTGGCTTTTGTTATCCCGTGAATCTGAATATAGCACTGTACACAATGAATTGTATATCAAAAGACACATCTCAATATAATAATCTATCTAAATAATATATCGTTTTTCTCTATTTAATATAATATTTTCTCCACATAAAGCAGCGAGTCCCAAGACACGAGGCCTCTCCTGCCTCGCAGGTCGCGCCGCTCCCGGCACTCGCGTCGCGCGTCGCACCCCCCGCCCTCTCCGCGCCCTTCGCACGCCCCGCCCACCCCCATCAATGACGCACCCGTGACTACTGACGGGGAGATTGGTAAGCAAACAATACGTACTTTATATACAAAGTGGTCTGAAAGTAGGGAGGAATATTAAAACGCTATAAGAAACTGCGTATTGTTTAAAAATGTAAAATGATTTATGTTCTCATGTCACTACTAAAGATGGAAAAATTGATAAGGGACCAATACATATATAGTAAACTATTAATAAAACAAAAGGAACGTTAAAAAAATAAAGAAGAAATTACATGCGATCCACACGCAGCTTCGCCTGCTTAAACTTATTGTTATATTATAACCAATTACCAAACGTAATAAAGCCCGTATAGCCTTTGTGTTATTCTGATGTATAAACTATATTACTGTAAAATTGTATCTAAATATCTTTACCACTAAACTTTTTTTTCTATTTTCACACAAAACGTGGGTTTTTCTCTATTTACATCTATCTTCACAAGCTTACACATTCATAATATTAGTAAGATAAGATTATGGACAAGGGCGAATTTCACTCGAGTCTGTCTTCGCAATCAACACGAAATGCCTCAAGAATTCGGCGGAAAATAGGGAACGCAAGTAACTCAATGGGAGCGGAGTGTCCTAACTCTGGATCCATAGGTTCCCTCTGTTTACCATGTTGTGTTAAAGATACAACGTGAAGCTAACTTCACAAGGCATACCAACACGTCAGAAAACGCCAATTTCAAAATCGTCTCTACTTTTTGAACAGACTGTATCATACAGATCTTAGTGGTAGCAGTTTGATTGTTGCTTAATAATTTTGTATGAAATTTTGATACTTTTATTTTTTTATATCTTAATTTCACTATTAATATAAGAATTGTCAGGTACAGGTTGAAATTCAAATCATTAATCATTACATTACTATTAAAAATCATTACTAAAAATTTATTAATAATATGTTCCAGACGCTTGTTTATTCTACTTTTTAGGTGTAGCCGCGATACCTGCGCGCGGACAGCCGTCATCCCACGTCGAGTTATGAACCCGCACTGACCTATGACTAAATGACAGACTGTCTAGTGACTTCTATGTAACCACCTAACATTTTTTATATTATCGAATGTATATGTAAGGGATGTCTTAATTTATGATGCAGCCAATTTATATAGTGCTAAAATGTATGTATTATCTCTTCAAACATTTGTGTACTATTTATTTCATATATAAAAAAAACACGCTGTATATTAGAGATGCTTCTTGCTTATACACTCTGTAATATAAAAAACTAAAACTGAGCTATAAATGTATATAAAGTTCTGGTTTTTTGACGTTTTGGTTTTTTTTAATTGGAACTAGTTGTGCCAACTGATAAAAGAAATTATTTATGTATCAAAGTAATGCCAACTTAATAAGAATAGATTTAAAAAATATATTAAGGCCGTCATGGCGCAGGTATCATAGTGTCAGTCAACGCGACGGTTGGGGGTTTGATTCTCCCTCGGGGAAATGATTTTTGTAAGGTTTTGCGAAATTTTGGAGTTGGCAACGAAGTGCTTTAACCTAATAAGGTTCCCTCTGCCTCCCCTGCGATATGCGTGATGCAGCATGACGTTAATAAATAAAAACATATTTGATTATTGGCACAACTGGTTTTAGTAATAATATGAGCTTTTATTATTATGAGCTTCCAAAATTATTTTGTACCTGAAAGTTAATATCAAACTATTAAATGCCACATAAATAAATAGAAAAAATTGGAAGTTATCATTTTAATTTCTGTTTTTTGGACTGTTTTGACAGTTACTTTTTTTGACTAAAATATTATTTAGGTATTGGTAATGGATTTATTTGATCAACTATTTCTTAATCTTAATTTTTTTTTTTTTTTTTATTAAGGTAAGTTATTAATTGCAATAAAATATTCGCAGAAGTAACTTCACTATTAGACCAACATCCAGTCATTCGCAAAATATTTTTTTGTCTTGTTTAATTGTATTTAAATTTAATTTTTAAATTATTTATTTATACCAAACTTAGGTTTCTGATTTACTTTAAAAACAGCGAGTGAAACGTTAAAAAATTAAATTGTTCTCTTATATATTTTGAAAAAATACTAAAAATTCATTACCAATTTCTAATATATTTTTTATAGTACATATTTTATTCTAACAAATAATCTCTAAAATCTATCAGCTTGACTGTATTTTACTATAGACTGTAAATATTATTACAATATATTTTATAATTACTAAAATCTAACTAGGTTTTGGATTTAAGTGTGCCTCTTTTTTTAAAAAATCTGCTTTTTTTTCTTTTTTTTTCATTATTTTTTTTGTAAAAAATGGTACCTTTATATATATATATACATATATATTATTCTTAAATTATTTTACTACCTATTTTCAATATTCTTTCAGTGTTATTCTACACTAAGGAAAGAGAAATACTTTTTCTAAAAAAAGTACTATTTTACTACCTTCTTTTTTCAACATTTTTTATTCTAAATAATAAACCTTGTTCACTTTTGTTAATTAAGAAACGAGGCACATTAGTTATGATTAAATTTGAAAACTAACATGATCAGACGTATTGTGATGGTGAAATAGTATATTTGTAAATAATTTTAAGTATCACAGAGTATAATAGAAAGTATATGTCTAATAACTTACTAAAATATATGGAGTATAATAACGGCCACATTGTTGTAACTGGTGACGTCATAGTTTGCTTATCACTAAAATATATTTTAAATAAAAAAAAATAAAATTTAATTTAATTGATTTGTTTATTAACTAAAAGAAAGATGAAAGTATTCCACTAATATGACTAAGTAACATTTGACTTTATTTAATGCATGTATAGAAAAGTAACTAAGACCCGTATTTATGAACCACCCTCGACTCTGAGATCGATCTTGAGAGTGATCTGGACATTTATCTCAGAGTTGAGAACTGTGTATAAATAAGGGCCTAACTTTATGTGTGACCAGTCTGATAAAATTCTGTTAAATGATTTGGCAGATTTATAATATCGTCTCTTTTCTTTTATTATATTTGAAAGAAAAAGATAATATAAAATTTGCTTAAAGATAAATTTCCTTTGTATATTTTCTCTGTGATTTATCTAGTTACACAGCTCTAGGTCAATTTTAGAGTTAATTTAAGCCTTAAATTTAAAAATTATTGTATATGAAATTAATTATGGAATAAATAAATGATAAATCGTAGTGTTTATATGAGTGGAACTTTTTTTTTTATTAGAAAGTCGTCATAGTGTCATATTGTATTATTTGACTATTGTTTTCGTTTAGAAGAAAAAAAGGAAAACAGATCAAAAAAATCAAATAAATATATTTATTTTTTAACATTCAAAAGATGCTAAGTTTTATTTTTTTGGCCTCAACTTAATTTTAGTTCATGTATATATATGCTGTAAATCTTGCTATATAGGTATAAGTTATTCTTTGTTATATTCAAATTAAGTCAATTTATTTATTCTTTTACTAATTTGTACATTAATATTGGTAAGATAAAAGTTAAAATGTTAGAATCCCATTGTTTTAATTATATTATCATATTATCGAACTGTGGTCTGTTACCGGCACTAGTGTGAATTCTCCCTAAAGCTACGCCTAAGATACTAGTCGGTAGTCCTAGGTTAGGAGTACAGTACTGCACATGTGTCGTGGCCGCCTTGAAGTTAGGCTTTCTGAATTATTACGCATTGTTCAGTAAGAAAATAATCGAAGTGAGAAAAATTGCTAGCACCAAATCTTCGCAACGGTCAATATAGCTCAACTTCAGTGAGACCACTCATCGGCAGGAATGTAAAATAGTTAAATTTTAGTTTTTACTTTTATACTACCAATATTAAATACTAAGGTAAATTTAAAAAATATTTTCAGAATTAGGCTTCTCTAATTTCATTTTATTTTTAGGTTTAATAATTAATATTAAAATTCTGGTGACGATGTGGGTTCACATGTTTTGGTCCACGCGACGGAAGTGTCGCATATTATAGGATTAAACCAAAGAAATATATATTGTTTCACACGAAAATATTGTCTTATTTGTACAATACTGGTATTTTAAATAAAATTAATTCATTATTTAGTCGTACTTTTGCAAATAAATTAAATTATTTATCTAAACATTTTTTACTATTATAATATGGGATATATCTTAGTAATATAACAAATATTCAATAACAAATAGGCAAAAATAAAACAACCACAAGTACATGTAAATGTGTATATTCACAATGAGAAATACAAAATGGCCGCCATATGGGTGTCCAGACCCGGCGGCGCGAATACCTTCATTGCAAACATCCCCTTACAACTTGTCCCCATGAGATGGTAAAGCATGAATAACTTGACTTCAATGGTAATTTTAGTCAAAGAGACCGAAGCCCATGTCGTCGTCGCTCTCCGAGTCCTCCTTCTCGGGTTTTTTCTCTTCTTCCTTGGCGGCGGCCGCTGGAGCAGCGGCTGCGGCGGCGGGTGCAGCGGCAGCGACGAATTTGCTTGGGTCCTATGGATAAAAGGTCAAAATATTATTAATAAACATTTTCTGTCATACTTTTGAATTTAGTGAAGCCAGTCGTAGTAGCGCAGGGACACAAGCGTGAGACTATAAACGCGACAGGTTGTGGGTTCAAATCCCACTCAAGGAAATTTAATATTTTATTTTCCTCACTCGTAACGAGGAAAGATCGGCGTTGAGTTCCGACACTCAACGTTCAATATTTTCAGAATTCGGCGGAAAGTGCCGAAAGGTGAGTGTCGTAACATTAGGTTCCCAGCTTTCCTCTGCCTAACCTATATGCAGGTTACAGTGCTAAAGTTATAAAAAAAGACAAATATAGGGAATAATAGAATGAACCTAAATTTCTACCTAATCCAACCTATTAAATAAATTCTCTTTATATCTTTTTATGCATAATTTCTATTTATATTTAATAAAATGATACATTATGATTCTCTTTCCTATCCATTAAATGTATAACAATAAGACAAACCTTAATAAACTCCTTGATAGTGTTAGCTTCCTTGAACTCAACGTCCGAGACAGCAGCAATGGCCAACAGGTTCTTGAATCCATTGGCAATGGAGTGAGGGGCGGAAGCCACAGTTGGGTAGCCGATGGCCAATGAAAGAGCAGCTACGTTGGCCACACCTTCTTGGAACTTAGCACGGAGATCCTCAGGCTTAATGTCCAGAATGGCTGGGGCAAAGATGGTGCCAGAGTCATATACCTATTGAAAATATACATGTTAGTTAAACATGAATTTTAAACATTAAACAAAAAATTAGAAATAAGAAAACATGTCTGCTTTGAAGTTAGTATGACAGCAATTATGCTGTTATTTAAAGTGTTCACAGCATATGTTTTCCCAAAGGTAAATTATCAGCATGTACTGTATGTACAAACTGTACTCAACTCTTTGGTTATATTATTGAGATGACAACTGTATAAAAGCCTAGTTAGTATGTCTTCATAAATTGCCAAATAATTTTTAATAAAAAAAAGGAACAACATGATGCAACAAGCACAGTGTCTGATTATAAATATGACGGATTTTGATTAGATTTCCACTCATTTAATAGTAATAAATTATTTTTATTTACTCAGTCTGGTAATGAGATGACAGTTTTGTGTCTCATTATCCAAGGATTATTATTATTATTATTGCTTTCAAATTAAAAAATAAATAAAATTGACTTACTTGCTTAACAACAAGACCGTATGAGAAAGGAGAGATGTTCAACATGTTAAGGAGAGTGGCCTCGGAAGCTCCTACTTTATCACCCGGCTTCAAGATGTGGACATCGTTGATGATTTCGATAGTACCTGTGTGATGGAAAAATAAAATTAATCGTAATTTACTCGTTATATATTACTAAATACTACTACATTACTACATACTAAATTTTCAAGTAACTATTTAAATACATCATACGAGTAGTGTCACCTGTATCTTGCAATTAGAGACAACTTGATGTTAGTCCCCTCCTCTATTCGATTACACACTCAGTACAACAAACATTATTAAACTGGGCTCATGACTGCATTTTAAATACTTATAGTAAATTACTTAAATTTATTTTTACTCAAACAATATCAAAATCTTCTTACCCTTGGAAATCTTAGTAGGGATGGACAGAGCCTGGAAGAAGGCAGTCTTTTCGGGACCTAAACCGGTGTTATGGGCCGGGATGACTACAGCCAATGGAGCAATTGCACCAGGCCTGGCTGGAGCACGCACTTTGTTCTCCAGAAGCTTATCACGGACCTAAAGATACAAAAAATATATCTATTGATATTAAAAAAAATAAGTTTGCTTCTTTGAACACCTCATCCGAGGATATACTGATGAATACTGTTGATTTGCAAAAATCTTTGTGTTAGATAGTCTATTGATCAAAGTCTATATAAAAAAAAACAACTAAGTAATAATTAAGAGAGAGATGTATCTACAAAATGCCAGTGCAATTTTTATGTAAAAAATCTTATCACACTAGGATAAATTTGCAGAATTGATTTTGTCTGAAAGCGAAGCCAAGTGACCAATGTGAAGTCATCTGGTATTAAAACAGACATATTTTGTAAAAAAAATTTTTAGATAAGGATACAAGATCAATATTTTAAATTTAAATCAATCACATCAACTACTTATTATTGTTTGTTTATAGTAATTTTATCCTACTATTATACAATAAATTACCTTCATTTATTAGTTCAATTCTTAATTTATTCATCTACTTGTTACTACAAAATACTATGAGTAATCCTTAAATCTATCTTTATATAATCTTAGTCCCAATTACCTCAACAAGATCTCCACGAGTGAACACAAAGCCCACATTTCCTTTAATATGAGGGAGCAATTTCTCAAGTGCTGGGTTGGTCTCCAAATGGTCCTTGATAGCTTTACGCATCATGGTGTTCTTGCCCATAAGCACAATGCTGCTTCCTCGTAGCGAGATACGGATCTGCTGCATTTGCTGGGAGCCAACGTTGTCGGCACCCACGATGAAACATTTTGGGTACTCGTCTAATAATTGCTGGAAAGTAATGAAAATTTATTATAAAAATTGATGTGACATGACATTACAAGTTTTCCACCATACGTCAATGATATTGAAATTTAGTAATTTCACAACTAATTAAGTTAGCGATATTTATTTTTAATACATTAAATGAAAAAAAAGCGATAATGGTCTATATAATGCATGCAGTGGCTATGATTTTAATTCATTAATTGGAACCACGTTTTGATAGCATCGCATTCACTCAAAAAATGTTTAAAGCTATTTAATAATTAATACTTACGATAATCTTAGTGAAGTAGTTAGTTTTCCAAGTAGCCTTGTCCTCCCTACCCATCTTTGCGTGTGTAGGGACTTCGAAAAATTTAAGGACTGAAAATAAAATATGGTTGTTTTAACTACGTGTAATGAAATAACTAATGAATACAAAATAAAGCAATAATGTAGTACACTTGTATGTGTATTAGATTTTTGATATATAAAAATAGAATAATGAATAAAGATTGTATAAATAAAATATGATTCCTTTTAACTTACCAAGACAAAACGCAAATAGCACGATACGTGCGCCTTGCGGGACGAAAAGAGAATTGAATTAGGGATGTCATAGTCAAAAATCAAAAATTTATTAATGTCTGTGTTACCTTATTTTAAGCATATTACTTGTTGTATTATTAATTTATTAACTCTATTTGGCAAAAAATTAAAGAATTAAAAAAAAACAGTACTATATATAAATAAAATAATTGATTATATTAACCACCTTTTCAATCTAAACGTACAGTTGTTGTACACAAGTTGAGGCTTTACTTATTTTTTTTAATGTTTTTTTTTAAACAAAATGTGAAAACGAAAACCATTAGTAGTAATACAATCTAGTAAAAAATCTTAGTATAAAACGACAAGAACTTTATGAATTATCGAAAGTACAAGCGTACACTTGCGCAGAATGCTTTATAAATTATTAAATAGGGACGCCCACATTTATACTTTATAAAATACTTTTCCATATCCATCAACATAAACTAATAGAATGTTTTAATAATATTTATCCCCTTTACTATTATTATGTAGCCAACAATATGTACCGTACCGTATACTGTATGGTGTATGTATGCTGTATATTAAACTTGTACCTCTTTTAGGTAGATTTTTTTGAAAATTAATCTTGCTTACACCACAGACCTATGGTACGTACGTGTTGTTACCTTATACATTTTATTTTATTATTTTTTTCTTTAGATAGTACTTAGAACTAGAATCGTAGATCTAGTTCTAAGTAGGTCTTAAATAGTTCTTATTTATTGTAGGATATAAAAATAACAATTATTTTAGGCACCTAAAAAAACAACATTTTATATTACTTATAATTTTTTTAGACGAGACGAAAACGCCAATACTTTTAACTCTATCTATTGTCTCATTATATATAGTCTATAACTATTTAGTTTAGCTAGCTATACTTTACTCATACTCAAGTTCAAATACTTCAAAATCAAATGTAAAACCGATTGACTTGAGTAAATGTGTTCTGTGGACTTGAGACTTGACGTTTATTATTCTAATAATCGAAAGAAATTGCCTTTGGCGTTTAAATTTTTGATAGGGTGCCTATCATAAATTAATAGTATTTAAGAAAAATACATTAGTAATTAATTAGGGATAGGAGCATTAAAAAGGTTTCTAAAGTGCAAATATGTTTCGCAAACCAAAGAAAATCCAGAGGCGTGTGTTTTGTGCGGATGAGGATGATGACGGCGAACCTGAACCTCCACCACCGCCAATTATTAGTCAAAATAAGAAAGAAAAACCTGTTAAAAGTACTCCTACATTAAGTTTTGCTGATGAAGGTAAAATACTAGAGGCTAAGTTATTGCCAGATGTGTATCACCAAAAGTTATAAATATTGATGCCAAAAGTTACAAAATGCAGCATTAAAGATTTACTTTAGCAAATAGCTTATTATATTTTGTTTAGGATAGCTGTTAGCATGTTAAAACTATTTGTGAGATGAAGGAATAATCCTTGTTTATTCGTAAACCAAAAGTGAATAACCTAAAAATGTATTGTTTTACATATTAGCCATATATAAAATAAGATCTTTAAATTTTCTTAAACATTTGAAATGAGGAATTCAAATATTAACTAAGTTAATAGATAATTTAATACAAACTATTTATGTAACAAGTAGTAGCAGTTTTTAAAGGAATGTTTTTAATGAGATTGCATTGTTACAACTTATAAGACATGGTGACAATTGGATTTCAATTGTCTACAATAAGACTTACTGTAAATGTTATTTAACTGTTATAATATTTATGTAACTGTTTTTATTTTTTTATATATTACTGAAAAATGCTTATTATATGAAATAGTTTATGATAAGATGCCAATTATTTATTTCTCATAGTTTTACTGGTCTATTATGGTTATTTGTAAAAAGTTTTAACCTTCAAAATAAATTATACCCTTCTCAGGCTTAATAAAAAATATTATATAAAATATTAATATATAATTATTACTATATATTGTTTCTTTAGCTTCTTTTAGCTGCTTTAAAAGAACTAAGAGATTCTAAGTGCCTGAGATAATTTAAAACAGAGCAATAGACTAGACTAGAGAACTAGACACTAGAGAATTTTAAAACAAGTAATATCTTGTACCTACCTCAGTAAATGAGCAGACTCAAACAAAAATATTTTTACAAATGGAACCAGTAGTTTCTGTATTAGTGTGTTCAAACCAAATAAACTCAGTTTTAAAACTTCATCTTTATAATATTAATATTTAGCTCAAAAATTTCCTAATTATTTTAAAATTATAGAAGAAGAAAGTGAAGTGTTCAAGGTGAAAAAGTCTTCTCAAAGTAAGAGATTGGCAAAACGTCGGGAGAAAGAGAAAAAGAAAGTACCAGATGGTGATAATAATAGATATGACAATCACAATGATGAGGTAATGTTTACATGCTGCATTCAGTGTTAATTTAGATACAGCTTTATCATTCCACAGCTACAATACATCATTGTCAAACATAATTTTTTGTTACTTTTGAAGAATAATAAAAAAAGTACTTAAATATATAGGCTTTTAAACACAGCTTCAACTTTTTTTCTAACCATATACAGAGTGAAAGAGGCAGAGTTCCTTTCACTAAAACAGCATATAGGGTAAAATATTTCAAGCCCGGAGCTGAAAAAAATTATCAAGGTACCTTAAAAGTTCGGATGTAGGGTTTTTTAATTTTTTTTTCTGAATTATATTAGGCTTTTATGGAGTAGTTAAAACTGTGGTTTTGTGTTAATATTCATTTAAAGTGGTGCTGACATTTCCACCTGTATATGCATGTTTCCCAATGTGAGTTGAGTCTATTTCAAATTCTGCCACCTAATATGCTGCTTTATCTTGCTAGAATGAGGAAATGACAAATTATTTCCCTGAGTAAAGATTGAACCCCAACCATTTATGTTAGATCCTACTGTACTGTATTTTTGTCAGATCCTACTTTGATGACCAATTATAACCAATTATACAATTATGAAGTTTATTTTAAAGATATTTGAAGTTGTTATTTATCATCTTATAATATTGTTAATAAAAAGTATAATAAACAATAAATAAATGTTAACCTTATTTACTACACCTTTTTTTAAATACATAGGAAAAATTTGAAGATGACAAAGAAAAACAAAAGCAGCCAAAGAAGAAAGTAACACTAGAAGGGCTGATCCTGTCCGGTCGTGAAGCATTAGCTGCGGGTGCCAATGACATGTCAGACGAGAGTGACAATGAAGATAACAGGGGTTTCCATACATATCGTGCAGAATCAGTTCGAGCCGCACTAGTCCCAGGCCACATACCTGACGCTGCATTGATCCACGCCGCACGCAAGACTCGACAGCAGGTATGAGAGGTGAGGGACTGAGGATGCAGTCACCGATGTTTTATAGATGATTTGGTCAACTCTATGGTTGTTTGTTGTGTCATATATGTGAAGAGATTTTTCTTCTACATTTGTTGATTCTTCTGATCTGACACTCATTGTATAGAGTGGAGGTTTATTTTAAATTTGTGAAAATAGTTTTGTAGGTGATTGTTTGAAGTTCTAGAACATGCTATGGAAAAGATGTATTTTCATTCCAAAGTATTATTATTGTTTAGTGAATTTATTAATTTATTTTTCTTTTTTCGATTTATATATTCAAGGTTCATAGGACCAAGATTTGTAATTTAAGGGTTTTTCATACATTTCTTTAGCATATTACTACTTATTACATATACATATAGTCACTTCAATGGTAAATTGAGTCAATTCACATATTACAAGTGTCTAGATAATAAGTTTCTAGATAAATTGAAATATTTAGATTAAAAGACATAATTTTAATAAAAAACTAAAATTTGAGTTAGTATTTGGTAAAATAATGTCTTCAGTGATAATTAATATGTTGAAAACGGGTAAGTAAACCATTAAAGAGACAATATGGGTAATTTACTGCTATGCTACAGTTTTTGTATTTGTTTTGTCCAGCACTAAGTTCAGCTCTTAAGATAAGTATATATTCTTGTGAATATCTGAAATTTTTATATGAAAGTGTTTGGTATTGGCTAGTAATAGTTAAATTTCAATGTCTTTATAGTTTTTGATTTTAATTTTGAATTGTTATTGTTATACCTGTCTTAGATGTTCATAATAATGAAAATATTTGCTTGTTACACTGAAACAATAAAATTTACCTAATAACATATTTAAACAGCATATATATTAATATTATGAATATTTTTCTTTTCTTTTAATAATGTCTACAGGAATTATCCTATATTTTATTCTACAATATTGTTATATGTCAATACCAAACACAAATGAAAACATATATTTCAACACGAATTTCTCCCTACAGGCACGCGAGTTAGGTGATTTTGTACCTATTCAAGATAATGGTCCCGGCTCCCGGCTGATAAGAGAGGATGATGCTGATGACGATGAAGACGGCAGGATACAGGTTCGAGGGTTGGACTTGCCTAGTGATAAACCTAAGCGTGAGTTTGTATATGTAGTATCATATGGTTGATAAAAGGTTGAAGGGTAATGGGTTTTGTCTTGTGATTTTTGTTTTTCTATAATTTTACTTAGATTGAAAGTTAGTATTCAAAATGAAATCTAAGTTCTAAAATCTAATATTTTTGTTTGTCAATTAATTGTTTTTCTTATATAAAGTTTTAAATTAGAAAATTAATAATTTAAATGGAACAACATAAAGACATAATAAATATAATATTACTATAATTATATCATTGTGGTCCAGTAGGATAGCATCTTGACCATAAACTTGATATTTGTAAGTTCAATACTTACTCAAGGAAATAAATTGTTCTCATTTTTCGGCTCTGGTAATATTATGCACAGCGTTAACTTGACCACTCAAAACTTCTATATCTAAAATAATTGTTATACTTATAAAGGCTTGTCTTGTTTATTATTTAAAGTTATATTATTTTTTATGAATAGGTGGCACAGCAGCTATGGCGTCCGATGAGGAAATGAACAGCGAGGCTGATGAATGGGAGGAACAACAGATTAAAAAAGCTGTACCGTCTATAGTTGATATAACAGGTAATTTATAAAGTGTAAAGTATATATTATAATACAATATTGAGCTTAGGTTTTTTTTACATTAAAAATATAACTTTACTCAGGTAAATAATTTTTTGTGTTACACAATATTATATTGTGTAACACAAAAAATTTAATTATTTCTAAGAGAATCGTATCAGATGTTTTATCTATATCCTATTAAATAACTACATATTATATATTGTACTAGTATTTACTGGTTATTTATTCTTTATTTACATTGAAAATGATAATTTTTATACAAATATTAATAAGACGCATTTGTGGCGTAGTTGACATGCGCCTGACAGAATGCAGTGGTTTTGCACTGAAATTAAACTTATTGCTTGTATGTATTTTTGACTCTTTAATTTCTATGCTTTACTTTACAGCCGACGCAATAGAATTAAATCCCTTCGCCGTAGCCCCACCGCCGCCCAGGTTGGAAGAAATACCGTCTCACCTGCGTCCTCTCACATCGGTCGGTCAACCCCCTTTGACGAGTGTACAAGGACTTGTTGATGCTTTGAGAGATAGGTGAGTTAACGTGATTTTATTAAATTGATTTATAGATATTTATTTATGTATCAATCAATTTTAATTTTTTTGACCCATATGTTGTTATTTGCTGGAAAAATTCTACATAAAAGTGTCTATTCTCCATAGTAGGATTTTATTTCATGGGTGCATCATGGTAGTTCATGGCTTTGAACAGTAAAAGTTCACGTAAAAGTTTAATTCATTATTTTTCAGGGTTAATTGTGGGCACAAGATTATTCTGGTGGCCATGTGTTGTTTTTTTATTTTGGTACAAAGATTTAAGAAGATCTATGTTTAACACATTGTTGATGTTCTTTTTTGTTGATGCTTTAAGAGATATGTGGATCGGCTAAGTCCAGTTGTGGATATAGACCTCTATCTAGTATCCAGTTTTGTATGTAGACCTCTTCCAATCTTCCCACTTTTGTCATTTTACAAAAAAAAAATACACAAAATATAATACATCTTTTTTTCTTCAAAGAGCTTTAAAAATTACCTTTTCAATATGAAAATATTTTTATTCTAAATGAATCTTTAATCAACGTTGCAGTTGACTCTGAAAATTTTGTTTTATTTTGTTACTTAAAATTATTGTATGTTTACAACAAAATGAAATATCATTTTGTTTGGATACAAGGACATATCATGTTTGATAATTCTAAAATGCCTTCAAACTATAATTGAAATTAAAACTTCCACAAACAGGTTAACCCAGCTGCAGGCAGAGCGCAATACTACGCTGCAACGCCGCAACACGTGCGCCGAGCGACTCTCCGCGACGATGGAGGCCCGTGACGCGTGCCGCGCGCGCACTGCCCGCCTCGACGCCGCCTACAGGCGTGCACAGGCTGCGCGCGGCTACGTCACGGACCTCATTGAGTGCTTGGACGAGAAGGTGAGTGGTATACAGTGTAATAGTTATGTTTGATCTGATTTTCTGATGAAAGGTCTATCAAATTGCGTAGAAATAAATTGTAGGTTTTTAGTCTCTTATGGTTATAAAATTATAACCAAAAAATAATTGAAAATATAAAATAATATTTCATGTTCATCATCATTAAACTCTGAATGAGACTACATATTTGACTACACATTTTTGAAGCCACTCAACACATAACCCCTCAAGATTCCGGTGGAAAGTGGAGTATGGAAGTGTCTTAACGCCAAGTTCCCAGGTTCCCTCCATCTAGTCTGTTCGGAATACGGCATGAAGCTACTACATTTTTTATTTTTAGATGCCAGAATTAGAAGCGTTGGAGGCTCGTGCACTAGCGTTGCACCGACGTCGCTGCGAGTTCATAGTGGAGAGACGGAGGGCTGATGTAAGGGATCAGGCGCAGGACGTTCTTGCTATGGCTGGTATTTATTTGTTTGTGTTATTTTACTTTTGTTGTTTAATTTGTTTTGATTCTTATATCTTATTGAGACTATCATCATCGCCGTATTATTTTACGTACAATTTAAAACTTTCATTAGTGATTTCTATTGTCTTGTAAACAAGTTTCAACATTGTGTAACACCTTTCAACACAGTCATCATTGTGCTCGGAAACTGAAGACACGAAAAAAACTTATTAGCCGAGTCACCAGTTTCCGAAAAAACTTATTAAAATCTCGTCCAGTATTAGCATATTGGGTCTTAAGTCTTAACGTTTCGAGTGCCTGCCAGTATCAGAACCATTCAAATCGTTGGAGAAACAATGAACTGTGAACACTTTGGCTTTATGTAGACATGTCTCTTTGCAGTGCATTCTCTACCGGATTTATCATCGGGAGTGTTCTGGGTAATTGTTTAACATGTGCCCTGGCGCCGAATTATCTAACCGCTTAGTACGTCACAAACTCAAATACCATCTGGATACGTTGCACTCTACTACTGCGCGGTTTCGTAGGATCCAACCCCGTAGCACGTTAGCTGTGAAATAGCCTACATGCTTGGGTACCTACAAAAAGCGAGTTTATCTCACATGCCGGCAACGCACCTGTAGCTCTTCTGGTGTTACACGGGATCGTGGGCGGTGGTGATCACTTATCATAAGGTGACCCCTACGTTCGTTTGCCTAGTCTTTTCCATAAAACAATATCAGTTTCCATGTTGTCCCTATCCTGCTGTGTTGTATCCCACGAGAAACTAAAAAAAAAAAAAAATTAGTACAGTAGGGGGATATAAGAGAAAAGCTTAAAAGAATTTTGCTTTCCCACAGCACGAGCAGGCGCATCAAAACCCGTGGATTCAGAAGAGAAACGTCAACGCGCCGCCGAGCGCGAGGGCCGCAGGCGCGCGCGGCGTTTGAGACGTGAGGCGGCCGGCGCGGCCTCGCACCGCGACGGCGACTCCAGCGACGACGAGCTACCGCCCGCGCTGTGCCACCAGTGCGCGCAGGACACCGGTCAGTGCAGTGCCACTTGTTGTTGTTATGCTCATAGAGCACTACTATACACACACTACTGTAGGCTGGCGCAGGGGCACAAGTGTGTGACTAAACGCAACTGGTTGTGAATTCGATCCCCATTCGAGGAGTTTGAAATATTTGTTTCAATTTATATTTTAATTTCTTCGCTCAGATGCCGAGGTAAAGCGCAGCATTGAGTTCCGCCATTTAACACGCATTGCCTCTAGAATTCGGTGGAATGTGGGGATCGGAGTGTCTTAACACTAGTTTCCGTCTGTCTACTCTGCTGTTTGGGGATACTGCGTGAAGTAGGTTTTTTATTTTATTTTAATAAATACATACATTACAGAGTCAATTCGCGAAGCCTCGTCCCGCCTATTCGCGGATGCGCTAGCAGCGTGGCGCGGCGTTCGCGGCGTTTGTGCCCGCCTCGCGCGTCTCCGCCGACGGTTACCGGCGCTCTACGCCGACGCCTACCTCGCTCACTGCCTACCAAAGCTGATAGCTCCTTATGTGAGACACGAGGTAAAAAATGATGTACAGTAAGTCGACGAATTGTGGCTCCCCTAAAGTTAACTGGAGATGACTGCATACATATATTTATTTTCGATTTTTTCTTAATTTTCATTATTATGTTCCCGAATGTACAATGTGCTAAAGTTCAGAACGCTGGTTGTGGGTTCGGTTCACATTCGAGGAAGGGAAATGTTTCATATTTTCATTTCCCCGCTTTGGTAACACGCCAAAGCGCGGCGTTGAGTTCCTCCACTCAATATGCAATGCCTCCAGGATCAATGGAAATGTCTTAATGGCAATGGGGTGCCTTAACTCCCAGAGTTCCCAGGGTCCCTCTGTCTACATTGATCCGAGATTCAGCGTGAGATCTGTGAAAAAAATTGTGAGTGGAAATGTTCCTGCGAAAAGGGAATTTCCAGTTCAATGAAGAATCAATGAATTGCAGAAAATTTTATCATTTAATCAAACATATTCAGTTTTTTTTTCGTTATGTAGAATTTAGTCTTTTAATTTTTTTGATAATTGATGATGGTGAAATTCAAATTAAATTGTTTTTTTTTAAATTCTCTTTGCAGTTAATATTATGGAATCCTCTAGCTGATGAGGACAACGAGGACTATGAAAAAATGGACTGGTACAAGTGAGCATTATACAAAAGTACATTGTTTGTTGAATGGCGCCAAATCGACTCAACGCCACGCTTTGCTTGGTTACCAGAGTGAAGAAATTTAATATTGAATATTTGATTTCCAAGTTGTAAATTTCATTCGATTTCCAGATGCCTCATGATGTACGGTGTGACGGTGGAAAACCAGTCCAGTGACTCAGAACAATCAGATGATGAACAACCTTCTCCTGTTACTGAGGAGTCGGTGAGAGAAGACCAGGACCTGATGCTGGTGCCAACCATTATTGATAAGGTTGTCCTACCTAAGATTGCTGGTAAGTTGTGTTAGCTAGAGTGGATTGGTTTCCAGTATAAAGTGGCAACATTAATAATTAGCTAGTTATTAGGAAATAGAGTTGCCAGTTTTCAGAAAAAAAGTTAATTATATTAATAAAGTACTTATTACAAAAATATTTTCAGATAAATTTATGGAGAACAGTTCTATTTTATAAATATAAAAATTAAGAGTGTTCAGGAAGGGGAGGGGGTGCACAACTCTCTTTCCTCTCTGGTGAAACAATACATCTTGGGACCTCCTCACTCCCTTCTTCATCAGGCTTTCTGTACTGACTATATACCGACATAAAATGTTTTGCCTTACTTGAACTCTCCAGAGCTAGTGGAGCACGCGTGGGACCCGCTGAGCGTGCGCGCGTGCGTGCGACTGCGCCACGTGCTGTTGCGCGCCGCCGCTCTGCCCACAGGAGGTGGGGGCACAGCCCTACGGCGCGTGTGTGGGGCGGCGCGCGCGCGGCTCGCTGCGGCGCTGGCGGCTGACGTGTTCCTGCCGGCGCTGCCTCCGCAGTGAGTGAAGCTTTTATGTTACTTCATTTACTTTGCAATGTCACGATTCACGACTTTGAAAGGATAGATATAGAGAAAATAGCGTTAGGTGTCGTTAAATTTCAGAATTTTTCTGCTTTACAAGACATAGCAAAGAACACAGTCTTGACAAATAGTTCTCCTTGTTTATTTCTACGACTAATTGGGGCCACCCCAAAGTTAAGTTTTCTGAGTTTTTGCGCCTACACTCTGTAGGAAGATAATCAAAAGTAAGAAAACATACTAAAATCAAATGCGTCTTAATTTCAGGGCGGCCACCGCACTGTACATATGTATCACATACAATACTAATAATTATTATTTTTGATTACATGAAATTCAAAGTAAACATTACTCCACAGTATTCTAGAAGGTCCTGGCGGATCTTTCTGGAAGCGTTGTCTCGGCGGCGGCGTGCGGTTGCTGCGTGCAGCGCTCGCCCTCTCCGCGCCACCAGCAGCGCTTAACGCCGATCCACTCGCTTTGTCATTGATAGGTAAGAAATATAGAGTTTTTATTATTAACTAAGTCCTGCTGGGGAACCTGCTTACTGAAAGTGGACCTATTTGTGGCCGCCCTCTAGGGTTTACCACTAGGAGGCCAGTCGTGGCGCATGAGTATCAAATATTAAGCACTGTAAACTGGTAACTGTCTGGTTGTGGGTTCAATCCCCAGTCGAGTAAATTAAATATTTATTTAAAATTTATATTTCCATTTTTTCACTCTGGTGTTCAGGCAAAGAGCGGCGTTGAGTTCAACCTCTCAACACGCAATGCCTTCAGAATTTAGCGGAGAGTGGGGAACGGAGTGTTTCAACACTAGGTTCCCCCTACCCTGCTGTATGCGGAATACAGCGTGAAGCTGATTTGATTATTTTATATTAATATGAGGCCACTTAGAAAGTATTATTACTTATGTGTTTATTTATTCCCAGAAACCCTGAGCTGCGCGGCGGGCGCGGCACCAGGACCGCAGGTGGCGGCGGCGGCGGCCGCGCTGGCCGACACGCTGCCGCGCTCTGGCGAGCTGAGGGCGCGCGCGCTCCGCCGCCTCGCTCAGCTCGCTCAGCTTGCTTTGGCGCGCTTACAGACCGATAACGCCATGCACCTGTAAGAAATTTATGGTTTCTTTTTATGGTTAATGTTGCCATGTGCTTTAATAATATTAGAAGCTTGCAGATATGCTTAAATTTTCTAATATTGGTAATATATACTTTTCTTATTAAATATCAGTATTCATTATTTATGTATTATAACAAATCTTTCGGAAAACAAAATTAGATCCTTCTATAGATGTAAATATCTGCAAATGCAGTAATTCTAACAGTATCTTAAAATGTAACTTAATTGGCTAGTAGATAAAATAACACGATATCTAAAATATTTTTTGTTCGCTTATCCGCACATAGCAGCTTAAGCAGAGGGGACCTAGAAACCTAGGTTTACGGACACTTCATTCTCCATTAACACAGTTCCGTTCCTCGCTTTCCGCCGAATTCTTGAAGCATTTGGCAGAACTCATCGCCTAATATCGCCGAATATTATATTCCCCCGAGTGACAATCTAACCCACTATCATTGCGTATACAGTGGCACACCCGTGCCCATGCACCACGGCCCCCTTTAGAATACATACACATACATTATATATTATATTTTTTGTATTTCAGGAAAGGCCTAGAACAAGCGAGAGGTGTCCTAGCAGAAGCGCGAGCGGTTGAATGACATTACGCTCATTTCTAATCCTATCTTTACGCGCCACACCTAACAAATATTTAATGTGATGTCTATATTAAATATACATTAAAAAAAAAAACAAAAAATGATGGTATTCATTGAAATGATTTAATTAAAATTATTATTAAAAAATATTCGAAATAAATAAATAAGTTATTTTGTTAAGTTTTTCTTTTTTTCCATGAACTTTGATTTATTTATTTTTTTACTTAGTTAGTGCAAATAATTAGTTTTTTGTATGTGAAATGAACGTGTCGAATTATACTCCACAGTTACATGTCACTTAATGTATGTTAGATGCTCATCGAGTTCTCTGCGTGAGCAGCAGGCTGCCACCACTTTATATGAATGCAGTTTTAAGTACCGTGTAAAAGCCTAATGCATTTAAAACAAAAGTGATTTTGCCCAAAATTAAACAATGTTTTTGCCAAACAAAATAATAAATTAAATTATCGTTGTAAAATATAACGCTATTTGTTAAGAATGACGCTAATTTATCAAAGCGACAATGTCGCACACACCTCATACACGAAATCGAATCGTATCGCATTAGCGGTGAAATTGAAGGTAGTTCAGTTTATTATAGAAAATAGGTAATTAAAATAGAACAACAGATATCCCTTTCTCGTACATTTTTTGAGAATGAAAAATGAGCGATCGGCAACGTTTAGTTGTATTTTTGTAGTAGTAAATAACTGCATCACAGGTAACACAGTATATGGATAAAAATCATAAAATGAAAATAATAATCCTATGTCTAAACTGTAGATCTTATTTAGTTGTTTAAGTACGGGTGTGAAATATTTTACCCTTTATGCTGTTCCAGTAAAAGGAACGCTGACGCTTCCACCAGTATATGATATTTTCTAAATTCCTAAAAATCGACATTTTGGAGATAACTATATAGAATAAACTAAATTAGAGGTTCAACCTTTTTATTGATATCATCCACATAATATATAATTGAGCATGGCGAAAGTAAATGAGAAAAAAACATGCCATTTTCAAGACACCTTTAATAAATTTTGAAAACAAACAGACATTGAAGTATAATTAAATGCAATTTACTAATGTTAACATGGATTCAACAGCGCTACTTCTATGTCTACATGAATACAGTAGGATTGACGAGTCGTGGCCGCAATGTAGCTAGGCGTAGACAGGTGCGCAGAATTTTTCTTATTTCCTTCGCGAGTGAACAATGTACAAAAGTTAACGAAGGCTAAGTTCAGAGCGACCATTGCTTGTCGACTGTACTGCAAGTTAATTTTACAATTGACTATGAATTAACAAAAAGATTAACTTGATATCAGCTCTGTTACCTTCCTTTTTATAATTATCTAATTCTACCTAATGTTATATGCTTTTAAATCATGCATGCATATGAATATGACGTTAAAATTCGAAATCACATTTTTTTTCAACTTCATGCTGTATAGAAAGAAACTGATGTTAAGAAGATTCGATTTTAGTTAGATCTGTGTTGACTGGCGGAACTCAACGCCGTAATTTGCCTTGTAGAGCGGGGGATTAAAAAATAATAAATCACCCGAATGGTGGTAGATCCCCACAAACATCGCGTTTACAGTCAAAACCTGTCGACCTGTCCACCACGGTCTTGATGGCCTAAACGGCTACAGCTAATAGCTATATGGCCTAAAGCATATAAATGTTTAGTAAACAATCATATGTATAATATGTAATGAGATCACGAAAATTTTATTACTAAAAGAATAAAATGTTTACAAAATCTCAGAATGCTACAGTATATCTAAAATAGGTAAAATATGTCTTTTGAACTTACAAAACAAATACAGGTATAGAATACAGTTTTGTCTGTGCAACTTAACTTACAAACTAAATAGAAATTTAGCAGTAAATTATACTAAAGCCGATATTTATAAATCGATCTCAAACTTGAGAGTGGTTTATAAATAGGAGTCCAGGTGAGGATGGTTTTCTTAAAACTATGATTATAGACAGTTGATTGATTTTTTTAAGAGAGATTTAATAAGATTCTTTCATTCCCAAATACATATGTATAATTTGTAAACATTTCCAAAATAGGTTTTTTTTGACAAAATTCCAATTACATCAATTCAGATTTTTAAATGGCAATTCAAATTGGCACTTAATTTTTTTCCTATAAATTATACTAATAGTTGTGCTATATATTATACTAATAGTTATAATATTATACAGAATAGTATATTATACTAATAGTTGTGATTCAAACATTATAAAATAAAAACTACCTAAAATTTGAGCAGATACTTTAAATATTTACCTAAATGTCAATAATTAATAATTATTTGAGCTTCAAGCTCCTTTACATTTTAGGTTTCACCTTATGAGATTAAATAAAGAGACTAATTCCTTTTAAGAAATCATTAATTCAACAGCATTGACTAGACATTAAATTTACACAACAAATTAACTGTTAATAATATTATTTTCATATTAATAACATTTTTAGATTACTTAGGATCAAATATCATTTAAATACTCTCAATATCAACAATTAATTTAAAAGAACCATCTGAATCTACACAGCATAGAACATTTGCAATATTGCCTCTAGACATGGGAATGATAGGATTTGCCAAGAATGCAATGCCATCTATGAAACTTTGTGGCCTTTTTGTGTTAATTTCAGCTAGATTTTCCATCAATTCTATGGTATACCAACAAATTATGGCATTGGCATCTCCATCATCGCATATTACTACATTAACAACATTTGACATCAGCTGACAGCAATTTCCCAAATTGATTGGGGCTGTTAAAGATACATAATCCAAATGAGAATAGTCAACACCAAATATTTGTGAAACCTGGTATTTGTTTACATGCATAGACATTTTGTATCCAACATTTGAGTCATGCACCCTGTTAGTGATGTCTATCCAGTTACTGCTGACTACTTGGCCCATCAATGTCACGCTGGCTGGCATAAACAATCCACCCTGTATTAGATTGTTGTTTCTTAAATTAACAGCAATATCTTTATGCCGTAGATCTATATCCCCACTTATGTCAAAGGGATGGCAAAAAATAGCATGAAATTTGTCATCTTTGAAGACTTCGTGTGTCCAAGAGTTGTGCATTAAATATGTCACTTTTTCTACTGGAATATTATTCACTCTAATAATTTCTTCAATAAACAGTTGGTCTGTTTCATCCTTGGCACAGCAAATTAAAGACTGGACTCCTCTTTTGAGCATCAGCACTCCAAAGATAGGGAAAGGGCACAGATCTACTATGTTAATATCAGACATCTCCTCTATCTGCCCTAAATATACACAAGCCATACCAATGCATTTCTTAATTGTTTCTATATATGTGGTGTCATTTAAAAATCTTAACATTTCTGGAGTTATTCTCATGTCAGCATCGCCATTGGGTTTCATGATCAACCTTTCATACTGGAGAACAAAATTAGTATTAATTGTATCATTCTCTTCATATGTTTTTGGTAAATTATCATAGAAAACTGCTTGTTGCCATGCATTAGCCCTATTTTTATCCCTGGGGTCTGTAGTAATTAAAATATTTTCAGTCAATGATAAATTAAACCATCCAATAAAAGTGTTAATTTCTCCTTTCTCACTTGCTTTTAAATCTACCACATATGGCTCTGTCCTACTAAGTTTATCATGTATATCACTAATATTATTGAGATCAACTTTAATAACGGATGCAGGAGCAGTTAAATACTTTATATCTTTGTAGAGGTGGATGTCTTCACAATCATAAGATTCTTCTTTACTATTGACATGAATATTTAAATATGAGATCCCTAAAATAGTTTTTATTTTAGGACATAGCTGATATTTAGAATTGAGAATATCAGAGTTGGCACCCATTATGAAAAATTCAGCTTTTCCCGGTACAACTTCAGCACCCCCTGTCAGTAAATTTTCCCAAGCATGAGACAGTGAAGACAATACATGTTCTCCAAATAATCCTGCATCAAATAATTCTGTTATTAACAAGGACTTTCTCCCTCCCATATCTAAATGGTTCATAGTAGTAGACAATTTATTAATAACTACAACTGCCATCAATAACCTATTTTCTTCTAATATACAGTCTGCAAGTTGCACCATTACTTCTGAGCTGTCACATGCTGCAATGGCTGTTGGGTTACGCTCTGTGACATACATTGCTAGTAATCCAGTGCCAGTGCCAAGGTCTAACACACTTGTTTTCTTGGGTATTACTTTCTCATGAATAGCTGCTCGATAACTGTCGTTCCGTATTTTATCATTTATCATTCGAAAATGCCATCTCTCTACCATTAAGTTTTTCAATGAATTTAAATTTCTTTCAGCACTAACGTATCCAGCGTCGATCACTAATGCGTTTTGAAATTGACTCCACGCTTCTTCGTGAAAGCCGAATTTGTAAAGATATTTACCAATTTCATTTAACAAATAAATATTTCCGGGAAATATATTAATTGCCCTATTGAAAATACCGAATATATCCTCAATTTTATTGGAAGCTGCCAGAATTTCATTTAGCTTCATCATAATAGCCCTGAATTCGGGTTCATATGCTGTTTTTAATTGGGGGCTCCTTTCAAAGGCCATGAAATATAAATCAAGGGACTTGCTGTAACGCCCATTCGTCGATAGCTGCCTTGCGTATGAAATATATTCTCTTGCCGTTCCAGACATTTTACCGTACAATGTCGAAACAATTCGTAAGAGATTTAATTTACGGTTTTATTTTTAAACTTTAATATCGACTTGTATATTCGCAATTCATGCACGCATAAAGGAAGTGGAAATGCATTAGTGCATGCAAGGAATCAACATCAATATATTTTGACACTTGACAGCGACATAATGATCCACAACAAAAACAAAAGTACAGATAATAAAAAAATAAGATATCGGATATTACTGTAGGATAGTATAGGACATAGGTAGGTATTTTGCTATAATGAAGGTTATAGTTACAGTGCATCTGTAGTACCGTACTTATCATTTTTTATAATTATAGGCAAGAAGTATGTAACACGTATGTGACTAGGTAATTAAAATATAAAAATACGAACGCTATAAGTTCCTCCACTCTTCACGCAATATCGTCTATTTAATTACCGCGTCCTGATAACAAGCAAAGCGCGGAGTTGAGCTCCACCACATAACAGGCAATCATCGCCTCAAGAATTCGGCAAAAAGTGGGATATGGAAGTGTTTCAATGGGAAGGGAGTCTTCACGGGTTCCCAGATTCTCTCTGCCTGCTATGTGCAGGATACAAAGTTACAAAAACACTTCAGTTCAATTCTTAATTTATGGCACTTCGAGTGTGCCAGTTGAGCACTAATCACTTCACCAATGTCATGCTGTACGGAGAACACACAAAGTAGATTATGTGCAGTGATCCAAAACAATATAGACGTAAATTCCACTTACACAAGAGACATTTTATGATTTACTAAAAGATAACAAAAAAAAATTCCACATTTTAATATCAATAATTTATATCATTTAAATAATAAAATTCTATTTCTTAATATTTAAGATAAACTTCAAATTAAATTACTTAAGTTAAAACAATTGCAATAAATAGAACACAATATTAATATAATATTATGATGATACCAGTCAATGTGTCATACATTACTATTAATCCTTGTGTTTTTGTTTGTTTCTATTATTGTTTCCACTAACATTAAATATCTTTTTATTGGATTTCTACAAAAGTATTCCAAGGACCAGCAGAAAGACCATTAATGTGAGAATTAGAAAAAGCCTTTTTAAAATAGTCTAATTTTTCAAAATCTTTAGGACAAAATCCTAATTGCCCATATTTATTACAACCAGTTGTCCAAACAGTGTTGTCTTCTAATAGCAAAGCTGAATGTCTTGAACCTGCAGTTATATCTACTATATTAATTTCTATCTCCTTATCATTTTCATCATAAACATCAACTAATGTTGGTATTGTATAATTTTTTTGAGCTTTCTCTTCTTCACATATTTTATTGAAATTCATGCCTAACTGGCCTGTATCATTCCAGCCCCAAGCATAAAGATCTCCATATTCGCTTAAAGCTAAGGAATGCCAACCTCCTGCTTTGATTTTAACTATTTTAATACCAGACAAAGCTTCAACTTCTGTTGGTTCATCCAGATTCGTTAAATCTCCATGACCAAGTTGTAATCGCCTGAAAAATACATATAAATGATTAAATAAAAATAAATTTAAGCTGAACTATAAAATACAATTATAGTTTATTTATGTACCTTCCATTTCCCCATGTGTACACTCTGCCTTCATTTGTAAGTAGCATATAGTGTTCATAACCACATTCAATATCACATACTTTTCCTATACAATGCTTTGTATCTACATAAGTGGGCATCTGTCCTATGTATACATTGCCTTCTGATGATAAATAAATGAAAGTATTATTAGTTACTGTTACTTTGATAATATTGTCAGTTACTTTTAACTTTTTTGCAGTATTCTCTTTAATAGGCTCTTCTACAATATGAACTTTCTTGAATCTGGCTAACTCCAAATTATAAAACCAGACTGATCGTGTTATTTTATCTACATAAACTAACATATAATCATTACCAGCAATTAATAAATTTGTATTTTTTAAGTCTTGTTTATATTCTTTGAATGCCGGTACTCTAACAAGTTGATTGTCTTTCCCATGCCAAGCTCCGGCAACGTAAAAAATATCGTTAATTTGGAAAATGTTATATGCCCAGCAGCAAGTTATAAGTTTAGCCTGTTTTAAATCAATATTGGTATCATGTTCAACAGCCAAATTTGTAAATTTTTCAAAGACACTGGTATCTTGTGAAAACGGGAACCACTGTCCAAATAAATTAGCACCAGCAACTATGTACATTTTTAAAATATCAATGGTTGATAATGTGTATGCTTTAAAACATAATGCACTTGATTTGTCTCGATAATTTTACCAAAATCAATTGTCAATAAACAAACTTTAGCTCATGTCAATAATCTAACTCAAATGTCAAACAAATTCTTATCGGCAATGTAAAATATGTGATAAGGTTTTAATATTGAAAATAACTTTAAAAGGCTAAACTATGCTTAATACATATAATTATAATGATAAATATAATTGTAAAAAAAATATTTAAAGACCATAATATTGATATATAATAAGATATTAAAATATCTAACTCTTAATTAAATTCTAGCAACATCGAAATGCTGCTCCTTTCATCACTTCGCTAATGGAGAACGCCGGTTCATAAGTATATTTATGTATGTGAAAAATTTAATGTAAATGATTATTTCCACGATAACGATGTAGAATATTGAATATTTGATTAAAACATTCTAATATCCGATGTTACTGATACTAAAGTACATCGTCGTTGGGTAGAAGTGAACATGAAGTGAAATGAAGGTTTATGTGAACAAATCAATATGGCTCTCAAACTTGGAAAGTGTAGGCTTTGCCTCAAACTCGGCGACTTTTATTCCATCTTCACGGTGGACAACAACTTACAGCTCGCTGAAATGGTTATGGAATGTGCCCGAGTAAAGGTATGTGATTAAACTAATTATCCTAAAAACTAGCGCGATTGCAACTTGAAACCGGGGATCAATTTTAATGTAGATTGCTGATTCGTTTTTTATTACTAAGGAACTTATTCTTTCACGGTTTTTAATATTACCATATTTATCTATATCAGTATCGTCTATTTTTTAATCGGAATGTTTATTTTTATCATTTTTATCAAAATTTACATATTTTGCATTTGCGTCTACCGTAGCATTTCAGTTACGTGTTTCATCTTTTAACTACTGTTTGCCCTCACTAAACATATATTTAATAATATTAAGCTAAATTTCCCCTTTTCAATAATTTTTAAGAATAACATTGTTGTATCCCATTGTTGTATCTATTTTACTATCTCCAGATATATCTTAACTTATCTGGGATTACTAAGATATTTCACATATAATAGAAAATTTTAAACTGAAATATATAATTCTCTTTCTTTTGGTTTCCCATGAAATACTTAATAATTTTAAGCTGTAATTAAGTTTAATTCTAATATTATTAAAATATGGAACATGTTAACAAAGTTAACTGTTTGGTAATATATATAATTTTCAGTTTTGTGTTTATTTTTCTTTTATTATGTTGTGTTGTTGTAATATTGGTGTATACTTGTCTAATTATAGAGCATCATTATCTTTTCTTAATATATATAGAAAAAGAAGAAATATAAATGCAACATGTTATATTGCATGAAACCTTACATTGTCATTAACATGTTAGACATATATGAAAAAGAAATATATCAAAAACTTTCATTATATCCAGTTTTGAATCTGCTGCATCTGAAGATATATTTAAAGCTATTAAATTCACCTACTTAAATAATTTATAACATTGTATAATTAGGAATTAGTAAAATAATAAAAATTAATAAAGTATTACTTTAAATTTTTTGTTCTGAACAAGAGTTTAGAGGAGCATAATATCTCATGAATAAAGGAAATTATTTCAATGTGTTGAAAATATATATATCAATATAAACTATTTTATTTTTTTGAAAATAGGTATGTGAAGGTGATGGACTTCCAGATAAAATTTGTAGTGAATGTATCCAGAAACTCAGCAGTGCTCATATATTTAAACAGCAATGTGAACGATCTGATCAGGAACTGAGGCGAAACTATATTCCGCCTCCAGGTGGGTTTTAAGACTTTTAATGTATTTACTTAATATTAAAAGTATAATTTTACTAATAGTATTAAAATGTTTATTAACAGGCTTTACTACGTCTACTCCTACTAGACAAAGTAGTGAAGAACAATCAAAACCCTCTCCATCTTTGGAGGGTAAAGTCACACCTGTACCCAAGTCACGTAAAAGAAGCAGGGACAGTATAGACAATGTGTCAATAGGCAGTCATAACGAATATAAACCAGGAACCTCTAAACGTGTTGATGAATTACGTCTATCACAGAAGAAAACAAGATTTTCCACAAATTCAGATTCTGAATTTGAAGACCACAGTGGATTGGTATATTCAGGAGGAACTGATTCTGATGAGCCCTTACTACATAAGTGCGATGAATGTGGGAAAACATTTAAAACTGCCCTCAGTGTAAATGCTCACAAAAAGAGTCACAGACGACGGAAAGTCCAAAAGCCTGTTCAAGTAGAAGAACCCAAGGAGATCCAAGATGCTAATGATGATGATGATAAACTTAGCTGTGACAAATGTGGAAAAGAGTTTAAATTGAAGATAATGCTCAAGCGCCACCATGAGATTTGTCCCAAATCACCCAGAAAGGAGCTAATGGTATCGTTAGAACCGATTGACGCTGTCCAACAGTCTATCAAAATAGATTGCCCAATGTGCACGACGAAATTTAAGACAATTGAAAATTTAGAAAAACACATGAAGGTAGTTCACGCGGCAGTTCTCAAAAAAGAAGTTACGTCGGTTAAGAACGAAAATGGAAAAACTTGCGTTCCATGCTTCTATTGTGGAGAGGATTTCGAAGATTATTATATTCACAGTGCACATTTCAACGTTTGTCCCCAAAAAACTGACACCGTCACCTTCGAGTGCCCGGTTTGTAATAAAGTGATAACTAAAAAAGGTTGTTACTTCTTGCATTTGAAAGCACATTTTTTTCCTGTCAGCTCGAGTAAAACTACTCCGGAGCCTGTGAAAAATAATTTTCAATGTCGCATGTGTAACAAGAAACTGCCGAGTCAAGATTCTTTGATTACACATCTAGCCGCTCATATGTCCAGCATGGACGACGCGGATGACGGCGGAGATGAAGAATCCAGGTTTTTATTAGATTTTTTTCTGCCTAACAATTAACTTTTAGCCAAACCGTTTAAAATTTTGTGAGTAAAATAGTTGTAAAAATACGTATTTATTGACAATATTTTTTTAAGGTAAACTTGAAATATATGCGATGCTTTTATTTTTTTTATGAATGTTTAGCAGTTACTCTATTCAGGATTAACAAATCCGAAAAAAAACGACAATTTTGAAAATTCATCTGGTCTTTAATTGCTTTAAATTTGACTAATGAGACATTTTAAGCATATCATTTTTAAAATAAGATAATTATTCACTTAATAATTTTAAACTTTTTTAGGGCAAGTACAATGGAGGACTCAGCATCAATACATTCAGAATACAGTGCTAACGTATCGAGTGGACTACTTAAATGTAAATTTTGTGACAAATCCTTTAAATACAGAAAATCTCTACTTAGCCATGAAATAAAACACACAGAAGAAAATATTAAAAAAGAAGTGCCAGACACTTCAACAGATCTGCTAAATGAAACAGCAGCAGCAACAACAACAGCTAAAGATAGATATAATCATTATGATTCAGAATCTAGTCAAGATGACGGTGAAGATGATAATACATGCGATATATGTGAGAAGCAGTTTTCCTACAAACGATTACTCTTGCACCACAAACGTACAAAACACAACATGACGTCTGGTACAAAAAGAGCCAAAATTAATCTAAAAGATTGTTCAGTACGCTGCCTCATATGCGATATAGAAATGAAAGTGAGTGCCATCAACGAACATAACCAGACGCATATAAGTGTGAACATAAAGCCGAGGAATCAATACACTTGTATAGAATGCAGTCAACAGTTCAAGAGTTGTAGTGCATTGGCCAATCATATAAAATTTGTCCATCGTTTGAAACAACCGCCTATAACGGTTGCTTCCGATTTGGCGGATTTTTGTGAAGTCGTTGTGACAAAGGCGGAACCCCTGGACCTTGTCCAGAGTCACAACGGCTTACAGGATTCCGCCGGTAGTGGCACTCCCTTGGTCAATCTGAGTGGTTTTACTTGCACTATATGCAGTAAACAGTTGCCAACGCTTATATCGTTGAAGCGGCACGTCAATTGGCATAACCATGTTGGCAAAAGTATGGAAAAAAAGCTGCAGTGTTTTGTTTGTCAAGAGGTAATTGGTTTTATTTATTTAGATACAGTTACGTCGAATTTATAGTAGTACATGCTAGGAATAACATTTAGAATAGAAAACACTAAACACGCAATATCAAAATCAAAATTTGGTAAAAGTGAAGAATGGAAAATTAGTACTTATCTGCCCGAATAAGATAACATATATAATGTAATATTTTATTTTGTTCCAGAACTTTCGGTTTCAGTGTCACTACAAGGCGCACATGCGTGAACACTACAACGATACAAACATCGATCCCAAATATCTGACTTGCTCGATCTGTAACAGGAAGAGCAAGCACCTGCGCGCCGCCCAGGCCCACATGAACTACCACAAGCAAACACGATTCCAGAACAAGGACTATGAGTGTTCTATATGCAAGAAAGTGTTCCAGTACAGAAAAGTCTACCTTTCCCACATGGCTATCCATTATAAACGGGGCGAGAGTGTCAACAACACTATAGTTGGCTCTGTACTACCTAATACGGTGGACAAAAATATATATGACGGAACGCACACTTGTCACCATTGTGGAAAAGTATGTGATTCAGAAAACTCATTGAAGCATCATATAATTTGGCATAACTCTAAAACTTCGTTGTATGGTGCGAGGCACGCGTGTGATTTATGCAACTTGCAGTTTACTAACAAAAAAAGGTTGGAACTACACACTCGGACGCATTTTGAAGATGATAATGGACCTTTTAAATGTCATATATGTGGAAAAGGCTACATTGTGGAAGATTACTATAAAAGACACATTAAAGGACACAATTTTGATCATCAATCACATAAAAAGAGGATAGAGAAGTTAAGGAAGAATAAAGTGAAATGTCCGATTTGTGCCCGCTTTTATCCAGATGTGGTAAAGCTTATCCGGCATTTGCGTCGGACTCATCCTGAAAGTAAAATGATTAAAGAGGATCCGGACGCGCCAGCGCCTCGATATTACTCATGTAAATTATGCGCTAAAGTATTCTTAGATGAAAAAAGGCTGCAATTCCATGAAGAAGCTCATCTGAGAAAGCCCGAATTCTTCAAATGCAAATTCTGTGGGAAAAAGACCATTTCCCTTAAAAACCATAGGGTGCACATAAAGAGTCATCTAACGCAGAAATACATCGATGATCCCTTGAAATGTCCTCAGTGTGAAGAGAAATTTATGAGGGGCTACGACCTACATTATCACTTAAGAGATGCTCATGGGATTAATGAAACATGGATAGCTGAACGTGGGGTTCAAACGCTGGATGGGCCCTTAAAGGAACTCCAGTGTTCCATTTGCTACAAAGTATTGGCTACTAAAGGAAACTTCGAGAGACACATAGATTACCACAATTCGCTAAGATGCAACTATTGCTTCGATTACTTCAGCTCCTTACGCTTCCTTGAAGGACATTTAGCGTTCAGCTGTGATAAAAAGAAACTCATTGGTGATACAGAAATACATCCAAGAAAAGTCAAGTGCCATATTTGTTACAAAGCATTCCATTTACAAGTCAAACTGGACTGCCACTTGCGGACGCAACACGGAATAAAAGTATTTAAAGAAGCTTCCGAAAGCAAAAAGGAACTAACGTGCGACTATTGCTTTAAAGTTTTCGAAAATGAGTACGCGTTGGGTAATCACAAGATCTACCATCGCACTATCGGGTACTTCGGGTGCATATACTGCAACAGGAAGTTTAATACAATGACGCTGTACAGGAAGCATAAGAACCATCATTTTGCACAATTGAATGTAGATGAGCCGACAAAATGTGAACATTGTGACGAAAAGTTCGTAGCGTTCAGAGAAATGATCTACCACATGAAAGACGTTCACGGAGATGATAAAGAATGGGTGATCCTACCTAAAGAGTCGATTGAAGAAAAGTGTAACATCTGTCATAAAACTTTCTTCAATCTTCATAAGCATTTGGCTTACCACGAGGAGAACAGGTGCAAAAAATGTGGAGAATATTTCTATTCGCTTTTGGACCTCGATAATCATCTGTGTGCGATAGAAAGTGATGAAGAAGTCACCGAATCTAATAATGACGTACTCCGACAAGTTTACGAGGAGTGTAGTTTCTGTTTCAAACCGGTAACTAAGAAGAATTCTAAAAAGAAACACGATAAAATCCACAGAGGTTCTGGGTCCATATCGTGTCGGTTCTGTTTCCTGAAGTTCAAAACAATGGACGCGTTTAACATCCACGCTTTCTCCCACAGGAGTAGGAAATATAATAAAAAGCCTATTAAATGTCGTAAATGTGGGGAGCAATTTGTTAAATACGGTCCGTTTATTAAACATATGAAACTAGTGCACAAGTCGTCGAAAAAAATGCATTACAGAGCCATCGTGATGCCCGAGACGTGTGTGGTTTGCAACGACAAATTTCCCAATCTGCATAACCACTATCGGGCTCATTTACAAAATCAGTGCCACCAGTGTTGTAAATATTTCACCTCTTTCAAAGTGTTCTCACAACACCAATGCGACAAAGAAGACATGAATCCAAGCAAAGTTTTCACATCAGACGCAAATTTACCTCAACTCATAAATACTTATGAACCAAAAGACGAGAAGGACGACGAGAAGTATTACGGCCATGAAGAAACAGAAACTGAAGAAGAAAAGTTAGTTATAAGAGAAGAGAAAAATTATATAAGTAAAGTGGAAATATTATCTCATGATGAGGATAGTCAGAATTCAATTGATATAGACGAAGGGCAAGTACATGAGATGGCACACACGCCTATTATTTCAGACGTTCTTTCTTTATATAAGAAGGATGATAAAATTATTGATAATGATAATCCAAGCGTGAGCGGCAATGTTGTAATTTTGACAGATGACGAGGATTCTATAGGCTTTAAGGACACTGCAAGTGTTATAACAATTGAGGATTGAACAATCGATTTTTTTTATTAGGTTAGATAACTTGAGAAAGGTAAGAGGATGCTGTGTTAACTTTTTTATAAATATTTTAAATAGTCTCAAAATGAATGCACTAAGCATTTTGTTCCAATTTTGTGGAATTACTTGTATTAGTTGTAATAAGTGACGGAAACTTACCTGAATGTCAAAGAAGTTGAAAAATATAATTATAAATATTAACATTAAATTATAAAATATTAATATTAATGGTTCTAGTTGATAGGGAATCATGAATCATGTCTTATAAATGTACACTTTCACTGTAATTTATAGATTACATAGTTCTATAATAAAAAAATAATAATAATTTTAATTTATGAATATGCAATTTTATGTGCTGAAAATGAAAAAAAAAAACATTAAAAAAATTCTAGAATGTCAAAGTTCCCTTAAAAAAGGTCAATTTATTTTTCCCCATTTCCAAGCAATGACTCGTAAGATATATTATTGTATGCGACAATTTTTAAGATAACTCCTTCAATAAGGACAAAAGACAAGAAAAAATTTAACTATTAATATAATATCTTATGACATGATGCCAAAATCATAAATGTGAGTTTTCAGCACATTAAAACTATGGAAATATGTTGAAATTATGAAAACAGCTTTTAAAAATATTTTTGTAGACCTGTATTATTTGCTATTTTGTAATATTGCATTTACTTAATTGTATTTTTATGTATGTATATGATTTTGGTTAATCAAATGTATGAACGTTTTATAAGAAAATGATTATTTTATTCCTTGTTTTTTTTTTAATAAAGTGATTTCTTTTAATTTTTTCAAACCTGTACATGAGGTCATTTTCGGAATTTTAAAATAAATGGAAGTCTAGAGAGAAATGTTGGTTTTATTTTTCACATTTGAATTTCAACTTGAGATCTCGGAGTGTTCCTGAGATAAATTCTGTTAACACACAGACGGACGAACAACAATGTGATCTAAAGGTTCCTTAATAGGCAAAGAACCCTAAAATACACAAAAAATATCAAAAACTATAGTAATTTTCAGGTTATATGGTAATAAAACACCTTATTTTGAAATTAATGATTATTTATTTAGTTAACGTGGTATTCATTGGTGGCTATAACGTTCCCCGTTAGTCACGACAGATTAACAATACAAAACTTTATTTTAAATATAAAAATAGCTTTGTTTTCTAAATTTACGCTTATATAAATGCTTAATTTAAAATTTATTATTGCGTTTAAAAATTATGAGCAAAGCGATTGCCACTGCATATTGCAAAACTTTTAGACAGTTTTTTTGGTCTACAAAATTTGCAATCAATTTACGAGGGGCATTGAAAAAGTAAGTTTCGCTGGTCTGGCATTTTTAATGAGCACCATGTAGCGGGCTCACACTGAACATAGTTTCAGTTTTGGGTCTGCTGGTAAGATCGGCACCGATATTGATGACCGAAAATAATAATAATTGCTTGTAGTTATTCGATTTTTTACAGCTAAAGGACTAAATGGAAACGATATTCACAGTAAATTAGTGCAAGTTTACGGTGACAACTGTATGAGTGCGCAAATGTGCGACGATGGCGTACGATGAACAGCGTGCAGGACGGCCAAAGACAGCCACTACGGACGAATCTATCGAAGCTGTTGAAAAAATTATTCAAGATCACAGACGACTGACTATTGATGATATTCTTGAATTGATTCCTTCTGATATTGAAATTTGAAAACTTCAATCTTTACAATCTTGAAAGATAAACTGGGTTACCGCAAAGTGTGCGCAAAGCAGATATAAACAATGTATTCAAGTCGAAGGCGACTATGTAGAAAAATAGTTTATGTTTCAAATAATAAATAAATATGCGTTTTTTAACCTAAAAATTGTTTTTAAACATCATTTTTAAAAAAAGGGAAGCTTACTTTTTGAGTGCCCCTCGTAAAATCATTATTTAAAAAAAGATGGTAAAATAAGTGAACATAAATAAAAGTTAGCGAAAATTTATAGGCTTATAATTAAACTGTAGAAACCCGATTAACCAAACTTACTTGTTTTTAAACTTTAAGCATTAGGATAAGTAAATATACCAATGATCGGATATACGAAGAGGTTTCAAAAATTGAGTTTCAATGAGATAATAAAATATATACATATAAGTATGTTTATGATAACATCTAGGTACCTTGTTTTTTAAATCTAGTTTATTGCTTTTTAAAAATTTGACTTAACATGTAACCGATCGATTGTTTCCAGAGTAGATACTAAATACGCATAAATTACTCCTCACTAAAGAAACTATGTTTAATTCAATATATTAACAGATGTGATTATATTTTACGATATCAAAATCATCTGTCGAATAAAGATTTTATGAACGATTAATATTTTAAAGGTTTGAAAATTTATAATTTAAGACATTTAAGTAATGAAAATTCTGCAACTTGCAGTGACTTTAATTATGATTGAAGTATATTTTGTGCACAAAAGTAATTGAATATTATGAATACAAAGAAACTATAATAGGGTTGTCGACTAGGTGTAAATTTGAATACAGATGAAAATAGAAATATAAGATAATTTCTTTGTTGGTGAAAACTGTCGAACAAAAAATATAATTTAAACAAATAAAAACCAACTTAGAATATTTTTTTTTATAAGCGTTCCACTTTACTATGCATACTTCGTCGTTTTGAAACTTGTAATATGCAGGTTGACTGTCTTCACCACCAAAGCGTCGAAATAATAGTTAAAGCCAAGAAGCACATTATTAAAAGTTAAAAATATTGAAAAAAAAGAAAACAAATGACATCCCTTTACATTAAACATTAGATAATAAGAACTAGACACTAACTAAATATTTAAATTCAAAATACATTCTATAAATAAATATGTGCATAATAAACACAGGTGCTGATTATAATATTGAAATATTAAACAAGTTAGAAAATTTGTAATTACATCACAAACTTAATTTTGCTTAAATAATCTAACATTCCTTAGATTTGCGTTTTAAAATGTACACTACGGTCGACAAGTCATGGCCGTTTTGAAGTTAGGATTTCTGAACTTATGCGAATTGTAAGAGAGTAATCTTAAAATCAAATCGACGTTCTATCTACAGCTAGCTTTAAGGCGGCCATTACTCGTCATCCGTACTGTTTCTGTGAATGTATGTGTAATACAAGAAGTTTTTAATGACTTAAGTAATATATTTAACATTTTTTTCAATAAACAAAATGGTAGGTATATTTTTACAATTCTAAATAAATTGCGATGATTGTAGTTTCAAATCCCATTTGAAGTAATATTAATACTTTTAAACATTTTCCCAGTATTGATAGACATACTAATTGAAACCGGCACCACATTGTGCTGGGTTTCGACCAACTTCTTTTCGTTAGGCAAACATTTTTATTTGTTTAAACGATTTTAAGCTGTTTTTTTTATTGATTGAGTTATCAATAAGAATATATTTTTGTCACGACTAAGTCGTACACTGATTAATTCAAAATATTAAAAAGTGTTAATTTTAGCTAATATTTTGGCAAAAAAAATATTTTAATATAAAATAAAAACTTAAGTTACAAGTTCCAATAATTTTTATTGACACATTAGAATAATTTCGCCATCTCTAAATAAAAGTGGCCTAACCTAAAAAAGGAATTATTTTTATTTCAATGAATACATATTGTCTTTAAAATTATAATGTTATTAGAACACGAAAGTACTACTAAAGTTCTACTACTATTAGTAAATAAATAATTGTATAGTTCAAGCGGGCGAAGCCGCAAGCGGGTTGCTAATAACAAATTATTATGCTGCGCATTAAGTTCTCAAATTAAAGACTAATATGTATATTTTATAAATGGCTAATAAGCCCAAATATCTTAAAAAGATTAGTGTTTTTCTTTGTATATCACGAATTTTTCAGCAAAATCTGTGAGAAATCAGAATAAAAAAAGAGAATTTATGTGTTATTGCCAATTTAAAGAAAAACAAAATTATAGAAGTTTTAAGTTAGGCCACCTTTGCAGGAGAACAACTTCTCAACTTCAGTCGTCATACTATATATATCCACATATACAACTTACTATAAATACTTAAAAAATGAAACTCATCAAAAATATTATAACTACGATAAAATAGAATTAATTAATAGCATGAATTAAAATATTTAAATGATACATACAAAAGTTAAACAATAATTGTTATAAATATTTTAAATTTAATACAGTTACTGGATAAATATGTTGTTTGGCTATAATTGTCTACTTTGCTGGATCCCGAGTAGAACAGGATAGACATGGGGAACTGAGAAGGTAAACACACGTCCGTTCCCACTTTTCGCCGAATTTTGGAGGCATTGTGTGCCACCGCCGCCACTCAGGCGAAACTTAATAGCTGGTTTTGCCCCTTTACAAGAGCGAAGAAATGAAAATATTAAAAATATCTAATCTGACTCTGACTGTAAATGCGATGATTGAGGGTTTGATCCTCACTTGGAGGAATCAATAACTTTCATTCAAATCCACAATCATAGCTTTAACAGTTATACTTTATTAAATTAGTCAAATGTTTTAGTTGTAGTATAAAGTCTTATTCTTGCAATGATACTGAATGATAATAACAAAAACTATTAATATACAATTTAGTATATGAGACATAGAATACAGTATTACAAATAGTGTGATTAAAAAAATACTGATACATATAACATATACTTATTTAAGTTAAAAACTATTACAGGCACTAACTTTTTGTTACATCACCTAGTTATTACATGACTTAAAATTATTTTAACAAAAAAATATTATTAAAAAAGAGTATAATATTGCTGTTCTATACATTTAAAGGAGGATCGATTAAGAAGTGGTTTTGTCAATTTTTAAAAAAAAATCTTTGTTAGCTATCTAACATATCTAAGTACTATAAAAGTCTGTTATCATTTTGAGCTTTGTTCATAATTTGGTTATATATTTAAAAATATATATTTTTCTAATCAAATTTATTTTAGATATTAGTTTTTTATAGCTTCAGGCAGGTTTGTAGTGGGAACCTATGCATGGTTGAGTGCCAGAGGTCAACAATGCACTGTATTTTGCTACCGGAGCAAAACAATGAAAATAATTTAGCCTCGCGATTACAGACAAACGCTGTACCTGTATGACGACGATATAACTGTTTGGTTACTTATTAAGCACATAACATTTTTCTTGTAAATCTGACATACCGTTGAAATTATGGCAGTGATGGCGCAGAGTAAAAAACAAATGAAAATTATTTCAAATGTTATGTATTAGTGTATATATTGCTCACACTCTCGCATTTGTATAAGAAAAATTAACTGTACACATTCTCACGCTAAATGAAACAAGCTGTCAACTTCAAGTTGCCAGTGCAAAAGTTATAAAATGGTGAAATTTTATTTCTTAATAAAAAGAAAAATAAAATGTATGCCATAGTAAACAGAATTAAAACATTTTTCTACTTTCGTGAAAAAAAAAAAATTGCAATTATGATTGGTATGGTTCTTTTATTACGGTGTTCCGAGCGTGCCAGTTGAGTAAATGCAAATATAATGCCAGCATGATACACTGCCATACACTTGACATTGACATTTGACAATGATGATACAAAAAAAAGAAAATCAATAGATGACCAAAAAAAAAATAAGCCGTCTATCACAACAGTGATAGTATCTATCATAGTGACACTTATATTTTCATCACATACGTATGTAGTAGTCATTTGTCAGTGTTAATTACTCAAACTTCCGCCAATTACGACAATATATACCATGATAGCGACCATGTTAGTGACTCTATAGAGTCACTAGCTTCACTTCCACTATTGTCGCAACTCAATCCTGCCACACTATCACCTAACACTCTAAAAAAAGACAACATCAAACATATCAGTGACTCAATCGTCCCATTCAAAGTCACTACCTTCGTTTTCACTATCATCTGACTCGGAGGAGGACTGTATGGCTCGTGCTCGTTCTTGTAGTGCCTTTGCGAGTGCACCCGCGAGGCCACACACTGCGGCGCGGTTTGATAAGTCTTCAGAGTCTCCCGCTGAACTGCTTGAACGTCGTACCTGATGGAAATTGAAGGAATTTGATTATTTTTGTTTTAATTTAGGATTCATTTGAATGAAACTTTAAACCGGACTTATAGCCATACATAGTAGTAATTTAGCCATTTCCCTGACCAACTTCTATGTATTGTTATATATAGAAGTCAGGTCAGAGGTCAGGGAAATGGCTAGACCAACATACTACTGCAGTGATCAAAGCATCGGGTATTCGAAAAAGTAATATAAATATAATACTAATAATATTAACTAATTAATTTAATTAACTTTACTTACAGCTCTTAAATTAATTCCTTGTCGTATTTCACTTAGCAAATTGTTTCTACTGTCATCGTTCAGCGAATTCTTCGAACCAACGTCGACATGCTGAAATAGTTAAGAATAACAATAAATAAACATTTTAACACAATAAATAAATAATTTGACATAACAATTAATAAAATTTAATAGTACTACAGAAAATTATGCTATTTAAGCCTAAGAAAAATAGTATAAATGAAAGTTGTGTAAGAAAGAACTAATTCATAGTAAGAAAAGGAAAATATTTAAAAATATACACGAATTTAAATTTAACAGGATCTCAGGATCAGGAAGTATAATACGGCTAACGACTCGTGGTTGTCTCGAAATTGGGCTTTTTGAACTATTGTTGTTAATTGGTAGTGTGAGGTGTGAATAATCACAATTAAAAAGAATCCTTAAATGAAATCTGAGCATCTATTCACACTCACCCTGAGCGTCTTGTTCCCGTTGCGTATACTCTCCATGAGGGCGGCGCGGGGATCGGGCGCCCCAGGGGCGGCGGCGGGCGCAGGTGGGGGTGGTGGCGGAGGCGCGGGGGCGGCTGCGGGCGGTGCGAGGGGCGGCGGCGGAGGAGGCGGGGGCGGCGCGGCTGAAGGCGGTGGCGGGGGCGGTACGGAGGGGGGACCGGCTGCAGGCGGCGCTGTGAATTATGGGAATATATTAAATAATGTATTTCTGTTTAAATTTCATATAAAGTGGAAAGTGAAAATATTATTATAAAGATTTCAAGTTTTTTATATATTTTAATCTTGACTGTAGAAATATCAAATTAATATTTGAGACGTCGACGTTCGTGATGCAGAGGCACAAGCGCAGTAATACGCGACAGTTATGGGTTCGATTCTTAATCGAGGAGTGAAATATTTAACATCTCGCTCTGGCAAAACGGGGCGTGCAGTTCCGCCACTCAACTCGCAATGTCTCGAAAATTTGGCAAGAAGTATATTTTCCATGTACAAATAGCGATCAGATACATTTATATATATAGATAAGTAGATAGATTTGGTAAGTTATGATATAATATATATGTATATATAATTATCTCACGTTGCATAGGTCGTGGGGGCGGCGGGTTGCGCGGCGTGGGCGGCGCGGCGAGCGAGGCGGGCGGCGGAGGCGGGGGCACGGCGCGCGCTGGTGGCGGTGGCGGGGCGCGGGACGCTGTGGCAGGGGAATTATCGAATTAGTTTAGTTACTTTCCCTTAGTATTGTATTTTGAAATGAAAATTATGTATAGAAATATAACTGTTAGTAAAATTTTTACTAAGAAACATAACTTGCACATACATTGTATATATTTGCATATTTATACTATATTTTTTTAGTTGAGGTGTGTGCACAGCATATGGCAATAAACGCAGCGGTTATGAGTTCTATTACCACTTACTCTTCTAGCTTGAGAATGAGAATTTTCGGTTTCCCCACTCAAATTGCAATGCCTCGAAACTTAGGCGGACAGCAGGGAACGAAGTATCTCTACATTAAGTTCTCTCTGCCTTCCCTGCTGTATGCGGAGAAGAGATATATAATATATGTGATAGTTAACTTACGTGGCGCAGGCGGCGGCGGGGCGCGTGCGGGCACGGGGGGCGCCGGGGGAGGCGCCGGACCTCGCGGGGACTCTGCAATTTGTATGAAAAATATTGAAATTACGTAATATATTTAGAAACTAACAAAACTTATAGAAATAAATCAAACACCATCAGCTGATCAGAAATACGTTCAAATAGTAAATAGCATTGTTTTTTTAGATATATATATATATATATAGCTAGTAATAGATATAGCTAGTTAGCTAGCTAAAGTTATAGTTATAATGTGTATTGCATGTATTAAGATTACAGTGCTATTTATGGAATATTTTTATTGCAGAAATGCAATATATTTGTTTGCGCGTACAGCGATTCTAATATCCATGATTTAACAACGCAATAATAAAATCGTGTCCCAAAAAATGTAATCACCATTAGGTTTAGTATCATGCAGTTCCTCCTTAACAGCTTCAACGCCGCCATTTTTTATAATAAAGTCGTATATAAACTGTCTCGTCGCCTGGTCGTTTAGTTGGTTCTCTGTGATACCCGCTTTGTCCCAAAACGACCTCATTTGCTCCTCTGGCAATTTGTCCATGTCGAATATGTCGAATCCTGTATAAGGAAATTACAGGTTTGTTAATTATATTTATATTCGTGGCACAGCTGTGCGACTCGTGGGTTCGATTCTCATTCGAGGAAATTAAATATTTTGTATTTTCATTTCCTTGCTCTGGTAACAAGGCCAAAACGCGGTAAAGAAGCAAAGAAGAAAGAGTGGGAAACGAGATTATCTTAATGGGAATGGAGTCTCTTAACACTAAGTTGCCAGATTCTTAGGGATACATTGGGAAAGTAAAAAATATAAGCGTAAAAATATAAATCTTGGCCCATCGTCAGATTATAAACACGAAAGTTCATTTCCTCGCTCTAATTACAAGACAAAGTATGGTGTTGAGTTTAGCAACACGTAATGATTCGAATAAAGAATGAGAGGAAGAGGAAAGGGGAAAAATAGTGTGGGGGACCCTAGGGAGACCTAGAGAAGTAGAGGACCTCCTCCTATGTGCAAAATGCGTGAAGCTACTTTTTCTTCGACTTCTGTAACTTAAAAGAATAAAACGGAACTTTACAGGATCACTGTGTTGTATGTCTGTCAGTCCGTGTGTCTGTATGTCTGTAACGACCATTTTTCTCTAGATTATATAGAACTATCATGCTGATATGGATTATAATATAAATATCCCGAGTCCTTTGAAGCAGAGAAAAAAATGTGGAACATAATTGTTATAGTGTTTTTACATCTTCGATTTTTGATTTCCGGTTGTTATATTCTTGTTGGCAGTACTGTACGATTCCGATCTCATTCTTTTTTTTTGTTTTATCTATATTTTCCCCTTGTTTTCTCTTCTTTTCTTTGGTACTGAAATAAGTATTGAACCCTCGAAAGACGTCAACTCCCACTTGGCCGGACCTGGACCTTTTTTTACTCTCTTATTTTTAACGTTAGAAGTTAGTAAAAGTTAATTACCTTTATCCGCATCCCATCCAACGTGGGAGATATGTTTGAAGTCTAGCGGCATACCAATGTCTGCTTTTGTTAATTTTCTCGATTTTGGCTTAGGCTTTTTGCCGGTACCCTTTAGAGAGAAATCTGTAGAAAAGTTATTAGAATAGATAAATAATAATAAAATAAGAAAGAGAAAACGAGTATTAGATTTTTTATTTAATTTGTAATTTAATTCATTCCATTGGATAAAAATTATACACAACATTGTTTTAAATAGCCCAATTTTGATTATATGAAAGATATGGAGTTAATTTTGTATGTTGTTGTTAATTTTGTCGAAAATGCGGAATGTGGGGAACGAAACTTTCTTAATCGGAACGGAGTGTCTTAACACTTGGTTCCATTGCTGTGTGCGCAATACTTAAAAATATTTTGTTGTGTTCACTATCCTGTCCTGTTCCCTATTATAATTTCACCTTTCAATATCATTCATTTGAAAAGGAAAATGTAATATAAATGCTTCGCTTAGTTTCCGATACATATTCCAAAAAAAAAATTTAAAAAGTAAAACTCACTCGACAACGTATTAGCCTTATTGCTCTGCAAGTTCACAGCCGGCGTGGGGACTGGGGCGGGGGTGTGGGGCGCGGGGGGCAACGGCGAGAGGGGGGCGGGGGAGACCCCGTTCATACGGTTGGTGCTTCCGGACTTTATTGAACTGTGCGAGGACACGCTGTGGGAGGATATGCTGTTCGCCCGCGCTGCCAGCATTGATCTTTGGCGGCGTTCTGGAAAAAATAAAATAAATGGTTATAAATTTGGATTTATTGTAAATAAGTTATTAAACATTAAATCAGCTTCACGCTGTATCTCACATAAAGCAGTGTATACAGAGGAAACCTGGTGTTAAGACACTCCGTTCTACATTTTTCGCCCAATTTTTCGAAGTATTTCGTATTTTCCGTGTGGAGGGTTGAAGCTTTCCCGGGCTTTTCGCCTGAGTGCCAGAGCAAAGAAATTAAAATATTAAGAAATAATAAATATTTCCCTTGAATGGGGATCGAACCACAATCGTAGCGTTACAGTCACATAAGGTGCCCCTGCGTCACGATGGCCTGAAGGCCGAGTAGTTATTAATAAGGTTCAAAGTTGGAAAAGTACTATATTTGCTTATTTCTATTAGACTTGTCAGTCAGTACAGTATTCAGACATATTCGACACATTCGACAATAACACAATACCAAGACAACATTTGCTAATAATTTATTATAGTTATAAACATGTTTCACAAGTTAACTTTAACACAAGTATAATTGACAAACTGTTAAACAGTTTGGTAATAACTGTAATACAGTAAGGTCGATGAGCCGTGGCCACTCAAGTTACAAGTTAGGCTTTCTAACTGAAAAACGCATTTATCACGCGAAGAGATAATAATCAAAAGTAAGAAAAATCTAAAATCATATATGCGCAGCCTGCACAGCTAACTTCAGGGCGGCCACAACTCACAATCATGCTATACTTCAAAGATGCAAAACTAGCAAAATTAACTAGTATCTATCCCTGACCACGTAACATAATGACGACCGGAGCAATAAAATTTACAACGAAGCTAGACGCCATTTTAATAGTATGTCTATTTCAAAAAAAAGTCAATGATCTCAATTTATATGTAAATGAAATCGTTTTTAGGCGTTGGTTCATCATCCTTCATTGATGACATATACAGAAAAATATTTCGACCGCTATGTTTGTACACAAACGTATTGTTGATTGTGGTGTGGACGGCTGGATATTTAATAATTTTATAAATCAACAATAAACATGTTGGCAACACAATGCCTCCAGAATTCGGCAGAAAATGGGGAACGGAGTGTCTTAACACTAGGCTCCCTCCGTCTACCCTGCTGTATGCGGAATACAGTCTGAACCTGAAACATGTTAGGCCATCAACAGTAATAAGTAAAACTGTAAAATTAAAATGGCTCTTGATTATAATATATATTAGCAGTTAAATAATGTTAATTACAATATTTTATTTAACATATGGCGCAGGGGCATGACTGTAACGCTGTGGGTTCGATATCCACTAGTTAGAATCAATTATTATTTATTAATATTTTCATTCCTTCGCCCTGGCACCAACGCCTTCCGCCTCTACACACAGTGTCTTGAGAAAAGTGAGGAACAGAGAGTCTTACACCAGGTTCCATAGCAGGGTGCTATAGGTATGCAAGATACACTGTGAAGTTGATTTTTTTTAACATATTGAAATTCCTATAAAAAACAAATCTTTTTACTGACCACTTACAAAGCATGCCCGGGATATAATAAAATATTACAAAAAGACATATATATATATATATATATATATATATATATATATATCCATACCTATATTATAAATTCGAAAGTAACTCTGTCTGTCTGTCTTTCTGTCTGTCTGTCTGTCTTTTACGCAATCAGGGCGAAATCGCTAATTTAATTGTGATAAAATACTCATATAGAGATACTTGAGGGTCTCGGGATGAACATAGGATACTTTTTTTTCTCATATTTGTGATATTTTCGATATATACCAATATATTAAAATACTTATTAATTTGACATGCAATTTATTCCGCCATGTTAATAACAATGGTCGCTACGCGTTGCTAAGCAACGGCTTGCAAAGTTTGTTGTTTTAAGAAAACGTCACCCAAAGTGAGTTTGCTTAATGCAGACATGGCGCGCGCCGATATAGATTTGTATACATTAACAAAAATTAGATGATTTCTATAATTTGATATTCATCCTTATGAAAATAAATATAATAGTCACTTTTAGCATTTCATCTAGATGGAAATTATAGTTTACTGTATAACATTCTAATAAATAATTAAGGAGATGTCACTGATTCCAAATGACTTAGCCTACGAGTTGTGTAGTATGACCGACGCGAACGGGCAGATGACTTTGTTGATTTTGTAATTTTTTATATATTTTCGAATTAATATTATTTTTTATGTAATTACTTGCTGCTTATAATTAATTAATCTTAGTTCGGTTATGTATACCGATGTTATACACTTAAAATATCGTAATTTTAATCATTTGGGATTTTATTTAATATTGTTCGCAAAAATTAATAATTATTTAATATAGAAAAATGTTTAGTACGCGCGCACGACAAACTTTAGGTACTTTTTCTAATGTTAAGAATTTCCTTTAGTTACTTTTACTTCTTTTGTTTGTTCATTTCGGTTACTCAGACATTTTTTCTAATAATAAATCTCCACTTATTATTCTTTTTTAACTTATTTTAATTATTTAGGCTTATTTTTTCTTACAAATTCTATTGAAAACCGAAAATAATTTCATAAATATATTTAATACATAATCGTATAGTTCAAGCGGGCGTAGCCGCGTCCGGGCCCACTAGTATATATATATATATATATATATATATATATATGACAAAAGGAACCTATAAAATATTTTTTTTTTCTATAACACAACAGAATTACCGTTATCATCAATTAAATAATGTTTAAACGTTTATATTAAAAGCGCCTTTTAGCCTTGGAGTCGATTATAACGTGCAAATTATATAATCAGTTAAATATTATCTTAGCAGCAAGTTTTAAAGAATACTAGGGGGCAATTTGAACATGTTTTGTGCTCAATTACACCATTATAAGAAGATTAGAGATTACAATTATTCGAGCTGTGGTTATAGGTTCGATTCAGACATAGTAGGAGCAGGAGTATTTATTTATTCATTTTAGCCTCATGCTCAGCATTGTTACATCCGTTACATACTAGAGTTACACTGCGTTCCACACTTTTCGTTAAATTCACAAGATATTGAATGTTGATTGCCGGAAATCACCGCCGCGTTTTATCAAAGAGCACCTGGGAACCTTGTTTCACATTGGACCCTTTTGTTTCACAACTATATTCCGAATATTTGAGACATTGCGTGTTGAGTGGCGGAACTCCATGGCGCGCTTTGTTTCTACACCAGCAAAGAAATGAAATGTAAGAAATGTAAGTGGGAATCGAATCCACAGCCTGACGCGTTTAGAGTCATACGCTCGTGCCCCACGAATGGTATCTTGTTTTCCTGCTCTAGTAGACATAATCGTTTTAAAGACAAAAACAATATATTACAACTTAAAGTTATTTTACAGCAATGTAGTTGAACAAAATACTTTATATTGTTATAATTTTTATAACGAACCGACTGAAATAAAATAAATATTTAATTTTAGGTGAAGGTGACCGAAAATAGACCAAAGAAAAATGTGTAACTGTGGAACTTAAATATCAACAGACAGAACGACTAATAGACAAAATATACTTTTTCTTATAAATTACACTGTACAGACGAGAAGTTACGATTTTAATATATGTAATAAACTTATAATATAATACAAACATAGATACCTGCCGTATTTCCTCATAATATATTATAAAATATTTAATATTGGTAAAATCATAGTTATTTCCTTAAATATTTTACAATTCAATTAAAACAATAACACTAACCTTCCCGCCTATGTTTACGTAGTTCAATTTTCTCTATTAATATATTTCTAAGCACCCTAGCTTCGTCTTCGTTTGCGAAGTTAAATGCCGCCATGTAATCCTGTAAAATGAATTCACATTAAAATAGATTTTATAAAAGTAATTATATCCACAAGTACACCACAAGATGTGAACTTGTAACGATTGTAACTCTATTCAATGGAATTAGGTAAAAAGGTGAAACACTTTCAAGCAATGGAACCTGGTATCAAGACTGCTCTCCGCTTTCCGCCTGAATTCGATACATTGGACGTTGAGGGAGGAAACTCAACGCCGGACAACCAAAGCGAAGCGAATGAAAATAATTAATTTCCACAAATAAGAATCGAACCAGAACCATTACATTGGAATATGTTTCACGAACTACTTCACCACGATCGCCTCTCTATTAGTAATATTCCTGAATAAACCCAAAGTGCAGACAAAAGTGAGACAATACTTTTTTTATCTGTAAATAAGACGAATCAGGTTCACAGCTATCCCTCTGTAGCTGGGTAGGAAGAGAGAGCCTAGTGATAAGACACTCCACACACCACTTTCTGGCGAAGGGGAACTAGTCTTCATATTATACATACCTCAGCTTCAAAAGTGTGAAGATACGGTTTCGGACTCTTATATTCTATTTGTAAGTAGACTTCATGTTCCCATACAAGTGCTTTGCGGTACAAGCAATATATGCGAAAGAAATATGAACGTTTGCTGTTGTCCTTTATCAGGCACAGCACGCCCGTGTCCTTCTTCTTCCATTCTGAATGCTCGGGCCCCTCTGTCGTGAATAGTTGTACAACAGCTGTTGCTAAGCTCTGGAAAATAGAATAAAGTTATTGTTATAGCTTCACGCTGTAACCTGGGCACCTAGTGTTAAGACACTCTCGCGTCCATTGTCTCCTCACTTTTCGCCGAATTCTGGAGGCATTGCGTGTTGAGTGGCGGAACTCAACGCCGCGCTTTACCAGAACAAAGAAATTAAAATATTAAATAGAAGGAGTGGGAATCGAACTCACAAGTTATCGTTTTTACAGTCCCCTGAGCCATGACTGGTCTCGAACGTGAGTTTAAAGTACTTATGTTAAATATATTTCTTTTATAAATATATATTGAGTAAGTAGAATCAAAAACGCAGTTCATATATCTCCTCTACCATAATCTCATGTCTCATGATAAAGTAATCTGATACGATCAGTAGAAAACAGATGTGAACACAGTGTTATCGACTTTTGAGACCAAAATTTAAGACATTTCACAAAAAATATTATTTCATTAATTAGGAAATCAATTTAGGACATCCTATGCTTTACTTTAGTATTGAATAATATTACTATCTACTAAACTGAGTTGGATAAATTTTAATTGCAATTAAATTGCAACTTACGCACAAACAGACGACCAAGTGTTAATATCAATTGTTATCATGCATTGCATTTCAGATTCACAGTAGTAGGCAAACGGAACCTAATGTTAAGACACTTCATTCCTCAGATTTCTGGAGACATTGCGTGTTGCAAAATATAAATAAATATTTCATATCCTCGAGTGGGAGTCGAACCCATAATCAGTCGATTTTACAGTTACACTTTGTGCCAAATATAAATAATATTAACAACATATAGTATGCAAGTTGCAACGGACGGACTTCCTACCATTGGAACTGTAAATGGTCGTCGTGTGCCGGTTATGTCGTTCATTCTTTGTTTTGCATGATACAAATTAATTGAAGTTGCCATTTCAACTATACTTATGAAATTTCATAGTTTTACGTAATAATAATATTCTGTAGACGGTTGAATAAATAGCAATTATATATTTTCTGTCAATTTTAACATTCCGAGTTTTGGACAATATGATACTTTTATTTCTTTATACGTAAGTATAGTTGTATTAACGGAAATCTTTTTCTCCTCTTTAGATTTAGATTAAAGATCACAAAAAGTTTCGAGTCCAGTCGTGGCGCAGCGGCACAAACGGGTTACTGTAAGCCGGACAGGTTATAGGTTCGATTCCTACAAAGGGAAACGAAATATTTAATGTTTTCATTTCTTCGTTGGTGGTTGGTGCCGAGGCTAAATTCGGCGTTGAGTTCCGTCAATTCCCTCCCCTCCCTCTGCCTACCTTGTACACGCAGGGTACAGAATGATAAAGAAGACAATTGTTTAAAAATTGTTGCTACAAGAGCCTACTTATGTAAACTCAAAAAATGTCAAATCAACATGAGATAATTAACAAAGTTATAACGTAAACCATTGTTAGTTCTTTGCCAGAATAATTACCGTAAAACATTCACGAAATCAAGGTACACAATTATAATATTACAAAAGTACAGAATTAACAATATATTAGTATATGGCAATTAATAAACTTAAAAACTAGTTATTTTAAATACTACACTGACTATTTAGATATGTATTATGTAACATTCACTAATTATAGACTTTCACTATTTTTAATGAGCTTTTATAAGTCGTCTTCATATACATATAATAAATTGTACGAAAAATTTATATATTTTTTATAAATGTTGTCTCCAATCTATTTTAATGGTAGTCAGTTCCTAGGACTTGGTCATATATTCTAAGAAATGTAATGATGAATCAATTTGCTATCCATTTGCTAACTTCGTATATAATTTAATTCTTAATTCAATATCATAGGAGAAAAATAACACAATAATTATAAATATTACCTAAACAGGATTTAAACCCACACCCATATTGTTCACTGAGGCTTGCTCTATGATTGTGCCACAAATGGCAAAAATTTATCTCAAAATTTCAAATAGTATTTTTGTATCATTGACATATCATGATATGAGTCACATTATTACACCTAAATTTTACATTAGACATTCCATTCAGAAGTGTCACCAACTTATATTTCACTTTATTTTTTTTAATATTTATTTTTATAGGAGGCTCTTGTGGGTTAGCACAAAGCAAAATTTCGCACACTCTGGCAATAATTTAAAGTCAGGTAACACGAAAGCCTGAAAATTGGGTGGAAAAAGTTGGGGTGTGGTAAGTAACTTAACATTTGGTTCCCTTTGGGTTATCAAATCTGATGGGATACAGTGTTGAGCTAAATAATATAGAAACTGATAGTACAAGTAAACATAACAAGATATAAATAGTAATTTGCCTTGAAATTGACAAATTTGGAATTGCACTGGCACTATTGTATTGTAGATATTGTAAATCTTTTTCCTGATATTAACTTGAAGAATGCCAAGGATATAAAAAAGTGTAAACAGATCTTTTCCTAATTTTTGCATTTTCTGTAAGCCTATTTAATTGATGTGAATAATATTTGAGATGCTTTTTATAAAATCTTCATTTAAAGTAATTTGAATTTTATTATATAATTTTAAATAAGATTTTAAATTATACAATCATAATTTTTTGCAATTTAATAATTAGGAGAAATTAATTAAATCAATATAATAAAATACAACTGGAATAATTAATTATGATTACATTGTGCCACAGTGGGAAAGCATATAATGACTGTAAGCACGTGTGTTATAGGTTTGACCATCACTGAACAATTTTCATTGCCCGACTCATAAGAAGGTACAGCATTGAGTTCTGACAGTCAATATGCATATCTCAAATTAGGGTAGTGAGCGAAGAATGGGAACGAATCAAGAAAGTTGAAACTGAAAAAGATCTTATATTTTAGCTATCACATTCTATTTTAATTAATTAATATGCAACAATGGCCATGACATTTGATTTCATATCACATTTCCTTATAGAGGCTAGGCTATAGACTGATTAACACTTTCACCTGCTTGTGCATACTAAGCAAGATGCACATATATGACAGTTTCCTGCATGCATCCAATTAAGATTTGTTTCAGTAATCAAACATATCTAATTACTTGACAAGTTTTTTTTTTAAAATACCTTACTTTAATAGGATAGGCTAAAGTAACCAATGTTAAGACAAATCTTGGTATGGTTCTTTTATTATGAAAGACAAACCTTTCTCAATCCTTGAATAGAGATAGCATCCTTATTTATAATGTCTTCAGTTAGACACTATCAACATTTATTTATTATAATTTTTTGATTGAAAATATAACTATCCTGCTCTAAAATATTACTAACCAATTCTATTCTGGTTTTTTCACTTAGAATAAAAGGTAAAGCTAAAACATTTTTTTTAATTTGAATAAAACAAAAATTCAAATTTAAAAAGTACTAGATTTTTAAGAAATTTCATTTCCAATTATTAAGTTTGTGGCTAGGTTGTCAATATGAAGCTAATGAAAAAAAAACCACATGGCAAAAAAGTAATTTACCTAAATCGAACAATACATTTTTTTTGTTTTAATATATATTTTTATCAATTAATAGGTAATTGATGAAATATCATCTTTTTTAAGAATTTAAATGAAACAAATAAAAACTATTATATAATAAAGAGAAAATGTCAGTCAAGTTTTCTTTTTTTATTATGCAATAAGTGCAACAAGTATAGAATAATTCATTGACTTACTGAACTAGTTATGTGACATTCACATTGTGATTTGAAAAAGTTATATATTATAAGTTTGGGTAAAACTATATATTTTTTTAAAAACTTACTGAACTAATCTTAGTGTTAAGACACTCTATTGTCCATTTAGGATCCAACAAATCTAGATATTATGTATCAAGTAGTGACACTTGATCCTGAACTTTGTCTTACATTATTTTCCAATATAAAATAAAATAAATATTCATGTACAAATGTATGGAAAAAAAATGTAAATATGAAGGAAAAGTGGGAGGTAAGAGAGGCAGAGGAAGACCTCAATTGGCCTTTGAAAACACAGTATCAATAAGAAACCGTGGAGGACATGCATGAAAAGGTTGTTGAGGCAAAAGGAGTATGTAGAGACTGTAGCATTTGGCACACAATCTCTCTGGCATTAAGTAACTAAATGTATTCAAATTCTTTTTAATTAATTGGTTACTGTAAATTTGTGTCATTTCAGTTCTTTAGTTAGGTACAGCTTGTGAATGTGTCAGTTGTTGTCACAAATTGTTTACCAAATATTTTGAATAAAAGAGTTTTTTTATATGTTTATGCCTTTTTTTACATAAAAAAATCGGCTTCAATATTTTTTTTTGTAAATTTATAATTAATTTGTTAATTAACAAGCTCTTGCATTCAGGAAAAAGTGTACCAATGAATAAAAACTAGTTTAAATTTAGTTTATAGTATTAAATACGAAATTTAAAGGAAAACTATTACATTACTGGATATAATATTTAAGGATGAAAAGTATGAGTCATTCATACTTTTAAACGCTCAACCCAAAGCGTATTTTTATTCACATAGGTGACAAAAAGAATAAAAAACAAGTTTTGATAAGATTATTAATATAATCAATCTTGTTTCACAAATAAGTTTATCAATGTGAGCACGTCCGATAAAAGGAGATATACTGATATTCATAATCTATGGGGCTCAAATTAATCGAAGGGCACGAAAAGTGACCAAAGTTAACCAACCTGGCATTTAGGACCGATCAGGCTAAACACCTGGTCATTCTCGTCCCTGGATAACAGAACGCTCGGCCTATGCTCTCCCCTCGGCATCCTGTCGAACTTGCACAAAAACACTCATAAAATCACTTTAAATAGGCACCAATGGTTGTGTCAGTCATCACAATTTCCCAATATCGTATTATCCTAATTTGAAGACTTTGGCACTCGCGGTTTAAGCACGACAAAAATAAGTGCATTTCTTGATTGTTCTACACCAATTGTTACGGCATTGAAAGCTAATAAATTTTTAAATAATGAAAATTTACTTTCTCTACATCCCGTGCGTGAAACATCAATCGCCAAACTGGTGTTGCAAGTTAAATATCATCTGTCAAAATATTTTTTACACGCAGCATCATTAACGGACTGTCAAATTGAAATAAGTACACGGTTAAGTTGCAAGCTGTAAATAATGTTACCCACTAATATGATGTGTACATACTACAAAAATATTTTTGTTTTGTTTTAGGTGAAGACTATACTTTTACTGATCTCTTTATTACATGTATTCTACAGTTATTTACAGGTACCCATTTTGTACCAGTCAATTTCTTTTCTTTGTTATCCATATGACATTGGCGAAGTGAATTATGCTCAATTATAAATATACTAAACGGTGATATGTATAATATATTACACGCAACGTTTAATTACCACCTTTGCGTACAATACAATGATCCATTAAAAGGTTTTGAGTTTTGTGCAATGGTCTAATACACCTAAAATTAAATTATGACAATTTATTGGAAAATAAAAAAAGAAAATAAAATAAAATACACAAAATTTTATAAACATGTATTTATTTACACAGCCCAGTGAAAACTTCATCATACTACATTACTAAAAATAAGATTAACACCATATAGAAAGTTTTCGGAGATCGAAAGAAATAATTTTGTTTATAAACTGTGTTAAGCAGATAAGTAAATAATCAATTTGAATCTTATAAAGCAAAAAATGTATACACAGCAATGTAGCATTTGTTAAATAAATATAATATAGTTACAATCCATTAATTGTAAGTAAATACTCACCGAAAATCTAACCTAGTAATTTGAATAAGTCAATAAATGTCAAAAATCTGAATAACATATATTTTTTTAATATACTAGATTTTAGAACCATAAACAAGTAACAGAAAATAAAATATTTATGTATAAAAGTTAGGAAGTACTTAAATTAATATGTTTAAAAATATAGATAGACACAGATTCATATTATGGATAGGTAACAAAAAAAATAATATGATAACATAATCTTAATACAACTATTAAAATATTTACCTTAAACGCATAATAAAATTTTACAATAAGTTACAAATTGCAAAATAATATATTAGTAAAACAAAAAGATATATTATCTGTCATTTCAGATCATAAATCGTGTTCGAAGTTAGTGAGAAATATAGTATATATTATATAGATTTAAAGATAGATAATTGACGAAGCCTAGACAAGATATTGACAATAATGTGCGTTAATTTAAAGTTTAACAATTACACTTAAAGATGTTAGTTAGAATCTAACTTTCAGTAAATGCATTTATTTATGTTAAATTAATGCCAGTTAAATACTAATTGATATCTCTGAGTGTGACTGCAAGGGATAGCTGCTACATTTATTATATTAATATTGAAAATATCGACGTTTAAAATATAGTTGCTACTTCAGCAGTTTAAAATTGGCTGTCATTTATCTAGTAACTAACACATTTTTCTAAAATATTAAATACGTATATTTCACCTTATTTACATACATAAACACATACATTTCAAGCATTATTATGAATGCCACAATATAAACGTATAAAATTTGTAATGCTGCTAAAAGTTTTATAATTTACATTAAGTTTAATTCTACTTTTAGATTTTAAGGGCATTATATAAATAAGAAAATCAATTCCATAGATAACAATAAAATAATAAAAAAAACAATACTAATACATTGGGTTTTCACTCGAAATTTAATAACAATAACATAAGAATATTAGTTTAATTGAAAGTAAATTACTTTATAAGGCTTTGTTTTACAAAAAATGTATATATTAGAAGACACAGTAAGTTAGACGTTAGTTAGAATTCGATGTTCATAGTACACCAAGGCATCAGTTAAGATATTAAAGTTACCTAAAAAAACCTAGAAACGTAACAGACCTAAAAAGTGTACTTCTAAATTCTTACATAATGTGTCATATTCATTTATAAGCTACCATTGATTAAATGTTTTTTATATGCTTAGTAAATAAAAAAATTAAGACAATAATTTGGCTTTAATTAAATGTGGTCATCCATAATTAACATGCAATGCCATCGTTTAAAAAAATATATATTTTTCATATAATATACCTAAAAGGCTAAATCTAAAATCACGAACGATCTCACGTCAAAAATTAGAAGTAACTAATGTGGAAACCATTATAACTGAAATGATTTATAATCGTATGTATATGAATATTACATTTGATACTGTGACATTGCACTGTTAAATAATAAAATTAACGAGTTCTAATTATTCCATTTAAATCAGTTATTTTTTTAAGCAGCAACTTTAAGTTAGTTCTTCGTATATTAATTACAGATATACATTTTTCTTTACCTTTGTGCGAAAATTACTAAGTAACTTTTAGACAAGGTAAACAATAACCTATATTTCTTACATTAATCAACGCAAAAGGAAAAAAATATTAAATAAAAATAGAGAAACGTTTAGAAATAACTTAATCTATGTTAAGTATTTATTATAAAAAATATTTCTATCTCACTCAAAAAAAATTACAAACAAAATTGTACTATTATTGTAAGTTTACATTCAAAAACCTAAAACATAAATTTTATTATGCGACCTCTACTTGTGAAGATAAATATAATATCTTTATTTTTTTTTAAAAGTAAGGTTTTTAATAAAGAGGCCGCTTTAGGAACATGTGCTATCAAAACATATTTTTTATTAAAATATCAGTTATCGATATAAAAATAAATGATTTAATTACTATATTAAGTAAATATTAATATTGTACTATTAATTATAGTAAAATGTTGTAGATTACACATTATAATTGTCTAAATTTTATTTGTGCAACTAAACAATATGTTTTACATGTTTCCAATATAATGTGATAGTATATGAATAAATATCATTTATTATAAAAATCATGGAAATACCTATTGAACCAGAATAGCTTTAAGATACAAAATAGACACTATGTTAATAAATCTACAAATTAAAATACATTTTTAATACACAATGAAGACATGATATGTATATTTAGTGTATAAATAAAAAACAGTTTCAATACATAAAAACAATTATCAACAAACATTTTTAACACACAAACACAAAAAAAACAAACATACTTTTTTTTTTTTTTCAAAAGAAAATTAAATTCGACAATGCCCGACTAACGTTAAAAATCTAAAACTACCATATTATATTTTTTTTATAATTATTAATATAATATAATAATAACAAGACGCACTCGTCTATGCTGCGTTTAGTTTCTACTCAGTGCTTAAATAATACTATACCTGATTAACTGAGATTACTTTCACTTTGGGCAAGTCCTGTGGGTCCGGCGGGACAGAGCGAGACAGCTCAACTGCAACTGTCCTTCTTCCCCGCGGCTTCGTCTTTGTTCGGGTCTAGTTCGGTTTTCGACGAACCCGGCTGGGGGTTGTCTGGATCTGGAAATAATAAATTAAGAAATATATCAATAAATATAACAAAAAAGTATAATTATTAGCAAAAAAGTATAATTATTAGTATAATTACTGTAAATGGAATGGATGGAATGATATAGCTTGTAGCCTTTTATAATACATATTTTAACTACAGACATCTATTGGGGTTATTTATCAATGGAGGATCATCCAAAACAATGATTTTTAAATTGTTTGTCTGTTTGTCCGTGCGTATGTGCACGCTAATCTCATAAATGGCTTAACAGACATAAATGCAGATTTTACTATTCTGTTTTGATAAATACACCTTAAAATATGTTTGTTTTATTTCAATCAAATCAATAAACTAAATAGTTATATAGTTATAAAATATTTTGTTTAGCTTAATTGCTGTAAAATATAAGCTGTTTTAGCTTAGAGTGAATATAATATATTTCTTGAAAATAATAATGTTATTTAAACATGAAAGGATTTGAGATTAATATAAACAAAATGGGCCAAGCCATGAGCGAGTAATAAAAATATTACTACGAATATATTTTATGTACTGATTTTGCGTATTCTATTTGAATATTCTAATAAAAACATCAATATTCTTTTGATATAATTTTTTTTTCGCACTTGTGGGACAATTTAATCTGACTTTTACCTACAGTTTTGCTTGCGTCAAATAACAATAACTAAAAGCTACCATTAGCTTTGTTTAAAAAAATACACAAACAGTTATGTGCGACTGAGGTGACGCGTCTCATTCCTCGATAAATGGGCAATCCAACACAAAAATATGTTTTTTTTTTCAATTCGATCCCAGTTTAGTAATCCTTAAGATTAGCGTGATCAACCAAACATACTCTTTAGCTTATTTTGTTATATTAATAGTACTATAGATTGTAAATACAAATAACGAAAAATATTTTTTATATCCTATCCTCATCATCACCATCGACAGCCATCGATTGTCCAATGTTGGGCATAGGCCTTTCACAATTCTTAAAATATCCTATCCTGATTTATTTATATTATTAAAATATAGGTAAATGACTGTTGCATTCATCCTTGGCCTACATAAATTTGTACATACTTCAGATTATGCTATCGTAGGCAAACAATCGGATATAAGCGCAATACTTATATTTTTTCTTACTATATACACATAACCTGAAGTTCTTTGTGATCAATGTGTGATATTAATTCCTAAATATACCTAAAAATAATAATATAATATATATAATGTAAATCTGTTCATATAACAAAATTATAACTGTCTTTAAAATTTAATTTTCTTATTAGAACATAACAGTAATTCAGATTAGTAAATAATTTTTTGTGTGTTCCTATGAACACAATCAAAGCTATAAAAATAATCATAGAACGCAAAAAAATGCTTAAAATAAATCAGCTTTACGCTGTATCACGTATCCAGCAGGGTAGGCAGAGGAACCCTAGTGTTAAAACACTCCGTTTCCCACGTTCCGCCGAATTCTGGAGGCATTGCGTGTTGAGTGGCGGAATAAAAATGAACGAACTTTCTAGTAATTACGAGAATAATAAAGATAAATAAATAGCAAACAAGAGTGTATTCACAAGCAATAGTTTATTATAGTGGATTATCCAATACAATTATATCGATATTATCAATTAGTTCAAATATTTTTTTTTATCCGTTGCAGAGACAAAGTCTATCTATTCATTTTATAACTAGCAACCCGCTCGCGGCTTCAACCGTTTATATTTCAAAATAATTTAAATATTAAGGGAAGTTTGCCACAACGCCATAGTTAAAACTGCATTTAAATCGGTTCAGCAGCGTCGACAAACATACATGACAGGTGAAATAATAAAAAAAATGCTGTTTCAAGTGTTAAGACTTATTACATTGAAACATGCTAATGTATAATCCTTAGTAGATAATCGAACTCACAACCATCGAGTTTTACAGTTAGGTTACGACAACCATTTTTATATATTTTTAAATTATTTATAAAAATTAGCCCTTATTAAGCAGGCGACGCAATTTTGCCACAAAAATATCTATCCACTGTAGATTTAAAGCCTCTCATACTGTATGACATAGGAAATGCAGACGCCGGCAATGACTTCCATTGTCTCGCTGTGCAAATGAAGGATGTCGACACAAAGCATTTTTCCGTACAACAGGAACTTCTACCATGAATAGATGACGTAAAGCTGTCTCCTCAGAGGTTCGACGGTAAAAAGGGATAGTGACAAACACTAAGATTATGAAATTTCAAGGCACCTTTCCGAAATATATGCAGGAAAAATATATATACAAAGTTGAGCGATTTTATACTGTTTTTTTCTGTTTGTCATGCAAAAATTATATAAGTATGTATTTTAGTTAATGTAAAATAAAGTAGGTATATATGTAACATTAGTACATTCACGCTGCATTCCTCAGAAAAGAGGGTAGGCGGGGAGAATCCAGTGTTAAGATATTCCATTCCCCACTTTACCCCTAATTTCCGAGACATTGCGTATGGACGGATGAAACACAACGCCAACGTTTTGTCATAAATAAAGGTTTTTATAAATTAAAAAATAATAATCAAAACCATAAGAACCAAAAATTGTGTAAAAAAATAGAAGAATGCACTAAGAATTTACATTACGTATGCCATTACAACTAAAACAAAGCAAAGAAATGTCGACTTAAAGACAATGGACATTCCTCAATAATGTTATAAAAGATAAATTATATTACCCACTGATGATAAACTAACGTACTCGTGAACACCTACCGATGTCAATACAGAACGTGACGACCATAGATAAATAATAACCGATAAGCTCATCAAAGACGTACGATTGTTGCAATATTAACTCATTTAACTGGAATATAATATGTATATAAATAAGTCTAGGCGCAAATGTACAAAGTGTGACTGTAAAACCGTCTGGTTGTAGGTTCGAGGCGGAGATGAAATTTCTTCGCTCTGGTGTGCGGCATTGAGTTTTGCCACTTAACACGCAATGCTTTCAGAATTCGGCAGAAACTAGGGAACGAAGTGTCTTAACACTAGGTTCCCTCTGGCTACCCCTGCTTTGTGCGGGATACTGTGGAAGCAACAAGTATGCATAATGTTTAATAAATAATATTGATGCAGCTGAGGCTTACAAAAGTGTATTGAAAAATCGTCACAAAAAAATATTATGGCGAACAAACAAAAGATGCATAGTTTAGATAAGGTTTTTTATATTTCAAAAAAATCCAAAAAGTATTATTGAAAAACAAATGAATGTCAAAATGGCATTTCCACAATACATAGAGTGCATTGACCGTTACGTAGAATGAAATATCTATACTTATAATAAAATCAATGTCTGTACACTCCAGTCCGCTCGACGGCCGCAAGCCGAGGTTCGAGTCCCGCAGGGGGCGCCCTTACAGTCGTCGACATCCTCACAGGCAGCCACTTAGTGCTTGCATTTCTTCAGGGACAGAGTACCCTCTTCCCTACCCAACCGGTGTCGCTGTAAAAGCCAATAAGGCTAACAGCATTATCCACATGCTCGAAAAAAAAAAAAAAAAATGTCTGTACATGGAAGATATATATATTTTTTTAAATTTTAATTACGTAATACAACCAAAAATTGTAGATTTTTAATTATTTGCCTGTGCGTTTCTTTACTCTAATATCAGAAATGACTTTCACAATTTTATTAAAGTTTTGTAATTAGGAAAATTAGTGTTTGTTTATATTAATCAGTTTATAAATAAAAAAAGTTAAACTATTTTAAAATCATAATAATTATTTTTTAAAGCTGTTTGACACAATTTGCTATAAATAAATTAAATCGAATTGGCTGAAAGTTTACTGTTAATTATAAGTATAGATATTGTTTTTAAATAATATTATTAGTAGAAAACGAAAATAATACAGGTTAATAAAATAATAATCATGTAGTTTAAGCGGTCGAAGCCGCGAGCGAGTATCTAGCAGTGAATAAAAATTAGCTGTGGTATCATCTTGAGAATAAAAAAAACGTATTCAGTCACCACGACAATATGCATAACTGGATGCGGTCTGACGACCACGAATAAGAGTTAATATAAAATTACTTTAAAAAATTCTATAAAGTAAAAGTATAGCACACACAAAAGGAATTATTGCCAGACTTCTCGACAGCGTTATGGCAGTTTTAATGCATAAATATCGTTCGTTTCGTCAATATTTATATTTCGATTTTAAAAAACTGTGGACAATGGCATTAATTTCTTAAAAATCAAAAATAATAAAAATTCTGAATTCACTAGTAAACACTACAAAAAGCGCGAATAAAGTTAATTAAAAGTTTCACCTGTGACTATGACTATTCAGAAAGAGCCATATAAATAAAGGCGGGCCGCCCGCGGCTTCGCCTGCGTGAACTACGTTATTATTAATTTCTGTCTCCATGAGTACCTACGTCCTATAAGTGACGTCCAGGCAAAATTTGAGACTCCAAGCATTTGTAGTAACGAAGTTTCGTACAAATTATCAACTTCAAAACCAACCCCTTAGCAGTTGAATATTGTAAATTCCCTTCTTATTAAGCAAATGCGTCCTATCAGTAACGCCCATGAGAAATTTAAGACTCCTGGCACTTGTAATAACGATATTACATAAAAACTAATAACCCCAAAACCACACGTTTAGGGGTTGAATTTAGCAAAATCAAATCTTAATTAGCATCTACGTCTTAAAAAGTACCCGTGTGCAAAATTTGAGACTTCTAGCACTTGTAGTAGCGAAGTTTCATATAAACTATTAACCCCGAAAATAACCCCTTAGGAGTCGAATATTGCAAATTCCCATCTTAGCGAGCACCAACGTCCTATAAATAACCTCCGTGCAAAATTTGAAAGTCCTAGCACTTGTAGTTTCTGAGATTTTATGATGAGTGAGTGAGTGACCTTTCGATTTTATTATATATAGATAAATTAAATGTTCGAATTGAAACATTGGAATTTCATATAAATACTTCAATTTTATTTCCATTTCTACAATCGGTCGAAACATATGGCTAGAGTCTAGACATTTATTTTTCAGGGACTACGTAGAGCTCCTGGAATTTGCAAGGTTTCCTATCTTTTAAAAATTGTTGATTGTTATTTTAATAATTTCCGCCAATGCCTCAACACACAATGCCTCGATAGAAAATGATGGACGGAAGGGCCTTAAAGGGAACGGAGTATCTTAAAACTAGATTCTCAAGTTCCCTCTGCCTACCCTGCTACAAGTTTCGGTAATCCCCTAAAAATGAACCATTAATTAGAGCACATTCGGAGTTTAATTTCCAACCAGCTCACAGACAGTGTCGTGAACAGCCATTAACGTTTTAATCAGCTTATTGCCTATTAGCAATCAGATTTGTGTCACCGCACGACGTCGAACAGATAACGAATAAACGAACCCCACTCATTGTCGTCATAATAATTTATGACGAACGATACTCTCATTATATCAAATTTTATGTAGCAATATAGTATTTACTTGTGAAAGAATAAGGGTATTATTCGCGTATATAAGTAATATAGTAGCAAATTGGATTAAGATAAGAGATAGGTTGCTACATGAATGTATTAGAGCGTCTGCTGGAGACGCGCGAACAATTCTATACTAATAATAAAATTGTAAGGCTTTGTGTCTGTGTATGGAAGATATATAAAAAAAATGTCATTGGTGGCATTTAGTAACGTAATATAAAAAATATCTGTTCGTCTGCGCCTTTGTTCGCGCTAATCTCAGAAATATCTTAGCCGATTTAATTGTGGTTTTTCCTTGTTGTGGCAAGCTTCCGTTAATATTAAGTGTTGGTTTTATTTCAATATTTAATTTAAATAAACCTGACGAGCGCGAGTCGGGCTCGCCCTCCGAGGGTTCCGTACACAATTTGAAGAGCAAAAGCTTTTTCACAAATTCAGGTTTCGCTTAGCTAGAGCCCATTCATCTGATAAATCACTTGAACTAACGGCTTTAATAACAAATTTTGCCGCTCTCTTAAGACTATGCTAGCTGCCAAATTCAAATTTTAAATTCAAATTTCATAATTTTAGGTCAACCAGAAGTACCCTATGAATTCAACTCGATATCTCTAAGCGTTCCTGAGATAAAGGGTCTTGACAGACAGACAGACGGGCAAACAACAGAGTAATCTTATAAGGGCTCATTTTTCCTTAAACTAAATTGCTATAAATGTTTTATTAAATTTAACTTTTTCAATATAATTGTAGATATTGTTTTTAATATGACATTATTATTAGAAAACGAAAGCCGCGAACGGGCTGCTAGCGTGTACCTAATAAAGGACAGATATTTATAGCTCAAGCTCAAAGCCACTTGGAATTGAGCGTCCTGTCATACGCATGCCGCAATCATGATTGCCGGGGGACTTTAATAAAATAGGGTTTATTCATAGATAGCTTTCCACTTATAATTATATAGTAGGCTTAAGAGTGTCAACCTGCTAACACCCTATCGAGCAGATAATCAGGAGAGGCAAAAAAACGTCTCTAAAATAACTAAGAGCAAGTGTATTTTTTCAAAAGGTTTTTACTAATTATACAGTATAGTATAGCAATACTGTATGAAATAAAATGAATGTCAATTTTCTAGCTTTTTTTTTAACACTTTCAAATCGTATTAAAATGTACATAACGAAAAGACGTAGATTTACAGTCTAAGCCGACGATGTCTTTAACCACCTTAGAAAGAGAAAAGAGGCTGACATATTGGCCTTGCCTATTAATATTCTTTCAAATAAACGACAGTTCAAACCCATAAAAATCTGTCCATCTGTTTGTGACGAATGTTAAAAGAAAACGCAGTACTTTATCTTAGAAACTTGAGGAAGTGAAGGAAGAATATATTCTTGAATCAACGTGATTTTCTAGAAATCAATTAATATTTGAAAAATTATAATTAGATTTTAAATACTTTCGTTATCTCGGGACTTGGCTTTTGACACTTGACACGCCTAGTAGAGAAAGTGATGTATTACCTAATACTATATGATATGTTATAAAAAATGGGAATGGGAAAAATTCAGTGACTTCAGGTCTGCTTCTATCACGCAATGGATACAAGCCTTAGGGGGATTATTATATTTATAATATATCCAGTCGGTCGGGTTAGACAAAGTAGGGAATTAGGTTCCGCCACAGAGCACGCAACGTGTGAAAGGAAAGGAAAGAGGAAAATTATGTGATGTCATTCTAGGTTCTTCCTAGGCTGGAGCTTAAAAAAATCTATAATATTTTAATTCACATCCCCATACCTCATAGCCAACTCATGGAATTTAGTGTTATGCTTTCACGCTAAAACTACTCAATGGATTATCACGAAAACATGTTCTTAGATGAACAATAATAGACATAGGATAGGCACTTTTTTATTATCAGTATCCTTGGGCTATCGGGTACAAACAAATGTAGAAAATCTAGAAATTAATATACGTCTTCAATAAACATCATCAAATGCCTTTCAAAACCGCATTATGCCTTTGGTATCAAAATATCACACGATAGCATGGCAGATGATAAATAATGTTAACGCGCACCCGTCCACCGTTACATGGAGACCAAGGCTATGAAAAATGGTAAACACGTGACACTGTAACCAAATATGTAAAATACTTGTACGTAGGTACGTCACGGCGCGGGGTGACTCTAATACGATGGTGGTGGGTTCGTTCTCCACTCGGGAGAATGAATTATTATTTCATTTCTCCGCTCTGGCACCAAGGTAAAAAAAAGCCCGGCGTTGAGCTCCGCCCCTCAACAAGTAATGCTTCGAAAAATCCGGCGGTAAGTGGAGAAAGGAGGATCTTACCACTAGGTTCCCTCTGTCTACCTTGCTGTATGCGGGATAAAGCGTAAAGCTGACTTTTTTTACCTGTACGTGTAAGCCTTTTTGTTTATCCGAACACATTTTAAATTTACCTGATTAAAAAAAATGATTTAAATCGGTGAATTTTTCACATTTATAGCACAGGTATTGCCGTTTTGTTAATTAAGCAATGTCGTGCATCGCTAACTAACAACTAGCGCGTTATTGTCAATAAGTAAACCACAAAATACCTACTTTTTTACAAAAAAAGAAAAATATATTATACACATTTACTTACGATAACGAATATAATATTTTTTGAAAAGTCAGAAGATGACCAATGCTTTGTATTTCTATCTGTATATACTTTATCTGTATTGATAGAAACACCGATATCGTAATCAATGAAGACGTAAACATTCGTTAAGGTCGTATCGGTAAACATATCACATTAAATACTTAAAAAGATATATCTTTTTTATCTTAGATCTATTTACGTAACAGATATAAGAAATATATATTGTATAATTACACAATTTTCAATTTCTTTCTATATAGATTTTATTTTAATTTGTTACATATTTATTATTTTGATTTAGCTGAAAATTCTTAGGTTCTATTCAAATGAATAGAGAATCATAAAAAAATGGGATGAAGGTGGGTGACATATTGTACTTGGCGCCAATTTACAGACATTGTTACCATTCTTGTCAAAAGTTCTTTAAATAGTACTGAATTGGTGTTTAAAAATTAATTTATGTTTCTGGGAGTCACTTAACGTTATATACAGTGTTAAAAATATGTTAATATTAGTCTGATTAAAATTCTAAATGCACGATCGCAGTTTTCACATTCAACGTTTATACATTTTAGAATTATTTATTGTGTATTTTTTTTGCCGCCATCGTCATCGTACCGTAATTATGACATATTTGAATTCATATTTTAATAGTTATACATTCATTTACCTATGGATTTAATGAATTTACGTTACATTTGTTTATATTAGAACTAGCGACCCCCTCGCGGCTTCGCCCGCTTTAACTAATAAATTATTTATATAATATATGTTTGCAAGCACTTAAGATAATGTGAAAATTAATTAAACCCTAATGCAACCCGCATTTTCGTAGTTCCAATAAGGATTTTTCAATTGTTTTAAAATAAACACAAACAACAGAAAACTTAAACGAAAGAAATTATAAACAACAGACTACCTACTATTCTCTTATCCAAAAATACTTAAACGAAAGACGGGCGCAGGCGCAGAATTGAAGCATTCTCTCGGCCGTCTCCGTAGTAGCTCCGAACGACATCAGGGCCTTGGTTCTCTGAAGGTTAATGCTGTTAGCCCTATTGGCTTTTACAGCGACACCGCTTGGGTAGGGAAGACAGTACTCTGTCCCCGATGAAAAGCAAGCACTACGTGGCTGCCTGTGAGGAAAATTAAATAGAATGCATCGGCCGGAAATCGAACCTGGGCCGGCCGTGTGGCGGCCGAGCATTTTACCACTGAACCACCGATGCGTGTAAGGTAGGCGGGCGCGGCGGACGCAAAACGTCGCGGGGGGCGGAGGGACGAATGGCGAGTGGCGAGCCGTTTCGCAGCAAGGATTTTTTGATATTGTAACAACTTCTAAAGTACTTATTAAAATGAAAAACAGTAAAAGACAGTTTTGATCTACATTAAATGGCCAACGTAACTAATATACTTATTTATATGCTGAGAGTAAGGGATAAGTAAAACTTGAGTCGATACAGCTGATGTGTCAACGGCGTGATGTGTCAACAATTAAATGCGTTTTTCTCTAAAACTATTCGCAATTTCGAAATAGTGTAAAAAGCAAATTTTATCTTCGTTTAACGTAGAAAATTAATAAAGTATTTTAAAGGATAAGGATTAATACCATTATGGAAAAATATCCCTCACAATAAAAAATATATTGAAATTACTATTTTTAGACAGAAATATGATCACTACACGTTATTCTTAAAAGATACGAATATGCTGTCGCGGACTTTTTTGTAGATCTTATTAAGAGGAACAATACTCCAGTACATTATTTTCATGTTGTACTTACCATTAAAGCAGCGCATGCGCGAAAGTGTCTCAACGGGTAGGACTTTATACACATTTATCGTATTTATGTTAATTTACATAAGAATGTACAAACAATAAACTATATATAAACCTTCCCTGAAAAATACTCGAACTAATGGTGAAAACCGCATCTAAATCCGTTGGGTGGTTTAGAAGAAGAAGAGTTAGAAAGTTCAGACAGACACGAAAAGCGACTTTGTTTTATAAGATATATACTCGTATATAGGATAGGATAAATAATATAAAAAAAGTAAAAAAATAAATGAAAAACTTAACTATCACAAGAGCTGATACTAAACACTAATAAATAGGATGATACATATTTTTTCAGCTTCATGCTGTATCCCGCCCAAATAGCAGGCAGTGGGCAGAGGGAATCTGAGAACCTAGTGTTAAGACACTTTCGTTCCCAACTTTCTGCCGAATTCCGGAGGCATTGCGTGTGAGGTGGCGAAACTTAATGCCACACTTTGCCTCGTTACCAGAGCGAAGATATGAAAATATTGAATATTTTTTTGCTTCGAGTGGGAATCGAACCGTTTACATTCGCGCGCTTGTGCCCGGGCGCAACGACTGACGTTCTGACAGGCACTTAGGTATATACAATAGGTTAACGTACTCAATTTTGTTTTTACATTAATCACAAGAAACAGAAGGCCCGTTATCGGTCAACTAAGCTTATTATATTAGGCGTGGGTATTATCTTTTCTTTTCTACGATCGTTTGACGCAATAGCTAGTGCTATCAGCTTAGTAAATTTTATCGTCGTTATAATCGTGTTGCCTATCTTGTTAGCGACAAGTGCACAAACGATTCCGTTGACAACCTTCATATATTTTGCCACTATCATAGTTTGATAGAAATCCCTTACGAATTTTCGTGGATTTATTTATGTATGCTATTGAAAAGTAATATAAAAAATATTTTAGTTCAATATAAATAATAACAAACGTCATCCTAACATGGGCATGTATCTAAATATTTATGCAAATGTTTGCAAAAAAATGGAAAACCTAACTTATTCGCATCTCATCTAAAAGAATGTACAAAAAACAATTTAATAAATTGGTTCGTCGTTTTAAAAATTAAAATGCTAAATTTACTGGCTTAATTTATTAATCATTATAAAAATCTTTTCTGTATCAAACGTATTAATTAAGCCATTTCTTATTAAATTTTAAAATAAATAAATAATCAAACCTGTAGTAGCGAGCTGCTGCAACCTCGATGGCAGATCAGCGGTGGTCATCTCAGCGCCCTGCGGGTGCAGGATGTCCGGCATCGCGTTGCGGCGCCCCGTGCGCCCCGTCTCGAGGAACTCGCGCGGTACCTCCTCGCTATTCCTGTCCTGCATTATTGCCATCATTCTTAGCACTGAAAATGTTTTAATAAATTATAATATAAGAATATGTGGGTTTAAATAAAAAAAAATATAATATATAAATGCTAATATACATTAACGAGGGGAACAAGATATACACAAAGAAAAAAGAAGAAACTTCCAGCACGAGTATTTTTTTATTGGTGCATATCTCATATTGCGGAAGACTATCCGGAATAAACCTATTGGCTGATGACTGTATAACGTCATGCTGATCGTTTCAAAGTAACCTACTGCACTGTTAGACTCCTCTCATTTATTTAACCATGCGGATAAAACCGTATACAAAATATTGTGTTATTTTTTATATTGGTAAAACAAAAAATATATTTCACCTAAATTAAAAGTAACAAAATCCTCCATTTTCTCATTCAACGACAACTAAGAAAATCGGTATATAAATTATTAATTAATTAGATTGAATGTGATTGTCTATCTATATAATAACTCAATTCTATTTGCCAAGTGATAGGAAGCGTGCAAATCAAACCACCTAAAACCTTCACCTAAAATTATTTTAATAAATTGATTTCTTTAGAAAAGCATTAGGGCATTTAATAAAAAAAGATGAAGGGGAGTCGCTAAATTTTTGGTGACCTAACGACAATTTTTCGGGTAATTTTATGACAATTTTTCAATTATTAATTTTACAAGTTTTTTTAATCTAATTATACAATATAATATTGACTCAAGAAAAATGGTGTTAAACCTTTTACAGCAGTACCGAATATCCGACTGTGCATGATGAACAGAGTGACTTAACCCTGAGTTCCCTCTACCTGCCGTGCTATATACGGGATACAGTATTTGTGCTAAAAACATTTTCCATATCCCATTTCCATGACCCAATTTTAAAGTTTACGAAGACGAAGTCGTGAACCAAAGTGGCCATAACGTAAATACGTTCGATCACAATTTTCCATACACTTTTCTCAGCACGTCAACATAAGATTAACTATATTTACGACAGCCAGTCTCTAAGAAATAATTCGGTATATTGTGTGAAATAAGGTTGATTTTTTTTTATTCTGTAAGTATTGCGTGTTCAGTGGCGGAATTTAATGCATGGCTTTTGCCTTGGTGTCAGAGCGAAGAAATGAAAATAGGGCAAGGTAGGGTATCGAGACCACGACCGTCGCGTTGCAGTAACACCCTTTTGCCCCTGCGCCTTGATGGCCTTAATGAAGAATGGTAATAGGTATGAAATAATGCTTCAAAGTTCGTTACAGTAGAGTTTTTACGTATACAAATACACTAGTTTTTGTATCATTAAACACAACCAAGTAGTTATGATTTTAGAGGCATTTGAAGTTTGCAAAAATTTCAAATGCCGCTAACAGTCCCGCGGTCGGCGGTGACGTCACTGGTCTTACAACTCGCTAGTCGCCGGTGATAGTTAGGAGATCTTGCGCAGTACTTTGTTTGTTGGTTACTTGCCTGTGCTAAAGTGTCAATCTAATTAATTGAAATGGATGAGGGATTCGAAAAAGGGCAATCGGATAACCTACGCGTAACAGATGGATTTATGGTTGCCGATTATTTATCTTTGAATAGTGATTTCATCGCCGCAGAAATGCAAGGAGTAAAAATGAGAAGATAAGTTTTGTTGTCTAACTAGTATTATTATATCAATTTGGAGTATAGATAATAACTATCTTATGTTATTTTATTTGAAATTATTTATTTAAAAATGTCAAATCAGAAAGTATTTTAATTTATTGGTACATATTTGTAATGTAATGTTATATAGCCTGTAGTACTTCCGAAGAGTGCAGCTTTCATACAAAACAAAAACATAGTAAATTGGCCCAGTAGATCCAAAGATCTTAGCGTTCAAACAAACTGTTCCGCTTTATTATATTAGTATAGATATATGAATAATATTTTTATTGTGATTATTGTAGATCGGCAAGAGAGAGTTATGGTCATGATGCTATCGCGTACGTATAAGTTAAAAGAGTAGGATATGTATGTATTGCCAAGTGTAGATTACAGCAGAACACCCCGCACGTATTAAACCATATTACTGCAGTTTAGAATGCAATGAAAAGAACCAATAAGTTTATACGTAATCTGCGAAGATTGTGCCGCCAGCAGAGGTGATTGTAAACATACCATGGCATTTATAATGGACTACATCGTCGAAGCGGCGAGTCTTCAACAACTGCAATCAAGTCTTCTTTCTCTTGCCATTAATCCCGGCGTATATTGCCAGGGTCTGCCTTCGTGCTTAACCTACTCCACTTTACACGATCTGTAACGTTCTGAGTGGTTCGACTATTGGCACTCATGTCCTGTATCACGACATCCAAACACCGTATCCTTGGGCCTTCGGAGGTCTAGCTCCAGGGACAGGATAGACATAGCAAAGGACTTGCATCCGACATAGTTCTTACGCCGGCGCGCAACGTGGCCATACCATCTTAGGCCACGCTCTTGGAGCTTATCCGCTACGTCATGAACCCCAAGAATACCTCGAATGAATGTGTTACGTATGCGTCAGACCGCGTTACGCCGCCTATTTACCTCAGCATCTTCATTTCCGTGATGAAGCTCCTCAGCGTGCCGAGATAGTTCTGGTCAACATTCGCTGCCGTATAAAAGAAACAGTCAGATGATGCTCTTATATATCAGCCCCTTGAGCTTGGGTGGTACTCTGCGGTCACAGACCACACCAGTAACCTCCCACCATTTGGCCCAGGCAGCGCTTTTCCAGCCATGGTCATCGTGATCGATGCCTCAAGACTCATGCATAACGGATCCAAGGTACTTGAAACTTTTCAAACTTTTCCAACGGCTGGCTCAGGACCTATAAGGACAGTGCTCGAGTCCAGGCTCCCTCAGGCTATGTATTCAGTCTTCGACACATTTTGTTTAAGACCACCGTTTTCAAGCGCACACTTCCAGAGGTTCACTTTACGCTCCAGCATCAGTTGGTTCTCTTCATCATCAGCCATGGAGGCAGGTCCTGGATGTGAGCCGTGACAGTACACTACATTAAATAAGAACGAACTAAGAGCCTCGGCTCTTATTATAGTAGTAGCCTTGGAGAACCCCCTACTGTGATATAAAGGGCCAACAGAAGTCCTAACCATCGCAAATCGCAAAGCGGGATCTTGGTACATATCTCTGATAATCTCAATATCTCGGCCTAAGGGATCCCTTTGGATCGGAATGCCCTCCAAATACATTGACGAGACACACAGTTAAAGGCCTTCTGCAAATCTAAAAAGGCCGCAAAGGTCTAATGCAGAGCTCTCCTTTTTTTTCCTGTATGCCTCCATCAAAGTTCTGAGTAGTCTCTCCATTAAAGTACTGATTAAGTTTGTGGTAACGCCCAAGCCAAACCAAGTGTTGTTGGAAAAAATTCAAGCTTTCTGGTATCGATACTACAATAAAAATAATCAAAGCTAAAGATTTTGGTACAACACGCCATGAAACCGAGCAGGATAGAACTGTTTTTTTAACAAAGTAATATCAAAACTTCAATATCTTAAAATACAATGCTCGCTATTACATTATGTATATGAAAAAAAAAGGATTTTAAAAATATACCTGTATATTATTTATTAAACAAAACTAAATTCGTAGTGAAACGCCAGCTACAGAAGAGCGCGAACAGCGCGTGAACGAAGGCGAACTGCGCGAGCTAGTTCTGTGACGACCAGTGACGTCACGTGGGTCGGTTATGGCTCGACGGAATCTCGCGTCGCACGCTTAATTTAAAGGCCAATATCTCAAAAACTAATAGACGTATAAAAATAATTCTTTCACACGTATTTTTTGTTTTACGATGATCTAGAATTTAAATTTAGTGATTATTCTCCATTATATTTCGCGATGTTAATCTATTTAATTAATTATTAGCCCATACCCAATGGGTACAAATACGTCATTTTGTTTTTATACATACTATATATTATATCCAAGCATCGAAACTACGCCGCTCCTAAAAATTCCTCAAAAAAATCGACGTAAAATGAGAAATGGGGTGTCTTAACTAGGTTCCCTTGCCTAACCTACTATATGCGGGATGCAGCTAGAAACTGATCGAGAAATATGCAGTGACTAAATATAGATTACGTTATAATTTCGAAATTCATTTCAACTAAAAGTGAAACAGTACTACAAATAATCGTTGGACTTTTTAAAAAAATCAATAGAAGCTCCGGCACTTGCCTAATTACTTTTCTAATTGCTCAGAGCTTCGTCACAATGTTTGTAAACAGCTATAATGTACATATGTATGTGGGAAGTAGGTATAATTGAATTAGGGACTATGGTATTATAGAAATAGTAATTAAAGAAAAATATTTTTTATATTTTTCTTTTTTATCTTTCATTTCTTTAGGCATATTGGTGGCGTAGGGGCACAGCGTGCTACTGTAAACGCGACGGTTGTAAGTTCGATGCCACCTGTGACAGAATAAAACATTTAATATTTTGATTTCTTCGCTCTGGTAACGAGGTAAATCGCGGTGTCGGGTTCCGCTACTTAACACCGTATGCCCTAAGAATTCGGCGGAAAGTTGGGAACGGAGTGTCTTGACAGTGTGTTCCCTTTGTCTAACAAAAAAAGTAAACGAAATATAAATGAGTATTATTAAGTATAGTAATATTTTAAAATTATGAATCGAATAAAAAACTAAAATTTAAGGTAAGCTACGCGCTATCCAACTTTCGTTTATTTATAAATACAGTGTTCTGGCGGACGTAGTGCCACCGACCTTGTAATTCTACGTCTATATATTAGAAACGAAAATAAGTCAATGCCAAACATTCGATACAAATTAAATTAAAATAAGGTTCGAAATTAAAAAATATTTTTATATTACGTAATAATACAACAATAGAATACATAAATATTATAAAAATCTGGACAAGTAGATGACAACTGTACAATCCGGACAAAAATTGAAAACATTGCCTTACATGGACATCTGCTTAATAATAATAAAAATAAATTAATATCAAATTTCACCCTCTAAATTATTTTTTAGGATATAACCACAAATTTATAATTATATTTTTTCCATAAAAGTGACGAAATACGCGTTTTTGTGATATAAACCACCATATTTTTTTATACGTAAGCGAAGAAATTTATTTTTTTAAGGGAAAGGGATCCTTTTTTCCATAAAATTGAACGGAACCCTAAAAAAAAGTTTAGATCCGACAAATTATTTCGACACCGAGCATTTCGGGTCAACACTAATGGCTATATTTCTTTACCACACGGGGTCACACCCCACCGACATGATTGTACGTCTACTTTGGTAAACCACTTCTATTGAAATCGGAATCGGAATACGCGCACGAAAATATAAATTTATTTTCTTTGCAAAGTTGTTAAAGTACAAACATTTTTATGTATGAATAAAACCAAATAAGCAATAAGGCCTTGGCTAAAACGCTTGTTGTCCAAGAAAGGCGCGGGGTCAAATCCCGTTATGTCCAAAAATCTTATAATATATAGAGAAATATACTTCTATAGTTATACGGAGGCCAAGCGTGGGACTGTATACGCGGCAAGTTCGAATCCTACTCAGGGAAATGTTTAATATTTAATATTTCCATTTTTCGCTCTGGTGTCAAGACATAGTTGTGGCGTTAAGATCCGCTACTCAACATGCATTGCCTCAATAATTTGGCGAAAAGTGGGGAGCGTAGTATCCCTAGTGTGAACACTAGGCTCCTTTTGCCTACCGTGCTGAATGCGGAATGCAGGGTGAAGTTGAAAAATATACAGCAATAGTAATTAATAATAGAGACCATAATGCCGCTATAGACCCATATCTATATTAAAAATTATCACCGCATAATACTTATATCCATAAATAAAATATTTTTTAATAAAGAGCACCTATCCTTTTATCGAAGATCAATCGTCCACCATTGACATTCACATGTTTGTAATGGATCAATAAAAATCAAGTGAACCAGATTTAGCCACTCAATTTGCAAAGTTTTAAAAAAAGGGTTGTCTTTACACTATGTACGTTCTATATACTCCGATAATGTAGGAAATCCATGAAGTAAAAATCAACAATAATGGTTTCTATCTTATCCTTTATACTAAATTTAAAAGCAAAATCGAGACTTATTGGCGCTTACCGACCACGGTGGAGCAAGTGAGCATCGTAATTGTTAGAGTATGCCGTGATTGTTATGCTAATGGGTCGCTATTTAAATGCATTAACTAAGTTTCCTTTCACGTCTCAGATAATGGCCTGCGCGGCAATGAGGAATTGACGTAACACTTTTGTATGGAAAGAATTTTAAAAACTAAATTGCTAAACTACAGTTAGTCGTGAAGTGTTGGGAAATATCCCATTGAACATGGCGGACAGATCAAACCAAACTTCATGCAAGTGTAAAATAACAGCGTGCCCTTTAGATTTCTAGATGATTCAAACATCAAAATAAGATATATTTTATGTTCTGTAATTATTTTATCATTTAATTTATATTAAGTTTGCCTGTAGTGACTTGATTTATATAAAAATGTATATGATTTAAACTAAATATAATAACATAAAAATTTTGATGTTTGAATTCAGTTCAGATACATCCAATATTTATGCATTAGAAATAGATGGACACAAAAGAACAGTAATTCATTTTAATTATTGAATAAAATAATGAATTCTACTAACTCATTATTATCTTTGCATTGCATCACCAACCATATACATCATTGCATTGATAAACAAATAAAATTATATAATATATATATATCATGAACCAATACTAAATGTATTAAAAATGTATGTTCTAAACTTCAAATAAAAATTAATATATCATCAATTTCATAATTTTTAGACATTCAGTACTATTTCATATATAAGATATGAAAATACTATGTTACTTAATATGTATATGTTGTGAAATATAATGGCTGTATACCATTTCATTCCAAAGATCTTCCGCTGTGAACCTTGATGTGTCAGGATTATGTCATCACTCAATGTCATGCACCTTAATGTCCTGGATCAATGCAATTTAATGTTAGTAATAAACATAATATATATGTTATAGTTTAGAGGAAGCATTATAGAATTAAATAAATATTTGAAGACATGTATGAATTTACAGGAAAATTTATGTAAACAAATTATCAAGGTTCATGGTTCCATTTCCAATTTTTATGTTATAATGGGAAAATAAGTTACTACATGAAAGATTACAAAGTCAAAATATTTTTATTTTTTGCTTGTTATTAAAAAGTCATTAAAAATATATATATTTAAAATTTATTTTAAAAAGAAGGATTTGTGAATATTGATAAAGTATTAAAGTTACAATTTGAATTAAGTTCTAAATATATTATATTTTTTCTATTTCTCAAAGGAATTAAGAGTATACATGGTACAAAACTGTTCATACAAAACATGGACTTTTATTTCACAATTCAAATATCCTTCAACCATACAAGTCTTCATTTATTTTAGTACTATTTGCTGGCTACCATTAAATGTTCTAAATTCAATTTCATTATTGTTTTGGTAAAACAAAAGAGATCACTCCAAGGAATCTATTGTTTTGTAACATGAGTATTCAGTTGCTTAAAGATAAAATAACAATTCTAATTACACCAAACATTTGTAAAATGACTTCTATAGCTCCATCAATTTTGCTGATTATTTTCAAAATAAATAAATTAAAAAACAAGAAAAATATGTTACAAATACATTTTTTTTAAAATAATTTCCAGAAATTTAGAAAAATTTCTAAGCATACATCTACAAATTACATGATAAAACTCTATTAACACACTCATATCAAAATGTTATCTTAAATCTATTGAACCTGAAATAACTAAAGTTATTGTTTATAAGCTAATAATTGCTTTTTTCTAGATATGACCTTCATAATTATATTTTCAAATGAATACTTATATTAGGATGATTATGTATATTATTTGTTTCAAAATATGTAGTAAATATTTACATAATAACAAAGTATATGTTTTGAATCTGTGAGAGCTAATATAAAACTGGGCAGACCTTAGAATATAACATCAATTATACATGAGGTTTGGGTAAACAAATTTTGTATTTATTTAATGGGAGTGAGAAAGTAATAAAAATGGAAATCTACTAAGCCATATTGGAATATGATAATATAGGTGAATAATATAAGCAATTTCCACTTATCAATATGAATACTAATTTAAAAAAAATTGAAATGGTCGCCGCAAATAATACTTCATAGGAAACCAATTAGTGGTGTATCATTCAAGCGCTAATCTATTTTTGCCTCTCAAGCAATTTCAAATCCATAATATAAACAGCGGCGAAGCATTAGCATGCGAGCCTCCTTTACCTGACCGAGTTTTCACGCGGTTCCCTCTTCGGCGCTTAGGTACGCGCCCGGCGCGCACTCCGCTCATTTTAAACTAACAAAATTTCACTAAACAATTACCATTCATGGAAAACAACAGAATATGTGTGCGGTGTTCTCACAATTTGTACTCATCAGACTATGAAATATATAAATTATAATATAAAAAAAAATATCTATTTTAATAAATAAGGTGGTTTTCACTTTTAGATTATTCACAAAAATCTCAGTTTCACATCGCTGAGACAAAGAGACGTTGAAAGAAAATGCATGACAGATGTAGAATACCGAGCTATGGTAAATTTGACATTGACATACCTAATACGAAAATTACATACGGTATACGTAACGTATACAACAAAATTTGCAATGCTACGCCCGTAAGTCATAAAGTAAAAAAATGTGTATTAATAAAAGAATGCTTAAATATAAAGTATATTTTTCTATAATAAGAATAGCAAGCACAAATTACGATTCATATTAAAAAAACAACATATTAATAATAAATGCACGTATGTGTATTCGAGCGTATTATATAACGTTTTGTCAACTGTCATGTAAGTGTCACTTAAGCAGCTGATTGGGGAAAATTATTCGAAAACTGTTTTTATTTATGTAACCGACTCTTATAGCTTATATCTTATAAAGGTATATTTACTAAAAAAATATTGTTTACAAATTAACAACATTAAAGTTATTAATTTATTTTTAAAAAAATTACAGATGATTCGGAAAGTTGTGATCGGTTCTGGCCTAGTATCATTGATACCAAGCGTCAGCGCAGCAACTCCAATACAGGAGTCAAAGGATCCAGTACAACCGCCACCTATGAAAGTCTCCGAATTGCCAATATATGAAGCACCTCATGCAGACTACGGCGAGTATGTAATAAGCACTATTATACTAAATAACCTTATTGTGGTTTAATTTTGTTGGCAATCACGTGATAATAATTTATTTTCTATCATACGAAGATCGTCAACACATCATATAAATTAAAAATGATATTTACTCAAATATTAAGTATTATTTTGTTTATTTTTTTAGATATTTACAATCAAAGGCAAATGAAGAAAAGAGTAATTACTTACAATCAGCTCTCCTGTCACCAGTAAGAGCTGTGAGAGAGAAAGCAGAAATTGCCTGGGCTCACACAGAATCTGTCAAAAATACAATTCAAGATAATTATTCAGAAGTGAGAGACAGAAGTGACTGTAAGTGATAACTTTTATAAAGTTGTTATATAAAAAGAATTCTATTATTGAAAATATTAAGAATATTTGGACAGCATGTCTATTATCTTTCTCTATACAGGGATTATTCAATACTTAAGGGAAGAAGAAAACAAACAAACAAGATATGGAGCTGTGGCAATGGGTGGTCTCACTGGATTCATATTTGGCCTTAGAGGAGGCTTTATTAGGGTAAGATTTCAAGTAGTTTTTTTTTAATTTTACACTTTAATTTATAATTTTAATCACATCACATTTAGTGACAGAATGCTGTCCACCTTACCATAGCACAGAAGTGAAAATAATTTATTCTTTCAAGTTAGAATTAAACCATGGTGTTAATCAGATGCTACTCAAATGCAATGCACAGTGGTTTTCAAATTACTATATATAATAATATTATTGTTGTACACCAGCTCCCTAGTGGGGAATTCTTGGGCAGACTTAGACAGAAAGGAATATGTTTTTAGCTTCTGCTGTATCCCACATAGCAGAGTAGGCAGAGGAAACTTGTGAACATAGTATTAAAACTATCTATTCCCATAGAGTGATAAGAAACTGTTGTTCACCACTTTCCACCAAATTCTTGAGGCATTGTATATTGAGTTTCTGATCTCAATACTTAGCTTTGCTTTGTTACCAAAGCAAGGAAATGAAAATATTAAATATTCCATTGAGAAAATTGGAATTGAACCTACAACCTGATGCATTTTCAGTCATGCTTGAGCCCCTGTACCAGAACTATAAGTGAACAAGTTTGTGCAAGTAAGTGAAGTAACAAATGCATTATAATATATAGAAATAAAAAAAGTAAATATATTATTTATTGACCTATGATTTTTTATCTTTCTTTAACTTTATACATTAATTTTAATTTGTGTTATATTCTTTTATATTACAGAGAATATTCTATGCTGGTTTAGGAACAACTGGTATGGGTTACATTTGCTTTCCTGAAGAAACTAAAGAAATAATGAAAGATAATGGTGGCCTTATTAAACAATATATAAATATTGCTTACAACTTCTTATATGGAGGTAATATTATTTATGTTTATAGATAAAGGTGGTTAATTCCCACTTGAGAAAATAAATTAATTTAATTTCTTTGCTCTGGTCAACCAGACTAAAAGAAACGAAGGATCTGCTGCTCTTGAAAAAATTGCAGAAAGTGAAACAGAAAGTCTAAAGAGTATGTGGCCTTTACATATACTGCTATGTGTGGGATATATAGTGAAGCTAAAAAAAATGATTCAAGAATATATTTTAAAACATTAATTTACTGATTAAAATTTTGGATGACAATTGATTATTTGTTATTTTATTTATTTATGTAGTTAAACCTGGTGATCCACAATTGGAGGTAAAATTTCCTGAGCTGTCTTTTCCGAAAGACTTCTCTGAGTTTGTAGACTTGACAGCATCCTTGGCTTCGTCTGTCAAACAGGCCGTAATGCCACCCCCATCGAAAGTTGAAAATCAGAAAGAATAGGTATTTTGGTGACCCAGAGTACAAACATTTGTTTTGCTTGTTTTTTAATTGTCGCAACACTGTATTCTTGCTTGGTTTTTATGAAACTAACAATAATAACAAAAAGCTATGTGCATGTTTTTAGTTTTAATGTATGTGCTGGTTTACTAATTGTTATTGTTTATATTGAATCCATTAATAATTTATATTAACACACAGTAAGTTTTTAGAGATGTTTTTAACTATAAGGCATGACAAGTTTTTGCATGAATCTTTTAAAAAAATACAATTCTTATTTTGTTTCTTAAGAACCATACTATAAACATAATGTATTAAGGCAATAATTCATATTATATATTTTAATTTTAAGACAAAATTAGCAGAACGGGAAATGGATTTATATCAAGTCTGAAACTAGCTGTATCTAAATGTATGACTAATTGCTTGCTGTGTTTTTACAGTGCTTATTGAATGTACAATCCTACTTTTATACTAACTATACCTACATTTATTTTATACTAAATATACCTACATTTATTTAATACTAAATATATAAACATTCAATTATTTATTTATTTGAAAATGTTTTACAGGTTATGAAGAAGAAATAAACCAATAACTTTGTAAGTATTAGTTTCCCAAATTTTGATATCATTTTAAAAGACATAATTTAGGTTTAATTTGACATTAAATTTAAAATCATGGTCGTGATATTTAAATAATAAATATTTAGATTTTCCTCATTGATATTATGTATGTAGCACTCACTAATGTGCGTAAAAAAATGCTTAGTAATTAAAAATACTCAAAAATTTTAAATGTTCTGTCAATATTATCTATATTTTGGCAATTACTTGTTTCAGCATTAAGAAAAGCAAACAAGGAGTTTTAGGAATCAATATTTATTATACTTGCAGCGTAACATATTCTACTACAATGAAGTTAATAAAAAGTATGAAATGAATAAAATGTTTCATTTACAAGTCAATACTATTATAAAATAAGCAAATATTATTTTTAGGCAAAAATCATTTCCTCTCTTCTCTTTTTTGTAACAACTGTTCCAGGTTTGTGTTGAGCTTCAGGGTGATTCATGAGCTCAGGAGGACATGTGGATACAGAACTTGCAAGCAATACTTGTTTTAGATCATAATAAATAGCAGAGTCCTCTTTAGTAACAAATGACACAGCTTTACCGGTCTTGCCAGCACGACCGGTTCGACCAATTCTGTGTGTATAATCTTCAATTGTCTTCGCCATATCATAATTGATGACCATACTGACGTCTTTGATGTCGATACCACGACCAGCGACATCAGTCGCCACTAGTATATCTTTAGAGCCATTCTTAAGCGAAGCCAGAGCAAAGTCACGCTGTTCCTGACCTTTTCCACCGTGGAGAGTACACGCGTTAAAACTAAGTTTCTCCAAACCTTTCGCGAGCACGTCGGCTCCTTTCTTCTGATTGACAAATATAATAATCGGTGGTTCAACGTTACGTTGTAATATTTCTGTGAGCTTCCTTCGTTTCTCATTCTCGCTTATCATGTATACAACTTGTTCAGTCCTGTCAACCGGTTTACCAACCGATCCTATGTAAACGATCGCTGGTCGACGCAAATAGCTTCGAGCTAACCTTTCCACAGCCGGTGGCATAGTAGCTGTGAACATCACAGTTTGTCTATATTTTTTCTTTGAGTTATAATTTGCAAGTAAAACTGAAGCATCCTCCGCTGCATCTGTATCTGGCTTGATATTAGAGACAGGCATGTATTCTAGAATTTTCTGTACATCAGGCTCGAAACCCATGTCTATCATGCGATCGGCTTCATCGAGGACGACATATGTGCAGCGGTTAAGAACTAAATATCTGTTCTCCAATACATCAATAAGACGACCAGGTGTCGCAATTACAATTTCACAACCCAATCGAAGCTTAAAACCTTGTTCTTCCCTCGACAAACCTCCCACAACTACTACTGAAGTTATACCCAATGGGATACCAAATTTGTTGGTTTCTTCTTCTATTTGTTGAGCCAACTCACGAGTAGGTGCTAATATAATAGCATATGGGCCTTGGTCTGCATCTTCCATACGTTCACTTTTCGGCAATGACTGAATCCATGTTAATAAAGGAATAAGAAAAGCTAAGGTCTTACCAGAACCAGTTTCGGCCACACCTATGATATCTCTATTTTGTAGTCCAATGGGAATAGCTTGCCTTTGTATAGGCGTAGGACTTTTATATCCAACCTTATTTATTATTTCCATTATATCTTGATGGAAGCTGGCTTCCTTCCATGACCGAATAGGATTTGGTATTTTACCACCTTTTATTGTTATGTTATAATCTTCTCTAAAGATTCGCCAGTCTCTTTCAGTCATTTCATCTTGATCCTTCTCAGACCAATGCCTATCATCCCATTTTTGTTTATCTTCCTTCTTTTTAACCTTTTTAAGCCTTAACTTTTCTTGTTCCTTTTCCAGCTCTGTTCTCCGTTTCTCCAGAAGATTTCCATAAAACTTGCTGTAATCTTTCTTTTGTGATTTAATATCAATGCCAGCAATGTGACCTCTGCCAAAGAATTGAACTTGATGTCTTTCTTTGTATAAAGCATTGTAATCATTTGAAGTGTCCTCAGAAGCATCCCAGTCAAAGACAAATTTCCTATCATTGAGCCGTCTCACTCTACGTTTTTTCTTAACAATACCTAAATAACGAGCTTTAATTGCTTCTTCCTCTCTTTCCTTATCCTTATTTTTATTATACTCTTCATTTTTCTCTTTCTTGTCGTCTCTGTTGCGATCATTTGTAGACTTCCTCTCTTCGTATTTACGTTCTCTTTCCTTTTCTCTTTCACGCTCTCTCTCCCTATCCCTCTCCTCGCGATACTTTTTTTCTTCCTCCCGTTTGGAGGGTCCAGTTAAATCAATAGTCGTGACAGGAGGTCGTTCAATGTTAGCTCGCATAGCTTCAACTTGTTCACGACGCTTTTCCAAAGCAAGTGCTGCTCTTTGTTCCTTTGTTAAGAAAACTGGTTTACTCCTAGCTTCTTCTTCAGCTTTCTTTTTAGCCAATAATTCTTCCAAAGACAGCGGTTCTCTTTTAACTGGTTTAGGTTGATCTTCTTCCATTTTACTTTCTTCATCTTCTTGTTTGGATTCGTCATCTTTTTTATTGTATTTGCTTTTATCTTTGTCTTCAGTGCGACGTTCTTTGCCGTCTCGTTTTTTAGGACTTCTGGAGCGACCGCGGTCTTTTCTTTGTGGGCTCTTAGAACGTTCCCTCTCCTTCCTGGGACTGCGAGAACGTTGGTCTCTTTCTCTCTTGCTCGGACTTCGCGATCTATCGCGTTCTTTCCGGGGACTTCTTGATCGCTCGCGACGCTTAACTCTGTCCCTTTGTGTTTCACGATCATCATTTCGATCTCGCTCACGACGTTCACGAGATCGAGATCTACGTCGTTCTGTACTTCGATCCCTTGCCATTATAAAAACAATACACTTAATAAATAGATTGACAAATGGATATTTATTGATATAATTTAGGTTAAAAACAAATTTTTCATTTACAGATTATTTATAAACTACTATATTATAGGTAATCATAAATTCTAATTGTCAGTTTTCTACACAGAACATAAAGGTGTATTTTGTGTAGTACACAGACACACGTTTTCTGTACTTATTTACTATTTATAATTTCAGGGTTATCAAACTATTTATTTAGTCTAAAATAATAAGAAAATTAACTAAGTATTTCATATACGGTAAGACCTTTTTATGTTCTATTTTTGTCCAGCTATGCAAGTTTCGTCAAATTTCTAAATACTACTTGCTTATTAAAAATTTCTGTTCACAGCACAGTTCAAGCTTATTTTTTTATGGAGCTTAGTAGAAGTAGAAGGTATTATTTGAGCAAGCCTTATAATATATTATATTATAATTTATAAACTATATTTTGTATTTTTTTATTTTGGTTTGGTAAAGGTTGGTAAACAGCACTGTGCTGTGCTTATCATTATCAAACGTTGATGACTGACGTATACAAGTTGCGGTATGTTCCTTGGTTATGGTTTATATGTTTATAAATTTGAATATATTTGTGATAAATTAGTATATTTCTTAATAAATGTCATAAACAATTAAAATTTTATATAGAAGTGTGAAATGGAAACCTCCATTAAATTAAAAATAGGATTAACGTCTGCTGTTGCACTTGGTTGTGCTGGTATTACATACTTGGTTCTTAAGAAAACAAGAAAAGAAAGAAACGCAGCAGATGTACTTGATCTATCAATTAGAATTATAACATCAGAAGAAGAATGTGAGGAAGTTGTTTCTAATTTACGCAGGTATTTATATTAAATTTATCATGTCTATGTTTTATATTGCACAATAAATTTTCTAAGAACGCAACTATAAGTATAAATAGAGTAATAGTGAAAAAAATAGAAAATCAAAAAGGATATTGACATACATTTTAAAAAGTATTTGCTATGTTTGAATAGTTTGTGCTGAATATGTTAGTATTGCACCATATGTGTGTCAGTGCAATTGACAGTCACTACCACTACTACAGGGTAATATATTTACATTATTTTCATGCCTTAGTAGATAGTAGAGACATTGAATCAAGACACTCCTCCAAACCTAACATACTAGGTTTTCTTTGCTATAAAGGAAAAAAACAAAGTTGCAGTATTAAATATATCTTATTTTACTTCAATTTACATAAGGAAAACTCAACCAACTTTGCAATTATTCTTATTTTAATAGATAATTATATATATATATATATATATTATATTTTAGCCGCTGTGCTGAATATCATGCAATAGGTTTTGATTGTGAGTGGGTAACAATTAATGGAAAGAGATCTCCTGTAGGACTTGTACAACTGTCTACTTTTGATGGATATTGTGGATTATTTAGACTTTGTCAAATAAAATCTATTCCACAATGCTTAAAAGTAGGTATAGTTATTTCATTATTTATAATTTTGCCACTCAGCATGGAGTTCTGTATAAATAAAACTAAAAATATATATAAATGTACTAGTTTAAGTAATCTTACTTATGTTATATTAAATATTCATCTTGAAATTGCAGAATCTTCTACAAGATGAAACTATTTACAAAGTAGGTGTGGCTCCAGCAGATGATGCAAAGTATTTAGCACTTGATTATGATATACAATTAAAGGGTACTTTAGATGTAAGGCACATTGCCATATTATGCGGTCTTGATGCTGGGGGTCTTGCTGCAATGTCAAAATCTTTGCTCAACATCATTCTGGATAAAAGCTGGAGGGTAATTTTTTTTCTTCTTGCTTCATTCTGTATCCCGGACACAACAGGGTACAGGCTAAGCAGAGGGAACCTACTGTTAAGACACTACTTTCCCCATTTTCTGCCAAATTTAATAGGCATTGCAATTTGAGTGGCAGAACTCAACACCTTTTTGCTTGCGCACCAATGCAAAGAATTGAAAATATTAAATATTAAAAAAGAATCTTCTCAAACCCACGACCTGTCATACTTTGTGCCTCTGAACAACAACTGGCCTCCAGGGTCATTTGTTATCTCCAGGGTGATGTTATTTGTCTATTATTTTCATTTTCTTGCTCTGGTAGAACAGAGGCGGCTATGGATTCAGACTTTTAGTATGCAAAGCCTTTAACTCTCCAGAAAACAGAGAATAGAGTGTTTTTACTTGGTTCCCTTATGATATAGCATTGAATTAGCAGTTATAGACTTATAAGTTTGAAATTTTATCTATAACACTTTTTTTAAATAAATTTTCTGTTTTTGCTGTACAATAATCTAGTATTTAATTATTTCTTACAAAATTAAATAGAAATTAAAGTAAAATTAAAAACAGAAAAAACACACTGAAAAAAATTATTGAAGGAACTAATTTATTATTTTAATACAAAGATTCGCTGCAGTAATTGGGAGGCCAAAGAACTAACAGACAGGCAAATCAAATATGCAGCAGCCGATGCTCATGTAGCAATAAAGATATTTGTAAAGTTAATCAATTGTTATCATAAGCAAAGGACACCATTTTGGAAATGGACTAACAAAGAAAATGGTCAATGGGATAATTTAAACAGTCTGTGCTGGCAGTATACAGATATTTGCTTTAAGACGAAGACTGTAAAAAAAGATAAATATCATGAGTAAGTTTTTTTCTTTGGTAGGTGAGAAAAGCGTAATGTAAAGATAATTTGTATATTCTCTCTGTCCATTTTAACAGATAACCAATACTGGATTCGCAAATTATATATTTTGTCTAATGAGGCCCGAAAAATATTTTTTGTAATTATATGCAATACATATGAAGTACCTATCCATTAGATTCTTTAAAACCCTCATCCCTTAAGATTCTTTAAAATATACAATAGTTAAAATATATGTATAAGAAGACATTATACTTTTTGCCATATTAAAGAACTTGTCTTTTTTAGCTTCCCACGTTGTATCCCACACATAGCAAGGTAGGTGGAGGGAACTTGGGAATCTAGTATTAGCGCTTTACCTCATTATCAGAATGGGAAAATGAAAATATTAAATATTTTTTATTGTCATGTGGTTTAAGAAGTAATCTGAACAATTAACTTAATATTCCAGATATAAACAAAAAGATGCAAAAGTAAATAAAGATGTGGTTATAGGAAAGAAATTTCAGCCAGTTACTCGGTCAAAACCATTATACCACAACTGCTTTTTGCAAGCCCCCGACGGAGAAGTGTTATGCACTTGTGACAATAAGAAAGCTATATGGTATTATAATTATTTAATTTATACAGAAGCAAGTTCAGTCCATTATTAATTCTTCATTCTACAACTTATTCTTTATAAAATTTTATTCAACAATTATGTCTGATTTGCCTCTAGGTATGTTGAAAAAGAACTGGCAGATATAGTAAGTGAGGACCCCTTAACTGTCCGTCTCAGGTTCGAACCCGCGGGCCGTTCCGTAGGCGACGTTGGACGGTACTACCAACTTACAAAAGAAAATAAATGTGTGGTATGTGGCGCTGAGGACTCCTATATACGGAAGAATGTAGTTCCTAGAGAGTATAGGAAACATTTTCCAGGTTTGTGTTAATCTATAAATAAATGATTTTTATGTATAAAAATATCATAATTATCCTGTGAAATTATTTCAACATTGACCTGTTTACCATACTCAATTTTTTGTTATATAAATAGAATTACATCCATTACATATGCACAAAAGATAAAGATATACTTTTTGACTGCAGAAGTAATGAAAGATCACTCATCCCACGACGTAGTACTGCTATGCGTGGCGTGTCACCAGCGCAGCAACATACTGGACCAGGCGGTGCGCGAGCGCCTCGCGCGCGACTGTGCCGCGCCGCAGCCGTCGCGCGAATACAGCGAGTACGTGGAGGACGCGGACTGCAGGTGTGTTGCTGTCTCTGTCTCGCTCGCTCTTGATGCTGTCTCTGTCTCACTCCTGCCACTGTCTCTGTTTGCAGCTTTCTATGTCTTGCTTACTCTTGAAGCTGTCTCTATCTTGCTTACTCATGCCACTGTCTCTATCTCCCCCACTCTTATTATTGTCTTTCTCTCTCTCTCTCTCTCGCACTCATACTGCTGTCTCTGTCTGTGTGTCTCACTTTTGCAACTTTCACTATCTCACTCTCTCTTATTGCTGTCTATCGTGTCTATCTTGCCCTCTCATGCCACTGTCTCTGACCTTGGCACAGATCTCTATCTCGCTTACAATTCAACAATTATTTCTTCTTAATCATTGACAACTATTTGGCTTACTTTATATTCGCATTACCTATTTTGCTAAGTATTCATGTTTTTGCTAGCTGTCTCCCACACATATTAGGATAGACAGAGGGAACCAGGGAACCCATTGTTGAGGCACTTTGTTTCCATTATGACATTTCCCCACTTTTGGCCGAATTCTTGAGGCATTGCATGTTGAGGGCTAGAACTCAACGCTACGCGCTACCTCGTTGCCACAGAGAGAATATAAAAATATTAAAAATATAAACCTAACCCGTAACCGTCGTGTTTACATTTGCAATTAATAAAAAAAATACAGCTAAGCAATTTAATGAAGAAATTTAATTTGTATGTATATAATTTGTAATTTTAAAGATTTTCCTTCTAGAAAAATCCGTAAAGCAGCAAGAGCACTGTTATATCAATCCAGGAAACACATTTTACCAGAACCTCGAAGAAAAGAACTTGAGAATATAATTCTACAACATTATCTACAGTATGATGAGATCACCAATGAACTGTTGGAGGAAGCTGCTAATATACAAATTGGGTTAGTAATTTGTTTATATATATTATTGTACATAATATTATAATTGTATATATTTAAATTTTAAATTTTTTTTCTTTAAAAAAAAATTTTAAAAATTTTAATTTTTTTTTTTTGTAGTAAACTGTTTGATTGTACATGCAATGGTACTAGGTTCAATCTAAACCCTCTCAGGGGAATGATTATATTTTACTCAATACAAAAGGGGTATTTAAGTGATATTAAGATCACTACTAAGATTAAGATGATAGTTTGTATTGTGTCCGCAGGTACAATACGGCCGATGTGTAGTGGCCGTATTGTTAAAATAACCAAACAGCCATTTACAGTTAAGAGTGGCGACGACTCATCGGTGGTACTGTACCTGCGGACACAAGACACTATCAAAACTATATATATTTAGATATCTTTTTTTTTCATTTTGCAATTCATTTGTTAAAAAATCTTTTTTTTTTTTATAATTATTGTGAATTCTATCACACATCACAACATGCTGAAAATGGGCGTAAATTATAAAACTAGAGTTTTTCTTCTCTAGAATTTCTCCTTCCCACCTTATATGCAGGAGATGAGCAGAAAACTTTGAGATGAGCATAAAATATAACTTTTATGTACATTTTTTTTGTTTTAGATTTGAGAACACGGACTATGAGCCACATGGTCAAAAGGTGGTTGAATATTACCTTGAAAATAAAAGTCTTCTCAAATTAGAAGAAATGTGGCGACAACACTTTTTAAACTCAATGAATCCTAAGTATATGCCTGAATTGTGGTCGGTTAAGCATAATGAAGAAATGTAAATATAATTTTACTTTACTATTGGATTTAGTAAAAAATATTCTCTTCTTTTTTTAATTTATTGTTACATGTTGAGTTGCGAAACTCAATATCACCCTTTACTTTTACTTTAAGTTACCAGAAGGAGAATATATTAAATATTTCATTTCCTTGTAGGGGAATCGAACCCACAACCAGTCGCGCTTACAGTCGCACGCTTGGTCTTGCGTCCTACTATGACAACATACAGGAAAAAAATTGTATGTTTGTAATGTAATTTTGTTTTATTTTTCTTCTTTATTTCAGGTTAAAAATACGACTAAATGAAGGACGATTATCTGAACAAGATAGTAAATTACTTGGTCTATAAATAAATTTTAATATATTGAAAAAGCATTTTAAATAGAGTGGAATATTTTTTATTATATATATAAATGCATTTATTAACTAAAGTGTTTTATTTTTATCCTATTTTCTAAAGTGACGGTCAATTAGTCTGCCCCTTTGACATCCAATCAGGTGGAAAATATGGATGTCCGTACCATGTCAGCTTGGTTGTTCAATGTATTTAGATAGATTTCCAATGAGTTTAACAAAGTGACATGGCAGTGTAGGTGACTTGAATCTGAATTGCCTGCTGAACGCAGATGATGAAACGCTCATTGCATCATCAGAATGCGAGTTGCAGGCATTAGTTGCCACTCTGAAAGAATGGTGTGAAAATAATGGTAGTAATACTGCAAGCAAGACAAAGGTTCTGGTTATTGAAAGAAAGAAAGAAAGGATGTGTAAACAAGCTATTAGAACAAGCGAATGAAGTAGTATATTTGAGAAGTAAGTTCAGTAGAGCTCATATATTCCCATATAAGGAAAGGCGTATTGCTGCCGGTAACAGGGTTAAAGGCCTTAGCTGCATTGAAGAGATGGCGAAATGTCAGCACAGCTGCGCGTATAAAATAAAAATATGTACCAATTTAAATACCATCCAAACATCTTCACGACGGGACGGGATTTGAGTAAATGTGTTCTGTGATTTGAATCATTTGAATTGAAAACTATGTACCCTGATTATATTTTCATTAATATTTTAATACTAGCAACATTTTGTCGAAATAAAAATTGTAGCTAAATAATTAAATAAAAATGAATTCTATATTTTTTTTAATACAGCATCTATATTATTACAATTTAATAACATTGTTAAATTGTAATGATAGATGCACATGTTAATTGATGTCTCTGAATGTGGGTCTGATTGTGGGTACATCACTCTGTGACTCGTTTAAGATCTACCCATTACTTAAAATCGTAAAATAAATTCATTTGTAACAAAAAATACAGTCGAATTGATAACCTCCTTTTCTTAGAGAAGTCGGTTAAAAAAAGAGACTTAAGCTGGCAGCATTGAAATGAATCTGTCATTTGTGAATTGTTATTGTATATAAATAACAGTTACAATTCAAATTTTCTTTCTTATTTCTTATGTTATATGTAATTCTTCGCTTATAACAGTTCTTAATCACAAAAATAATAAAAACTCACAAAAGATGAAAAATAATAAGAAGCAGTTAAAAATTACGAAAATGTTTCGTGGAGGTGGTAAGTCGTAATGTATCTTTAATTACAAAATCTGCGATCGTTGGTTTTTAATTAAGTATTATATATTATTATTAAGTATTATATATTAATTAAAAATGAGGTATATTATGTTAATTAATAATTTGATTTTTTGTATAGTTGCAAAGTTGCCTGATGACTGTGTAGAACTAAATGAAGAAGTACAACTTTTAGAACAAAAGTTGAGGGACAAACAAAATGAACTATTTCAGTTTCAAAGACATAGTTATAGAAAGAAAGTATCAAAACCCAAAAAGAAAGACGAATTGCTTATTAGACCACAGGTATTAAATATTATCATGAGAATGTTACAATATTTTTAAAATAGTGGAAATTATATACTTAAAACGTTATTTACATGTAATTTATGATATTGTATAAGATGTACTTATATTTTAGAAAATTGTACTTAGTACCTTTGTAACAAGCCTAGAACGAAATGTAAAACTATTATCAATGCTAACAGGAGTGGAAGTCCAATCTTACGTTGCAAATGGACATTGTTGTGTAGTGTACCATATGCAGCATAAATCAGAAAACTTAATTAAGCATGGCCTAAGAATTGATATGGAAAGTGGTAATCATTTTTTTTTTACTTAATTTTTATTAATACACTTATAATTATCCTGTCTTTCAATAATTTTCCATGATATTGAATTGATTAAAGTAAATTTAGTGATTCTTGTTTTTATGCACATTTACTCTTATATATATATTTATAGGTGGTAACATAATATCGAAGTTATCATTACCAATTGGTTTCAATGTAAAGGCTATAATTGAAGATTTTGATAATATAATGATTCCTGAATGTCTTATAGCAATAAGAAAAGGCTTAGTTGCTTACTATAATAGGATAGAGCAGTTCAAAAACTTAACGGTAAAGTAATAAATGTAGTTATCTCTAATTTGTTTTTATTCTTTCTGCCATTACAGAAGAATGGACCGGGAGACTCTTAGTAAGCCATTTTCAGTTTATACAGAATTATTATTGTGTAATAATACCATAATATTATGCACTGTGGGTAAAAATCCAAATCTAAGCTTTTTAAAATGAAACTTACTCTATTCATCACATATATTTATTTAGTGTTATCCGTGTTTGGAAATCCCAACATTTCAAACAATTTGTAGTCCATGGGTAGACCCTTTGCAGTAAGTAGTTTGTGGTCAGTCTGCCAGTGACCATGGACTGTTGTGAAATATTATTTTATTTTTTGAAAAATTGTAATTGGTTATTTTTAATAACAAAAATTGCGTATAATTATTAATATAGTTATTATTTTATTTTACAGAAACTTTTAAACATAGAAGCGGAAACATTCAAATGTTTGGATGGGTCACATATTGAGGTATCATTTTTTGTCCAAGACACTACTGAAGAAGAGGAGGACGCGTTTAAAGTCACTCTTTTTATGGATTATAGGATATATGACATTAGACCTAAAACATATTATTTTAGGGAAATTGGTAATTATTTTGAATTGAAATTTATTTTTTCAGCTTGAAGGTGCATCCTGCATGTAGTAGGTATAAAAATCTTAGGTTGATGTTGAATTACGCACATAGCAGGATAAGAACCTGGGAACCTGGGTTAAGACACTCCGTTCGCCACTTTCCGCCGCATTCTGTAGGCATTGCGTGTCGAGTGGCGTAATTCAACACACTGTATTTTGCACACAGCATATTAAGTATAGTGAACCTGGGAACATATTGTTAAAACACAATTCCTCTTCAGACAATTCTCTTCTCCACCTTCCAAATTCAGGAGGTAAGCAAATCCACAACCTGTCTCCCTTACAGTCGCACATTGTGCCCCTACCCCACAGCTAGTCTTTCTGCATATATACTTTAATATTTTCTTTCGTACAGATTTGCCAGAAGGTGCTCCAGAAGTACTGAAAGAGCAGTGCTCTGTGTTCAAAAGGAAACCTTTACATAAAGCTTTTAAAGAGGCTTTCTTAAATGATGTTGGAACATATAAACTTGTGCGAAAAGTAAGTATAATTTTTTTAGGGAGATGGACATGGGAACCTAGTGTAAAGACAGTTCGTTCCCCACTTTCTGCCGAATTCTTGAAGAATGCAGGATGAATGGCCGAACTCAAGGTTGCTCTGAAAATATATAAAATGGAAATTGAACCCATACAGTTGCTCGTTGCTCTGGGACCACAACTGGGTCTAAACTCTTATATGAATTCTGAACTGGTAGTCGATCTAGTATTTATTTATAGTATCTCTATTTACAGCTCGGCTCTCGTCATCCAGGAAACGAAACGAGAAAACCAAAGAAGTTCAAACCAAATAAACAGAATTATAACAATGACGATACATTTCATCCGGAAGACTGCTCTGACCAGGGTGAAGACGATGTTATAGAGGCATAATATTATGAGTATTAACTTTTATTACAATTGCTGAATTTGAGTATATAATTTATGTTTCTATTTATTTTGTACTTTCATTATAATTTTGATCTTCCTTCTATTTACTTATTGAATTTCTTTATTTGTTGTTGGCTTAACCTGTTTACTGTAAAGAAATTGACGTAAATGATTAAATAACACAAATGTTGTAACTGTAAATACAGCAGTGTTTTTTGTTTAACATTTTAAAAAAATGCCATTTTTGGTATATACCATGTTTAGTTAGAATTGATTTAATTTGTACACAATTTTAAATGTGCTTATTCAGAATAAAAATAAAGAAATAAAGGACAACATTAAATTAATAATTTTATTCCATAAAAAAAGAATCTTTACATCATAAAATATACATTTCCCATTCATTCATTAGATAATTTTATTTAAATTCAATTCATATTAAAAGAAAAACTTTTGTGCGAACAACAATTTTAAATAAAATGGAATAGAAAAAACATACTTAAACTATATTTTATTAAAATAAAAGGTAATTTGTTGAACACTAGCGTCATCTATTTGAGTATAAAAATAAGAAAAAGTTTCATACATAATGTTCTAGAACTTCAAAACATCACAAAAAATGTTTGTAATAAACATTTTTATTTATTTATTAAACACTTTGAATGTCCCTCTATTTATAGGATTTTTAATATATATTTTTAACTATATATATTATATGAATATGTATAGTATTATATGAAATCATTTTAAATTTGAACACATCTACTGCGTGCACTTCTTTTCATAATATTTGTTAGCTTTCAAAATTGAATTTCTAATTAATATTTTTCTATAACTTTTCGACAACACAATCTCGGTTTTATTTAATAATTTCAATAATGACCTAATTATCAGTAATATTATAATAAATTTTTAATTTATACATATTAGAGTTAATTCAAATAATAGAAGAATATGTTAAATGTGGAAAACAAACCAATTTTCTAAGTGTTAGTGTTTCTAAAGCCATTTCGGTTTTTTCTTCTTCAATGTAATATATTTTTTGCGAACATTATTTTAAAGATATCTTTAAATGAACCCTCCATACAAATGATTAGTAGAGGTAGATTGAATCTATTTTCTGTTACCTAAATGGTTGTTGAAGCTTGCACAAGACCTAGGAACGTCTAGGTAGACCTAAGGATATCTAGGAAGAACTAGGAGATCTCAAAGACCCCGATTAGGTAGAGGTTTAACTTTATAAATCCTTACAAGCCAGTGTTCTGTAGTATACGCCTCTTCTAGTACATCTAAGTTGAAATCTTTGTTGCCTATTTCTGCGCCTCGCACGCGGTCGTAGCCTGGTGGTCGACCTAAAATGTTTCATAAATAAAATTTACACGCATCGCACATATGTAGATAAGTTTTGCATTAATACAATCGTTACTATGTGTTTTTAAAAGAACATAAAAAAATGGAACAGCTGGATTTCAACCCGCGCCTATCGAAGAGCAAACATGCTGACCACTAAGATACTCGTCCTCATTCCAAATTCTTATACTTTTATTACAACTTACCACCCTCAGTATAGACAAGTCCAAACTTATAATAGCTCATTTTATACATGAGACAGTTCAACAATGTCTGGGAGCCGTGCGCGTCCACGCGGAACTCGCCCGCGCCCGTGTAGTAGTCCGCCTCGCGGATGTGAGCGCCGCGGTCTGTACTGCCGCCGATGCGGACCATCCAGAGGAACTTGTTTATGTCTGTGGATTTTGAAAAAAAAGGGTTAACAAGAAATGCTTTTTTTTTGTAGTGTGTAATAACTGCTATAATAATTTGGTTATTTACAACAACAAAATAAACAATAATATACAAATCTCCACTCACCATCAGAAGAATAACCCACTAACCCACCAAATATAACCAAAACATAATCGACATCCAGCTCCCTCATAATCTCATACGCGTGCTCCTCGCTCGACGCCATGGCCTGGCCCACGCGGGATATGTGAGTGTTGTTCCACGTGTTGTTGTCCACTATGACCGTGCGGTTCGCCATGGCGGTTATTTGGTAGCCGTAGTCCCACCATGACATTACTTTTGCATCCTGGAATAAATGATAAAAAAAATAAAGCAATCTTTTTTTAGCTTTAGATATCATGCATATAGCAGCATAGTCAAATAGTAAGGAAGTAAGGGGAAGAAAAGACAGAGACACAGTGGCGTAGCTAGGGGGGTGCGAGCGGGGCGGTCGCACCCGGCATCAACGTCGACGATTAGTGTGTTTTTTCTTTGTTTTTTAGACTTTAGACCATTTTAAAGGGTATCAAGTCCTCTAAGCCGCACCGGGCATCAAAAGGAAAGGGGCATCAAAGTCAACGTCGACGATTACGTTTTTTTTTAGAAGTCAACGTTGACGATCACTTTGTTTTTTTAGAACTTAACGTCCACGATTACGTTTTTTTTAGAAGTCATCGTCGATGATTACCTTTTTTTTTTAGAACTCATCAACAGGAAAAGGGCATCAAGTCCCTCAAGCCGCACCGGGCAGCAAATACCCTAGCTACGCCACTGCAGAGACATTGCGTGTTTGAATAGCGGAACTCAACGCCGCGCTTTGACTTGTTACTAGAGAGAGGAATTTAAAATATTCAATAATTAATTTCTTGGAGTGGGATTCGAACTCATAATCGTTGCGTTTACAATCACATGCTGTAGCCGCATAGTGAGTTGAAGCTAAAAGAAAAAAAAAATGTAAAACTAAAAAAAAAGTGTTATTATTTTTTACCTCTTTAGTATTCATTTTTAACCAAGTGTAAGCTTCACGGAAGTCGTCAAATATTATCCTGGCTCCATCATGAGCTCGAGCCGAGAGCACAATGGAGGGCGACGAATAAGCCTCCGAAGTAACCCACGTACAGTGGAACACGTAGGAGATTAGGAGACAGCTGAGAATGCAAACGAATAGGGCTCCCACCTGAAAATGTTATAAATATAAGTTTTTTATCTTTACGCTGTATTCAGCACATGGCAGTGTAAGTAGATGGAACCCGGAAACCTAGCGTTAAAACACTCCGTTCCGATTAATATACTACCGTTCTCTACTTTCAGCCTAGTTCTGGTAGCATTTCATGTTGAATCGCTCGTTACCTGAGCGAGAATATCAAACACAACAATTAATTGCATTTCAACGCTCAAGCGATGCCACAAGTAAAAACTAGTAAATAAATAAATTAAACATACTAACCTCAGATCTGAAAACTAAATTATTTTCATGTTTTTTCTTCTTATCATGTTTTTCAACTTTAGGCTCAATATCTTTAACATGTAGACTTAAGAGACTTGAAGCCGCGACCCCCGACACTATACACATGACTGGCGCTAGCACTAACATAAGACGCACCATAACACCCTAAAAATTGGGAAAAAAAGGAAAAAGAAAATTTTTTATTTTGGAAATATATTAGAGGATATTAGGTAAAAATGTATAATTCTCAGCGATCAAAGTGTAATGGTCACAGCGCGGAATAGATGGAGTGGACTCAACATCTACTCAACACGCTCAAAGCTTCTTGTGTCATCATTTATAAATGGCAAAATAAAAAATATAATTATATAGTAGTATATAAGTTATTATAAATAACTACTGATGGGGTTTGAACCCACAATCTTCTATATCAGTGCTAGGACGGAACTATAACTATAATTTTACAGGCTTATCGATATATGGAAAAAGAATAAATGTATATATTTTTTTATTAATAATGAGCAAATTAATTTTTTTTTTTTAGTCCGTCCATCGTGGCGCAGGGGTGTGACTGTAACGCGACGGTTGTGTATTCGATCCCCACTCGGGGAAGTGCAATATCTATTTACGCTTATATTTCCAGTCTCCTACTATTTCTTCCTATAGTGTCGACGCAAAGCGCGGCGTTGAGTTCTGCCATCCAATAGAATGAGAATACACATCCATACACATATAAAAAACCACCTTAACAAAACAAAAACTCACCGCAAAATAAATACTAAGCACACCATACAAAATGATAAATATATTAGCATCAGTCAGTTTAGTGAAACAGAAGTAGAGTCCTGCCGGGAACAGGAATACTAGCACTTGGAGGTCGAAGTAGAAAGACGACCACGATGTGGGCTGATGTTCTGATACAGAAGCTTAAACGAAGGAGAAAGAATGAATTTTAATACTAATTATTAAAAAAAATGGTTAAAATCTTATTCAAAATAATATAACTTTTTTACTTCATGCTATATTCTGCACATAGTAGAGTAGGTAAAGGGAATCTGGGATCGTAGTTTTAGACACTTTCTGTTCTCCACTTTCTAACGAATTTTGGATGGATTGTGTGATGAATGGTGGAAAATTTTCCCCTTTAATCAGTGTAGGTAAGACTTCTTCAGTCTAGTGTAAGTCTAAGTAATTGTTATAGTACAATATTAAAGAAAACATACCAATAATAGGGATGTGGTTCTTGGCATATGAGGGGTCCAGCAAAGAGTAAAACCTGCCAGTCCATGGTGAGATTTTACCTAAAAACAAAAAAAATATATACCTCGCAAATATTCTAGAAACCATTTTCGTTTTATAATGAAAAATAATGGTGAAGGTTAAAACATCCTAAAACTCAACCTGAACTTTCACTTAAACATTCAAAAAGCCTAATTACTAACCAGTATTTTATATATTTCAATTTAATATGAATTTAAGCTAAATAAACACATTTATTAACATAATTATTTTATGTTTATATACAAATTCTTACCAGTAACAGTCAGTATCACAACAGCTGTTCCAAGGGTTGCCAACAAAGTTGTTAATAAAGCTTTGAAAAGTAATTCAAAGTTGGATGGGGACAAATGTTCTCTTAGATACTGTGTGAAGGCATATAATTGACAAAGGCCAAATGTACCTAGAGCCTAAAAACATAAACATATTGAAATACACAAATATCTTTAATAAGATATGCTTTTATTAAGTTCAAAAATTTATTCGTTTTTTTTTGTAGCAAAATGTTTTCCCCGGTAAGCAGAAAAAATTGAGTGTCAAAACTCTTTATTCTCATATTTGTATAATTCATTCAAGTATTTTGTAATTATTTAGTTTAAGCAACAATTAAAGTATTCCTAATATTAAATCTCAAATATAGGATATTTTTTTAAACTTTTTCTGTTTAATATTTTATACAAATATAAGTACTACTGCAGGGCAGCTCATTTTTGTATTTTAATAATTTAATTTTTACTGTGAAAGTGTTTATAGTATGTTTTACAACTGTAACATAGTTTGTGTAACAGTTATAAAACTTATGGTAATCTAATTATTAAGTCACACATTTTTTAATAATAAATTGTTATGATGCATTTTTTTTGTACTTTTAGTTTAACATTAATGAAAATAAATAAACTGTTCTTTTCAATAAATAAAAAAATGTACTGTAATGTTTGTACTGTATATAAATTTCAATATTTAACAAAATAAACAGTTTAACACTCACCAACATATGTTCAGAGCTCTGCACCGGCTGGAATCCCACAAAAGATATCTGCATAGACAATATTGTACCAACGCAGTACAACGTACTGTATGCTACGTAAACTCTAGCAGAGAAACGACCAAGAAGCATGAGAGCTAATACATGAAGTGGTATTAAGTTGATTAGGAATACGTAACCACCCCATGATGATACCTTAAAATAAAAGAGAATCTAAATTTAATTCATTTCAGTTAAGAAGAATTTCTTGCACATAAGATTAAGAATTTGACCCATGCCCAACCCAGAATAAATTTGTGTGCTCTAAAATTTTTATTTTGTCTAAAAAAAAAACTTTTACACCAACAAATCTGTTCAAAACTAAAGTCCAGGCACCCTTGGTTAAACTAGATACATTTTTTATATTTTTATAATGTTATAAAATATATAAGGTTTCTAAAAAATGTAAATCTCAATACACCTATAAACATGAGTATGTCTACTTCAAAGGATATGTTATAGCAAGTCTTTGTTAAATTTGTATGAAAGTGCAAAAACAAGGATACAATTGGTTTATACACTTGTGTGAAGCTTTCATCTTCTTGTTCTATGATTGACAGATTCATTATTATAATGGTAAATAAATAATAATCCAAAGTTATGTTTGTACAATCAATAAATAAATTAAATAAAAGCTTTTGTATTCATGATATAATATAAAAAATACACTTACCATGTAGAAGTAAGCTAAAGCAGTTAAAGTAGCCCATAAAATAGTTCCAGTATTTACAGCTTTAATCCAAAAATAGTATGTGAGTAACATACAGAATATGGCAATACCCTCATTATCATAGCTGCCGGCAACTGAACGACTTATGTACCCTGGAACTATTGCTATCATGGCTGCAGCTACGAGACCTGCTCCTTCATCCTACAAAATATAATATCATTCATTTAAATTTAAAAAATGTAGACCATTGTGGCCTAGGGGCACCCCATCAGAAAGTAAATGCCTTAATGTGGGTTTAATACTAGCTTGGAACTATTATTATAAAATATTTTCTTTTCTTTACTCTGGTAGACAATGCTCTATATTGAGTTCGATCTCACAACATGCAATGTCTCCAAAGTTGGACAGAAAGTGGGGAATAGAGTGTCTTAACCCTATGTTCTGCATGTCTACTATATTAGAATATGTATATAATATAATATAAGGTATATTATATATAAATTGAATATATTATAATATATAACATAGTGAGGCCATCATGGTGCAGCAGCACAAGAGTGTGACTGTAACGCGACAGTGGTGGGTCCCCACTCGAGGCAGTGAAATATTTATTTACTCTGCCTACCCTGCTCTGTGCGGGATACAGTGTGAGACTGCTTTATTTTTTACATATTCTATTTATAATTCATATGTATTTTGTTTAAATTATATGATCTCTATTAAAATGATTGATTTAAGGCAAACAAACAAAATGTACGAAGGAATTGATAGTTATCTATACATGCAATTATACATTTGTTATCTGAAAATATAAATGATGTAAATATATATTTTATTATAAATTTGGAAATCTAGATATTTTTACAGAATTTTGTATAAGTTAAGGTTTATTAGTACATAATTAATAATTAATATTTTAAATATAACATTTATATTGTATAAAAATATGTTGCAATGTTTGTTTGTTATATAAAAAAATAAGTAGTAATAATAGTTCATATATAATTTACCTTTAATTCCTTAGTCAATAAATAAGTAACAATAGTAGTAAGTGAAGAGAAGAAAGGAGCAAGGAATACACAGACATTTCTTATATCTATTGTAATATTCAAGAACTGCATGACATTGTACAAGGTAGCTGATGTCACCATCAGGCCAGGGTAAATGGTACCTGGGGAAAAAAAACCATTATATAAAAGTTCTAAGTATAAATGGCCTCTTGGAGGCCATAATAGCACAACATCTGAGTGTTAACATGATTGTGGGTTAAATTTCCATTTGGGGTAGTAAATAAATATCGTTTCCCTTTACTAGCAAGGCAAAGTATGGGATTGAGTAATATTTAAAAACAAAATGTCTTGAATTCAAGTAGAAAGCAAAGAATAGAGTTTCTTGACATTAAGTTCTCTTTGCCTACTGCACTATAGCGTATCTAAAAACTATCCAGTAACTATAATATATAAATAATATAATTTTTGACTTACCACCAATAATACGCCCTAGAGGATACCATGCTCTATCATCAAACCAATTGTGAAATTTATAAAAACCTTCCTCCGTAAGAAATCGTGTTGTTCTGTAGTTGAAATACGGATCAAACTCGTGAATCACGCTTTCGAATCGTAAAACAGAAAATAGACGAGTTGCGAACGCTGAAAAGAAGATATTAGAAATTACATTGATTTTTCACATAATTAATATAGATAGGCTATATTAAATACTCTATCTTTATTAAAAGTTTTATGTTAGCATGTTAGTCGCCATTCGTTATCGCAGTTGGACCACGTCAGTGCAAAACAAAAATAAAACATTATTTAAATAAAAGGGAGTTTTTATTTACTGTTTCTAGGATTCAAATAAAGCTCATAATCTACATTTATATTACTTTACTTACATAAAATTGCTGCCATTGATAAAACAGCTAACTTTATAAACGTGAGTTGTTTATCAGACGTAAGCTGAGACAGCTTCGCCTTACTTTGCACCTCCACAGTCATCTTGTCTGATTAATTTTGAACGGTTTTCTTAAAGCATAAATAATAACACTAAGAAGTAGAATAATTATTCTAAGAAAAATTTCGCCGGCAACCTAACATAAATTTGCCGACCAAGCAACTTGTGTTGCCGTTTTGACGTGACAATTAATTTTTGACAGTTCATAAGCGGCGTGGCATCAAAAGTTACCATTGTAAGAAAAAACAAATAATTTAATTTACTACTTGCTAATGTTGTACGATATGTGCGAATGGGTCTATTGATGCGTACTTACAAGCGTAATTGATAATATGCACAATTGTATTACAGTGCACATCAATATAAACCAACAAAATCATGTAAAATTTAATATGTAATGTGATTGACAATTTTTAGGTTTAAAATATGCAAATTCATTAGCTCAATATTTGTAATTCAGTCATTTACCATAACTTTTCTTATTTCTTTATTTAATTACTTATTTGAGGTACTTATTTTAACATCTACTCTTAGCTTTATATATCTTACAGCTTGCTTATTAAAATAAATATATGGTAGAGTACCGTACTTCTTCTTCTTCTTCCTAGCATTAATCCCGGCTATTACCAGGGTCTGCCTTCCTACTCAACCTACTCCACTTTGCACGATCTTTTGCGCCCTCGGTGGTTAGACCATTGGCTCTCGTGTCCTGTATCACGACATCCAACCAGCGCTTCCTTGGGCGTCCAGGAGGTCGCGCCCCAGGAACTGGTATAGTAAGGCACTGGCGTCCGACATAGTTCTTAGGCCGGCGCGTAACGTGGCCAAACCATCTCAAGCGACGCTCTTGGAGCTTATCCGCTACGTCACGGATCCCAAAACTACCTCGAATGAATGTGTTGCGTATGCGGTCAGACCGCGTTACGCCGTACATCCACCTCAGCATCTTCATCTCCGTGACGTGAAGCTCCTGAGTGTGCCGAGATAGTGCTGGCCAACATTCGCTGCCGTATAAAAGAACCGGTCGGACGATGCTCTTGTATATCAGCCCCTTGAGCTTGGGCGGTATTCTGCGGTCGCAGACCACACCAGTGACCTCCCGCCATTTGGCCCAGGCAGCGCTTATCCGGCCATGGACATCGTGATCGATGCCTCCAGACTCGTGCATAACGGATCCAAGGTACCTGAACTTCTCCGACTTAACGGCTGGCTCAGGACCTATAAGGAGTACCGTACTACCATACGTAATTAAAATTTGATTACACAAAAAAAATATTTTAATAAAATTAATTCAACGTGTTACATGGCATTTTCCCTATTGGAATAAAAAATCAGTTCATTAGCTATTAATATAATTTAAAAAAAATATCAGGCAACTGTCATATGGTATTGAAAGATGACAAGTTGACAAGAAGAGCAAAGTTGCTAAAATAAGCTCGTTCAAGATTGCTTTTCTAGTCGTCTCATTACTACATTCACTTCATTGGCTTATTCTTAAAGACTGATTTTTCCAATTTATTATCACGTAATACGTGGGTACTTAATTTAAGTAAAATTTAAATAGTTTTTATTGTTAAAAAAGGGGTATATTCATAAAAACAAGCCTTAAACGTTTAATAGTAGTTGGCACCTTCCTTGCTCATGACTAATCGTTTCAAAACTTAAGTTAAAGCTGATAAGTTGGAATAATTATTAAATCATTACATATAGTTCAGTGATACAGTGATTTGAACGTTCAGTGAGTTTTATGTGATGTCTGACGGAGATCCTTCTCTCGAAGAAGATATCCCTAAGCCTTTGTTGGAGAGGCCTGAAGAAAATGTTTTTACGCCTAAGATTGCGACTCCTATATTTGCTGGCACCGTAAAACTTCATCATAAACCGTCAGACGCGGCGGAAACCGAGTCCTTTTTATCGGATGCCCAACGCAATGAACTTGCGCTCGAACAGCTATTCCAGGATGGAGATGGAACATTTTTCGAAGTAAGTGTATAAGTTTTATATAAGTATGTTGCCTTTTTAGTTAATTAAAAATTACATTTTCCGTTTTTCTTTATAAAATCTTACAAGTAGTTAAATATATTTATATTTCTTTTTTTTAAATATACTATAATGTTTACTTTAAATACCTACCAAGATCTGATTTCTGGGTAATATTTTTCTTTTCCTTACTAATATTTTTTTATTTAATTATTTACTAAATGAATAGAAGAAAGGTAAACATATGCAATAACAAAAACTATACTTGTGTGTACAACTATTTAATAAAAAAGTACATTAGTGTAAATTAATAGTGTATAACCTTAACAACATTGTTAATCTTAATGCTTACTTATGGATTTGATACAATTAGCTATATGACACATAAAGAAAAAATGATTTTCCACTTAACAAAATCTTAGTATATTAATTACTTATACAAAACAAATAATAAAAGAGTCAGTTCCTTTTGTGTCCTATTTTAAAAAAAATGCAACATCTAATAAACATGAAACCAACAGATTTTATAAAAAGAAAAGAAAAACAATGATATAAACAGTGCAATGTTATAGAAATTAACTATATGTAAATTATTTTAATATTGCATTAAATACATAAAATAATAATTAAAAACAATACTCACTTTACTATTGCAATTACCATTAGAATGTTAGGAGAAAAATATTTATTTTTAATTAGACTCAAAAGTACAACAGATTATAGTCATAAACAGATTACAATATATAGGATTATATCTTTTTTTTCCTAAAGCAAACAAACTAAACTAAAATATATATAAATTATTCACCTATGTATTAAGTTAAACACTAGATGTTATGTACAACACTAACACAAGGTAGATACTCTTGTATTAAATGTGATGGGTTCAATCCCCACTTGGGGAAATTATATATTTTTATTTCCCTGCTTTGGTAGTTTGGAGTTTGGAGTTGATGGATTTGGATTGACTTTCAATCAACACACAGTGCCACTATGTTCTCTCCGCACACCCAATTATGTAGAGCACATAAATAGTGAATTAAAAAAAATGTTTCAAAGTTATATATTTAAAATAGTAAAATATAACAGTATCCGATTATGTGTGGTTAATTAAAGTAATTGGTTTCATTGTGTTTTTAAAAATACAAATCTTGAAGGACTTGAGTTAATTGTGATTAGTGGTATTTAACAAAATTAGTACACAATATATGGTTATTCATGTCATATAGCAATAATTATATTCAGTTGTAAAGTCAGTTTCGTTTATAGCGGTTGTGTTATCTTATTCAAATATCATAAAAAAGTATATACTTTGTTGGTTAAATTTATTTATTGTATATGGAGAACAATCATATGAGCCATAAATATGATTATTTAAATTTTATAAATAATTGTGTGTAATGCAATACATTTAAATATCTCTAAATATTTATAGAAGGATTTACTTAATTATCACTTCCAACTCTACCACAAACAATTTCAAATGACTTAGTAAGATCAACATTGTAACTATTACTCATTATAATAATAAAAAAATTTACTTCATTAGTAAAAGTTGCCATTTTAAACCCATCTCTCAACACAAACGAGATAAATTTCCCAATAAGATTTCTTATCAATTTTATTATATAATATAACACAAAAAAGATATGCATGTAAAGTGTGGCAGTTAGCAATGGATGCTAATCAAACAGTCAAATGATTCAGAGTTCCACCAAGACGACGTAAACGCAAGGTCGGTAGTTTCTTACGTTTTTTCCAACGATACAGTCCGTTTTAATGTTAATAAAATGATAGCGAGATGTTTATAGAAGTTGTATCGTACGTTTTATACGACGCCGGTGGTAATAGAGTGTTTAGAAAACGTATGAGGTGCGAAAATTTTAAAGTACGAATATTTACTTTTACCTTCCCTTTGTATTATGCTGTACGAGTAAATATCACCCGTGAGAACTCTTTGAATGCGTGTTTGTTGTGTTTGTAATATCTTTTGAACGTTTATTTATATTTATAAAAGTTGTTAAAGTATCTACTAGTCTTTAAAATACTTTGCGTTTTTTTGCGATAGTATTTAGTATTTAGAACGGTGACAAGGTCGTTGAGCCTAATCTCTACCTACACTACCACATATATCGACTTTAAACAAGTAAAATGTAAAATTTTTGACTCGTTTTGGTTGATCTGAATGTTTTTGGATTAGAAGGAGAAAGCGGTGGAAGAGAGAATCGCCGACTTGCAAGCAATGTCTGTGTTGAGTACGTACCAGGACAATCTGTCACAGGATATGAACACCGATAGGTGAGTGTAGATGCCAATGACGTTATGTACCCGCCAAAAAAAGTTATTAAAAACTTTTTTATTAACATATAAGCTATATGTTATTTTTGGTATATTAAAATTATATAAAAATTTAATACATAAATAATATTTATCAGTTCAATAGTCTTAAAGGGAAATTATTATTGTGGGTTGGATCCTACTCAGTGGATTGTTTATGATTCAAATTGACATATATTATTCCTCTGTCTGGTAAAAGAAAAGTGCAGTTTTAAGCGCCGCCGCTGATAAAACATCAGGTATAAAATGAGCACGAAGAATTTTCACTGCAAATTAGTGATTTTTGTTATTTTTTTCTGCTTTTGCTGTAAAATATCTAAGATGTATAAAGTTATTTTGTAATTTTTGTCAGTAACTAATACCCAGACGGCGACTATTCATTGTTCTGTGGCTTTATGTATGCGGGTGTGTGATGTCATTGGTGTTTTTGTCGTGCGCCGCATGTGTTTGTTAACTGTTCATTTAACTTTTTTAAACTTTCGTTGATGCGAAACTATCGTTTTTTTTTTAACTATATATAACTAATGAGGTGATAGGTACGTGTTTAAATAAACAGTTCTTATTTTTTAATGTTTTCTGTATATTTAAGTATTCCGTCGTGTTAAGCGGATTCTTATTTTAACGAATGATTACTGTGAAAGTTCAATGCATTTTCTTTATTATTTATTAAGCAATTAAATATATCAATTCCAAAAAAAGCCGTCCCTTGTGGAATGTTTTTAAAGGATTGATCACGCCTTTAAACGCTTGCCTATTATAAAAAAATACGTTTTTTTAAAAAAAATATTGGGGTAAACAAACAGTAATTACGTTAAGGAAAAATATTTTTTTGGGCAGAAAAAAGTTATTTAAACTAATAAAAATCTTAAAAATTTCATGCACTGTCATATTTATTGTTGGTTATACAATAATCAGTGATTCACATATTAAATTGTTTGCGGTTATGTGAATAATGCAAAGTTTAAACAGTAAACTGGGAAACGGTCATGAGGAAAATATATTATTAAACTAATTATACCTGCTATTACGTATTTAATTGTTAAGATTTTTAATTTAATAATAATCTATAGTTAATTCTACGGTTAAAGTTTATTTGAGGAAAAAAAATATAATAGTGACTTATGTGTTTTATTTATGTTTACTAATGTGTAATGTAATTCTAAACTTTAGAAAGATAGATTTATAAAGGCACATATAGAAAGTGAACGTATCTTAAAGGAATTTGAATAATCAAATTATAGTGCAAATGTGTAGGTACAGACAGAGGGCAGAGGACAGAGGATTTAATAATAATAAAAAAACACTGCATTACAATAAATAAAGAAGCATTTTCTTTCTTATGAGAAAATAACCTTTTTCAAGCCATTATTTTATAGAATTTATTTAAGGATATAAAAGTAATTATTTTAAAATAAATTTTGTTAAGTATACCTATATACCTGACTGTGATATACGATACGATACGACGTTAGAAAAAATATTAAGCTTGGACGGTTTGCAAGAGGCGCAGGTTCAAACCCCGCTACGTTAAATTTTTATTTTAAAAATTGGAATAGCACTTTTAAAATGTAAAAATAATGAACATACAATAAATACCTAGTTCTTTCGTATCAGTGCATTACCCTCGTGTCATCAATTTGCGTCTAGCCGTTGGCTAAGAGATGCTAATTATCTCATTTCCTCTGGAAATTAAGTTAATAAAAATAGAATATGAATAGAGGCCAGTCGTGGTGTGAGGGCACTAGCGTGTGATTGTAAACGCGACAGGTTGTGGATTCGATTCTCACTCGAGGAAATGAAATATTTTCATCTCGAGCGTGGCGTTGAGTATTTCTTCGGATGTTTCGGAGTAATTCTGCGGAAAACGGAACGGAGAACTCAGTTTCTTCATAGTAGGTTCCATATGCTGTGATATGTGAAATACAGCGTGAAACTGAAAAAAAATAATAAAAAATGTATATGGTAGAGCGGTTATAGCGCTTCTTCTGCACTGCAATTAAGAAACAGCGGCGTTGAGTTACGCCATAGGGTATAAGACATACAATGTGTTCGTGCGGAAGTGAAAAATACAGTTCTAACGTTAAAAAATATGTTTTTGTACTTGTTTTTAAAATTTTCCAACAAATTTGTTAGAATTTGTTAGTTTAAATAATAATAATATGTTAGGGCATGATCAATTAATTATATTTATTTAACAGGCCAATGTATCTTAAATAAATAATTTTATTTAGATTGATATTTGTTATAGGTATAAAGGATATAGGTCAAGTATTTTAAAGTATAAGTTTATTTAACGATATCTCGAAAATTACATTAAAAATAATTCTGATAATTAGAGTGTACTTGTTGTTTTAAAGTTATCTAAGCGTCTATTTACAGACGTGAATCAAATGGACTCGATACATTGTAATTGGCGCAAGGACAGGAAGTCAACTAGGCGAATACATTATTTATCTATCATAGGATATTATGTACAATTTATATGTATTATTTGCTGGAAATATGAAAAAGATCTTTCTTTCTTTTATTCTAAGAAAATAACTTATCTATGTTTAGAAGCATAGTGACTAACTTCACTTTGAAATAATGGTAAAAAACTAAACAAAAATTGCCTTTACACCTGCTTCATATAAACTTAAACTAAGTGTCAATTTTTAAATGTTATTAAAATAATATCTATAGTAGATTATTTATTATAATATGAGTCGTAGAATTTAAATTAATTATTCATATTCATCTATCATTTGTGTTAAAATCACAATAATTAGTACATCAAAAGTATGCTTTCATCTTGCTACATCAGAAGTAGTATTAACTCATTAACTTTTAAAGAGTTCGTAATATAACTAATTATATAAATGAGAAGCAATGCCCGTTCGATAAAATGCTTATATTTAACTTATTATCATTTCTCCGCTCTAATAAAACAAGGCGTGGCGAGTTTCGTCGCTCAAGAAGCAGTGTCTCGAAATTGGAACGGAAATTGGAAAACGGAGTGTCTTAACACTGTTATTATAACGTAACAATATTATAGAAGCGTAGCAACTAACTTTACAGGGACAATGGCAGCGATGCATCCACTCGTCCAGCGGAAGAGTGTGGATGCGGGGAGCCAGTCCAAGATGTCAACGTTAACAATATCAAACCTACGGCCAACCATTGCTCGTGAGTAGGACAGAAATAGGGTTTATGAATATGTAAAAACTATTTGTAGCCATTTTATGTTATTTCTGTATGAAATATTTGAGATTTGATGAGAATTGGTATGTTTTTTTTATATTCGAGGAATTAGTTAAGGTTAAGTGTTAAATGTAACTGTCAAACATTTTCTTTAAAATTAGCCAAAATGCTTTATCAATAACGGGTCTACGTAAACAATCGGTTATTTATATTATCTGTGCGTCAATGTCACTAACTTAGAAATTATATTTTTAATTTATTTTTTATTATCCACTGTAAAAATCACTAAATTATTTTTAATGATATAATTATTATTTTAATCAATTATTATGCTTCATTTCTTATATTTTTTTAAAATTACGTCTAACACATTAACAGCAATAGTGTATTAAGAAAATTGCTCTCGTGATTGTTCTTGGGCTATGAAGCGTGTTTTACATTTTCACAGATCGTGTTTTATATCGACCTTATAAAACATTTGTTCCACATTATGCACTATGCACATAGAAGTTGGCTTATATGCACATTTTAAAGAGCACCATTTTGTTATTTTATGTTATTATAATTGCTTTTTAAGCTATTACATTTAATTTATAATGAATTATCTTTAGTTTTTTGGATATAAAAAATATTTTTGAAAAAAGAACTCCACGTAAAAGTATTTAGAGGGAAATAGAACTTTGGTATTGTAATTATTAGAAACCTGAGAAAAATGTTCATTTTCGTTTTCGATTGTTAATCGTGAGATGCGTAGCTTAAATGCATATTATTTTAATAATGTAATATAAATTAAAAACATATGAGTTTATCATGAAGAAAATCGACATTATTGGCTTGTCACTTTTAATAACTATAAGTAGTTTAAGAGGTCGAAAGAGTTCGTCGCTCGTCGTTCGAGGGAATCTCAGACTATATGAAACAAAAAATTAAACAAATTCTAACATCGATGAGAATTAATTGAAGAGTTTATAAACAAATAATTTAATCTTTCAATATAGAAATAGAAACTAAGACTGTTACTACAACGATGTGAATATATTTTTTTAAATCGTGGTACAATAAGCACAATACCCACTTATGTCATCCTGTTTAAGATTATATAAGTGGTTGAGTGGAGGACGCAAATTACTTCGTACTTTCATTAGCATACAAATTTATACGAATAAGCTTTTATATGGTTAGTATAATAATGTTATATACATATATATATTTATTAAAAATATGCCTTTCTTAATATAAATATTTATTTTCTATTGTTTTACCTATTGTTTCGAAATTCTATTGTTAGTACTATAAATGTTAGCATTGGGTTGTTGACATGTCCGCTTTATTTGTCCCCAAGGCGAGGTGTGGTGGTAATTATAATATGAAAATATAGGGTTGAATGTGGTCCGTTAATTAATTGGGTCTACGCATGTCAAAATTTTTTAAAACTTAATTTTCTATTTTTTGTATGAAATTACATAATAGGTGTAAATTTGTATATTATTAACGCCATAGTGGAAAGTAGCAGTACATGAGATAGTTAGGGATTTCATCCCTACTCCTTAGAATACCTATATTACGAATACATATATTTGTATTGTCTCGGTTGGGTTATATGAAGTATAGCGTTAAACTCTACCATCCTATTGTCTCTTAAATAGATGGAAAATCGAGAACAGAAGGATTTCTTAATATAAACTTGTAAAAATACGAAAAGTTGTCAATTTTTTTTTCATATTCAGGATCGTAATGGGCGGTATACTAAATAATCCATCGTTGACCTTTAATGACGGTGTAAGGTCAGTCGACTTCGTACTAGTATGGGAATCAGGCAAGGATGATGCGACCACACCAGAGGCGTACGCGTACAGGGAGATATTTGAGCAGAACTTGGAAAACGAAGGTTTGCAACTTGAGAAGGAAGCGCCTGAGAATTTACATGGACTTCATTTCATTAAGGTTAGTAAGTAAGATTTAAGGCAGTGGTTATGAAATATTTAAGTTTGTCATTTCTTCGCTCTGGTCTCGAGGAAACGCCGCCTAAATTCCGCCATTTAACACTAAATGCCTCCAGAATCCGGCAGAAATGGGGAAGTTCCCTCTACCTACCCTGCTGTGTGCGGGATATAGCGTGAAGTTAAAAAACCAAAAATTTATAGGTTAATGTAATATGTTTCATTCCACCTCCCTTATTAAACAGGTTAATAAGCAGAGAGATCTCGAGTCACTTCGTAACTGTCAATTATTGGAGCTCAAAAGCTCGAATATCATTGTAGAGTTATTGGACCTTTTTAATAGAAATATTGTATTTTTATTTATTGCAAGTGGGAGTCGAACTTGCAACCGTTGCCTTTTCTCTGATGCTAATTGCAGTACAAAACGTGCAAACGTAATAAAATAATTAAAATTTTCAGATCCACGCGCCATTAGCCGTTTTGAAAGATTACAGCGAAGTTTTAAAACTTAGGATGCCAATGAAGGTAAGTTTGTATTTTGATAATTATGAAAAATAATTTTAAAAATGTGTTAATTTTACGCATCAATTTAAATTAGATTCTGGACACGTGTCTGTCTTTAAGTGTTCTGTAGAATGATAGTTGATGTACCTAAAAAGGCTGATTTAGAAAAGCTTCTATTTACAAATGTAGCTTTTATTTTTACTTTATCTGTTTATTATAATTATTTACATTTTCATTTATATTTATATATTTTATATTTATCATCCTTTTATCGTATTGTTTGTGTTTAATTGCACTTTATTATAATAATATAATTTAAATAAAGTATTTAAACTATAAATGAAAAAATATATATATAAAATTTACATGCTAAATAAAATTATGGGCTTATAAGTTATTTGTCAAATATTATAATATTAAAAAATGAGTAAATTGATTCGCAATTTAAGTGGCTTCGTATAATCAGCTAATTACACTAAGGCCTTGTCAAAAAATACAAGAAAAGTATCAAAATAAAATCGTGATACAGTGGTGCGCAGTAATCGCAATGGTAGTGGGTTCAATCCCGTTATTTTGAATTTTTTTTCTGCGCTTTGGCAAGACAAAAGCATCGCGTTGAATTCCGCCAAGCAGTATCTCAAAAATTTGTGAAAAGCGGAGAACAGAGTGTCTTAACACTAATTTCCGTCTGTCTATCCTGCTCTATGCGGGATACAGCGTGAAGCCAAAATAAAAATATACTCATATATTCATAGGAATGCAGTAAGATAAGAAAAGGTGGGAAAACGAACGCAATACTGAACGCTGCGATGTATATGTCTAAGGTATGCGGCTGTCGTGACTGCGGACGTACTGCTTACGCTAATAATACAGCTTTGGTTTTTAAGGGACATTTCTTTTGGGGACATACAGACGTAAAATTACGTAAAAATCTCCCTATATTTGTTAGGGAGGTTTTTTTTTATTTCTTTGATTTTGGTCTTGAATATTTTTAATTGGACGGTGCATCTGCTCCTATTATCGTGAAAGCGCTTAAGGCACGTATTTATGAATGGCTCCCAACTTTGAGATCGATCTTGAGATGCCGTTTTTATGTATAAAATTAATAATTTATGAATGAAAACGGCATCTCAAGATGGATCTCAAAATCGAGAGCGGTTTATAGATACGGGCTAAATGCATAGCAACATTTACTTTGGCCATTTATTTAATCAATTATTTAGAATTATATCAAATTAAACGTGTTTCGATTACATTAATAGACTTTGATTGATTGATGTGTTATTTTTACAAAAACATAACTGATAAAAATTATTGCAAATGATAAAGTATATCGTTAACTGCAAGTAAAGTATTAGGTACTTTAATTTTATTATATTCTCCCGACTTAGTTATATAATGATATTAAAAAAAAATGGCTTAATAGTCGTGGCGCAGGGCAGCAAGCAGCATGCGAGTTAACGTTAATGCGTCAGGTTCTGGGTTCGATCCGCACAAAGGAAATTAAATATTCAATTTCGTCTTTCAACATGCTATATCTTCCGAATTCGGTGGAGAGTATGGGGTGTATTAATGGAAACGGAATACTAGGTTCCCGGGTTTCTTTTGCTTACTTTAGTATGTGCGGGATAAAAAGTGAAGCTAAAAAAACTTATATCTATCTATTACCAAAATGTATTAAAATGAAGTTTGATTTTGTTAAAATAAAGTGTAAATGAAAGATGCCCGTGTGTTATTTCGCTATAATAAGCTTAAGCGGGCGAAGCTGCGTATAGGTCGCTAGTTAAATTTAATTAAATTGGAATTAATTACTCTGTATGTCTTCAAATTTGGTAAAGGTTTGCTACTTAACAGTCGCTATATCGACATTGGACTTTTAATAAAACTACTTGATTGGTTATGGTAATCAGTATATATCTTGTTGTATAATATAATATTTACAAATAAAAAAAATAACCATAAAAATTTTAACCCGTTTTTTTGTTGTTTGTTTGATTCGTCCCATTTTCACAATTTATTTTAATAGATATTGTGAGCCCTTTGTGGTGTTTACTGCATGTTTATCTAAATGTTTCCCTAATAACTTCCAGTCTTTTTCAATAATTTATAGTCTTTTTAATATGCAAATTTAGAAGTAAAAAACTAGTAGAAACAAATTCATTTAAATAACTTGTTATAGCTAAGCATGAATAAAGTGTGTACAAGAAGCCTTATCATTTCTATGCAATTAACCTAGATTTATTTTTGCTTAGCCAGTAATAATTACTAAAAATAGTAGAAAAAAATATAGTCTGTACAATGTATTACATGCATGATTGGTACATATGATATCTTAGTTAATTTCATTTAAACAAGATACCCTGATCCTTAGAGAATTTCAATTGTAGTTTTTAACATAAGTATTATTTGGAAAGTACGGAACGTAGTTCGAAGCTGCCATATCACACAGAGGTATATAAAAAAAAAATAACAAATTAAAAAGTTTATTTGACACTTCTTATGATTTAAGTAAATACTAAATATATTGAATTTGTATTTATTATAATTCCAAATATTTCTTGCATGTAAATGTTTTGTTAATAACATATTATAATTTGTTAATAATGTGTCAGGCAGCTACTAAATTTAAATAGTGACATAGTAGATGCATACGTAGATGTTCGTATTTGTGCCATGTTTTTATAGAAAAAATAAATAAATAAATGTCATTCACACAAATATAGCATGTTGAATAATGAAAAACAAAAACATTACAAACGAGTATACATTTTTCAATTATTCATATTTGTTTTCAATTACTGTTTTTATTTTTTTATTTTACATCACAACATTGATAGACTAGAATTTACTAATGAATGAAAAATTGTTGATGATTTTCGATTTATTGACCACATTATATTTTAATTATGTTTCCAGTTTACAGCTTTAAAGGATGTACATGAAAAAACAAACAGTTGTTTGGACAAAATGGAGGAATGTTGGAATCAAGTTATGTCTAAAATAAGAGTCGACCCCGCCATGTTCCCTGAGAGGAAACATAGATTGACAGCGATATATTCTAAGGATAAAGAATACTTGTAAGTATTAGATTACAGTGGAGATTCCCTGAAAGTGTTGTTAGTTTAACAATAAATATCTTAATCTTTGCTTCTAATAAAAATCTCAATATTTAATTCCATTTCCACAGATTTGACACATCAGCTGAATGTTTTTGGACGCCATCGATACGTTCTCGTATAGTTCAGTTTATTTTGGACAGAAAGAAGTTCTCCAGGGCGGCCAGTGACGACTTCGCGTTTGGAATAGCACGTTTAATAGCTAACAATATTTATAGTGCGGCTTATCCTTTACATGATGTGAGTAATTATATTATAATTTAAGTTGATTGGGCACTTATTTGATTGTGGTTATTGGACGTTCGATTTCTATTTAAGGGAAAAGTTTATGTATATGAGATGCAGTGTTACAGCAATTGACTGTAAATGTAAAGAGTTCGATAACCACTCGGGAGACTATTTTTGTTTTCTTAGTCTTGTTAGACTTTGAAACATAGAGGAAATAAAGTAGAGTTCAGTTATTATTAAACTCAGTTTTAATCTTTAGGTTTTATTCTATTATAAATATATTACATTTTGATTTTAATTCATTCACAGGGTGATCTCAAAACTCCAGGTTCGATGCGACATTTGCTCTACACTGAATGGGCGAGTGTTTCTAAATGTCTCAAATACCAGCCTTTGGACTATGTTAAAGACTATTTTGGCGTTAAAATTGGTTTGTATTAAATTAATTGTATTTAAAATATTATCTAATTTAAAACTCTAATTATAGACGTGGATCCCACGAAAATAATATTTTCTTGGTTTGATCAAATAAACTTGCCACTTCACCACGATTGGCCTCGACTTTATGAAATAATTTCCTATTATATTTATATGTTTTATTTATACTTTTTAAAATATCGTGCATATTAATTAAAAAAAATTTTTTTCTAGGTTTATATTTCGCCTGGCTCGGTTTTTACACTCATATGTTGATCCCTGCGTCTCTAGTTGGTCTCATTTGTGTTATATACTCAGCTGCCACTGTGTTCCAAAACAAACCTAGGTAACGAGTTTTTTTATAAAACAAAAGATTTCTACTACAGAGTACTATTTCTTCCGTGTATAATACACGAAGTATGAAGTTAGAAATATGTACATCCGTAATAGTATAAATATGAAACTTTAGTTAAACGATAAAGTATTAAATAATAATATGTAGTTTAAACGCATAAATAAGTTTTACTACTTTTATTATTCAAGATATAGAAACTTTAACTTTTTTTTATTTTACAGTGAAGACATATGCAATTACAACTCGTCAATAAAAATGTGTCCTCAATGCGATTATTACTGCGATTTCTGGGATTTAAGGGCGACATGTCTACAGTCGCGAATAACTTACCTCTTTGATAACCCAACTACTGTGTTTTTTGCTATATTCATGAGTTTTTGGGGTAAGTATAATTAATAAGTGATAATAATTATTAATATAGTACAGTATCTACTACCTTTTCACCCACGGCTTCGCCGGCTTAAACTTATTCATATATAATTAATTCGACTCATAACGAATAATAATATCCTATTAGGAGAAATCCTCATTTGCTAATAAAACATTATTCTTTGGATGAGTCGATAATAACAGAAGTTTTTTATTCGTTTATATTTGTATTGTCACTGTGTAAAAAATATTGTTGTTACTTTACATTATTATAATTATTTCATGATTAGTTTAAATATTTAGATTTTTTTATAAACCTTACATAAAAATGATTATATAAGATATAGGTTCACATATAATCACTATTATACTTTTATTTAAATAGAAGCACTGTAGTAAAAAACTACATATAACAAAATAAATACAATAATGTATATTTTTTATAGGCGCCTGTTTTCTGGAATTATGGAAGAGATATTCAGCGGAAATGACGCATCGATGGGATTTAACTGGGTTTGACGTGTATGAAGAACACCCGAGGCCGCAGTATTTGGCAAGACTAGCTCACGTTAAGAGGACTCAGGTTATAAATCTAGAATGTATCTATAGTAGACTAACATTAGAATTGGATCTTTTGCCTGAATTTAGGTTATTTTTTGAAATATTTAAAGATAAAGAAAGAGCTCGAGATATTAATTTGAGATTTAATTTGCTGTTTCCTTTGGCAAACGTATTTAAGACCACTCGAGGCGCAGGAGCGTAAGCTTGTGACTGTAAATGCTACAAGTTGTGGATTCGATTCCTTCTCGAGGAAATGAAATATTTAATATTTGAATTTGGCGGTAAGTAGGCAACTATCTTAATACTAGGTTCCCAGTTTCCCTCTGCCTACACTGTATGTACGGGATACCGTGTGAAGCTAACATTGTTTCTTTTTTTTTAGACTATATATTAAAAAATATGTATAAAATATGTATTATAAACTTGATACTCAACACTAAAAGTCCACAGCTGAACGTAGTGACCGGCGAGAGAGAACCAATGGTGCCATTCTGGAGAATGCGACTTCCCGCCACGCTGATGTCGTTTAGTGTCGTGGCACTACTTATTTTACTGGCGCTGGCGACCGTCCTCGGCGTAGTGTTGTACCGCATGTCGCTGCTCGGCGCCGCCATCTTGCGGCAACAAGACAACGTGCTTATAACGTACAGCCCTATCATGTTTACTACTGCTACGGCTGCGTGTATTAACTTGGTTTTTATATGTATTTTTAATTATGTGAGTATTTTTTTATCGATTTTATGTGATGTAACCTAAAAATGATGATCTTTTTTTTCATAAAATCTTATAAATAGAAGAATATAAATTTAAAATATTATTTCAGATATACCAATATCTCGCAGAATGGCTCACAGAAAAGGAACTATTGCGAACACAAACAGAATTTGACGATTCTTTAACACTTAAAATATATTTACTACAGTTCGTTAATTATTACGCGTCGATATTTTATATAGCGTTTTTCAAAGGCAAGTTTGTGGGTCGTCCCGGTGACTATGTGAGGTTCTTCGGTCATAGACAAGAGGAGGTAAGTATCTGTTTTATATAATAATAATAATTATAAATGTATTAAACTTAAATTAAAACATATTATTTAAATATATATTAAATTTGTTTCTTTACTATTAAGAAGTATAGGTCATTTTAAGGCCATCGTGATACTATATCGTGCATCTGGGAACGATATTATCGTGGGTTCGATTCCTACTATTTTAATTAAAATAAATTATTTTAATTATTTGCGCTTTGGTAACCTAAAGGTTGGCGTTAAGTTCAACCACTTTACAATATTATGAAAATAGGACGGAAAGTGGAGAATGCACATACTTTTCTCTGTCATCCTGCTACATGCAGCATACAACACAAAGTTAAAAATAAATAAAGTTATGATTCAGGAATAGTAAGTTTGAATATTGCTGTTAAGTTGTTCTTATTTTTTTACTGTCAGTGAACATTTCTTATCTACTCTAGAATTTTTATAATTTTTTAAGTGTTCTCCCGGCGGCTGTCTCTTAGAACTATCAATTCAATTGGCCATCATAATGGTGGGCAAACAATTCATAAATACTATAGTTGAAATGATGATGCCGTACTTCCTGAAATGGTGGAATATTATAAGGACTATTGGTAGGAAAAAAACGTAAGGAATACTAGTATAGTGTATTATTATATTTAATTTTTATACGTATTTGTAATTATACAGTTTTTTATTGGGTTACAAGAAATAAAGAAAATAACACTGTGGTCAGTGGAAATGTATATGAGTGCTTTTGTATTTAAACATTTTATTTATTCTTATATCTTTTTAATATATATTTTATACTAAACATTATTTTTTAGAATAAAAAGTCCAATGCAATGGGTAAAAGATTTCAAGTTGGTAGACTTTGGTAATATGGGCCTGTTCCCAGAATATTTAGAAATGGGTAAGTACAATTATAATTTTAGTGCATATATGATATATTGTCTTAAATTATAACATCATCCGTGAAAAGTACAATATCACATAGGTTCTTCACATAAAAAGGCAGATCGTTAATATAAATAAGAAATAAAAGAGGACCGGAATAGATCCTTGTGGAACGCCCATCTTTAGAGGAGATCCAGATGATTTTACATTATTTATACCAACCCTCTGGATTCTTCGCTTTAGATATGAGGCAATAAGATCAAGGGCAGTACCCTGTATACCATAATGATATAGTTTTATTCGTTTTTGATAAAAATGATATTATTAAATTCTATATATCAGTGTTCTTTGTAATTTCTGTCATAAATATATTGTAACCTTTATCAACAAATTACTAAAATATGACCTACATATAATTTCTAAGAGCAATTATTATTTCCAGTACTTCAATACGGATTCGTAACGATATTTGTAGCGGCGTTCCCGTTAGCTCCGTTATTCGCGCTAATAAATAATGTACTAGAAATGCGTCTAGATGCTAAGAAGTTCCTAACCTGTTACCGACGACCGGTGCCTCAGAGGGTCACTGATATAGGCGTTTGGTATCGTATATTGGATTCCATTGGAAAACTTAGTATTATTACTAATGTGAGTATTATTTTTATTGTATTTTTTAATGTTATTTTAAATTTTTTTTTTAATGTGTTAAAATTTTGTAATAATGTAAAAATTTTGTAAAAAGATTTGAATGTTCGCCTGTTAGGGGTGGTACTCGACGTCTTAGACAGTAAATTTACACATTCACGCTGCATCCCAAATTGAGTAGGGTACACAGAGGAAGCCTAGTGTTAAGATACTCCGCTCTCCACTATTCGCTGAATACTGAAGATATCGTGTGTCGAGTGAAGGAAATTTATGTCGCTCTGTTTCGGCCTAATATCGGTTTGATTAAGTTGCCCGTAAGAGAGAGATACGGTTCTTTGATAATTGTGTTATTGTACAGATATTGTGTGTGCGAATAAAGATTTTTTTAAATATTATTTTTATGTTTGTTTTCCAGGGTTTCATAATAGCTTTCACATCTGAATTTATACCACGACTCGTATACCAGTTTACGACGGGCTCTATGAATCAATATGTGAATCATACATTGACAGATTTCAATATAACCGTGTTACAGCACTTGCCGAATTCTAAATATAATGAAACTATGTGCAGGTAAATTTTGATACTAGAAATATATATTTTTGTACATTAAGAAATATTTAAGAATCTAATAATGATAAGGTGCACCGGGATAATTCGAAGGGCAGGTATTTCTAATAATTACCTTCATTTACTTAGATAGTTATTAGAAATAACTGCCATTCGGAATTAAATGAATGCACCATTAACATTTTATTCAATTGTGTACAGAGCGGCGTTGAGTTCCGCCTCTCAACATGAAATGTTAAATAAATGTTTTATTTCCTCGTGTGGGTTCGACCTTGCGCCACGACTGGCCTCACTCACTTTACTATATAAATATTGTAATTTTAAAATTTTCATAATTTATTAGTTATCCCGGCTACTGGTATTACAAAGATGGCGACGACTATGAACATTCAAATTGGTACTGGCACGTGATGGGCGCGAGATTGGCTTTTGTAGTTGTTTTTGAAGTAAGACCTTATATTTCTAATTATTTAAATTATTACTTTTAAGTTAGTAGGAAAAAAAAAAATTAATAAATTATGAATAGATATATTGTAAACATGTCTATAATATTATTATGAAATTTTCATTATTCTTACTGAGATAAATCACACGTTATGTAACAATACCTTTCAGAATGTAGTTGCTCTGGTGATGATAATAGTACGCTGGGCCATCCCGGACATGTCCGGGGAGTTACGGGATCGAATCCGGCGTGAGGCATACGTCATAAACAGTTTCATAATGGAAGAGACCCGAGCTCGTTCCCTGGGCCGAACCCCGCTTTTATCCCGAACGGAGAATATGCGGGATCACCGTGATTACCGGGATAAGGATCCAGGTCTTTCAACACCCGTTTAATGGTTACGGTAGGCAGTGCTTTGTTTTGTGCGGGTTTGTTCATTGGTGGGACGTTTTGACTTTTTTTTTTGAGTTAATAGTAGTGTTCAGCCTATTTTTTTTTGAATTTATCTTTTATTATTTTTCAGTTGAGAGTATATACCACTACTAATACTGATGAAATAGGCCAAATCAATCCCATTTGGCCAATTTTTTCTCTCTCATCTGCTTTTTGGTGTTTGTTTGGCTTTGGCTTTTAATTACAAAATCACATACGGTTTTTTTAGGTACATAATAAACTGACTTTTTGAAGGGATTGAATTAGATTATTTAATGATTTAAAAAAAACATTTTCTTATTTTATATTCTTTTTTATATACACCAATGAACAAACTCCGATATACGACTGTATTGTGTGTGTTTATACACTGATTGAGCGTTAGTTTCGTTTTGGCTTAATCGCCATCTTGTCCTTAGTGTGATGACTAATCTAAATTTTAAATATTTTATTCAATTATTTTTTTTAATTCCATTCCATTTTGAGGCATATATTTTTAGATTTTGACAGAAATTAGACAGATTTTAATAATTTATTGATTATTTATTTTTAAATTAATAATTTTTAGAGCGACATTTTTATTACAGGTATTATGTAAATAGGTCGCTTATATAAAGCTTTGCGCTTTAACCTTTTACTTTGGGTATTAAAAGCTTTGCTGTCAAATAGACTAAGAATTTTTATGAAGTATTTATAGATGCGTGATGATGATGATGATGAGTGAGTTACGTCGAACAGATTAACGTGATGTAATATACGAGTATATGCCTATATCCTTCCTCCATTAATTGATTCTTCAACACAAAAAGAGGTCTTCAATTGGAACCTGTACTTTGAGATTTGCGCGTTCAACTAAATAACTTCGTTAGCTATATAATATTAGTGTAAGTTTGATAGAATCTTTGTTTTTGATCTTTCAACCGTTTAAAGAGCGGTTTCTTGATCTTTTGATATAAATATATAATTAGAAGAAATTGTTGTGCAATTTGGGCGTCTTTGGCGACAACCACGAGGTTGTATTAATGTTATTAGTTTCAAGCTATATCCCGCTCACAGCAGAGTAAGCAGAGAAAACAGACACTACGGTCTCAATTCTGCCGGCGGCCGGCAATTCTGGTTATCTTGTTTATCTACACTTTTAAAGAAAGCCAAATATTATTAATTATTGTTTAAATACATAATTTGCGATATAGATAAGGCGTAATTTTTTTGCTATATGATAGATGAACGTGTTTGTTATATACGCCTCAAAATGGTGCGTGTTATTTTAGTCAGTGTAATATGCGCAAACAGTGCAGTTTACTAATTTGGCGGGAACTTCAATAAATGTCAAACTATTAACCGCTGTTAAAAATGTAAATGTTTCAGTAAAAAGGCAAAGGATTGTAACTCATTATTCCTAAGTTGTGTTCGTTTTTTTATAATGTATTATTGAAGTTCTTGCTTTTCTTTATAACTAAGGCGAGCTTAATTCTAATATAGTTAGTATTTTCACGTATTCGTAAGTAGCTGGATCGAGACACAACAGTCACGTTCATGAGTGAGTTTTTTAAAAGTAATAGCATGCACCGTACACTAACACAATAAAATGCATGGTTTTTAATTAACAAATTAGAGTACAATCTGGATAAAAATACGATTTTTTATATATATTTTAAAAAGATAAACTTATAAAATCAGTCTACAATTAAAGACACTTTCATATTGGAAAGTGGTTTTATGTTTAATTTTACAACCGCACTATTAATTCAACATAATACTCTTTATTCAAATAGACTAATGTAAGCAATTTTGAATCGTCGAATGAACGTACAAAAAAAATCTACCACTGGCTCGGATGGCAGGTCTGTTATATTTCTTCCAAAAAAAAAAAAAGATATCCGACGATAATATCAAAGAAGCCAGATAAAATATTAAAATAACGCAAGTTATTTAGCTGATTGTACACAGGTGTCGGTAAAATATTACTTTTCTCGTTTATTTCTGGTTTGACTCGTTTCTTCCGTTTAATAATCACTAATTTTAACTGAAAAAAGTTAAACAATAATAGATTTTTAAATATACTAATATGTATATAATATTCTTGACTAGTCAAATTATGTTAATAGGACTTCTTAAAAAATTTGATTGAGCAATTTTTGCAGCAACTAAAAGCTTTGTACATTATAAATTAATTTGTTATAATAAAAAATATTGCAGTAGTTTGGCGGGCTTTTATGCTTATTCCTAGACTTATAAAAAGATATTTAAAAAAACATGCAAACAACTCTTTTTAAGTTATTTAAAACTTTAATTATTATTAAATGTTACTTTTTGTATTGTATTGTAACAATGTTATTGTTGAACTAAAGTTATTTTTTTCCTCTATAGGTGAATCGGAATCCAATTGGAACCATTTTGCATCTCTGTCAGGATCTGACTTCGACCTTGCTGCCCACGGTGACCATCAAGACATAAGAGATTTATCTAAACACGTGGTAGCACAGCCTCCAAAAGAAAACCCTGGACCCGATCATGTATAAAACTAACAAAGAAGTAAGAATTTCCCTAATTTGTTACTATTTTTAGAGAAATTTGATAGTTTTGAAATTAATGTAGGTGGGTTTTAGTTTGGGTAAATTCTGTTCTTTAGTTGTTATTTTTTTATCTGATTCTTTGAGCTCGAAAGCAATGTTTGTTTTATATATAGATAAGTAACATTTTATATATCTTGGTATACTGATATTTTTGTCATATATACACAGGTTACCATTATAGGATTAAGAAGTGAATATTCATCCCGTAGAGATATGCCGCTAGATTCCTTGTTAGACCTTGTTCTATTAAAGTATAAAATCAAGTTGATAATGTTATTCCTCATAATTATATATTTAATGTTATATGGTTCCTTCAATAATTATTTTAAATAAAAATGTTATAAAGATAATTTGATAGAATGTCACACATATATGTATACAAAGTCAATTTTATTTTTGTGTAATTTACATTATTACTGTAGGATTAATATTAAATACTGAATATGTTTATTCGTTCATTCATTCAATACTGTTAATAATATGACCCAAATGTTTGGGAGCTGGATAAGTGATTTTTTAATATTACTTGCTAAAACTTTGTTTCCTTATAATTAGTGTTTTTGTGTAAAGTTAGAATATATTTAAATCATAATATTATATAATATGCTTAAGTGTATTTTATAATTGTTTTTTTTATACCAAAACTGTTAAAGCCAACTATTTAAATAACTTTTGAAGCTTTCGTGTCTAGATACATATTATATAATGAGTGTTATATTGTGTGTTCACTTTTATAAAAAAAATGTTGGTATTTTTGAAAATGTATGGAAAGTTAGAAGCATAAAATTATAGTTGTATGAAATACATACATACATATATAATATGATGAAAACTTATTGTTAAATCTATATTATACATATTATATGGGCATCGCACAATTTTACAAACAGCCATGTTGCTATAAGAAATGCGTGATTATTTAATATATATAAAAATCTCCAAATCTTATAGTTTTATAAAAGCTATTTGTACTTAATAGATGAGACATATCTTTGTATTGAAGAGAAATAATGGACTGTCCTTATTTGCACTTTTTTGGGTTATTTTGATGTATATTTTTTTGCAAATTACTCAGCTTTAATATAAAGAAGAATCTCATATCGCATTATATACGAATGTAATATTTGTATTTAATATATTATCTTTCTGTTCTTACTTTTAATGTATTTTGTTAAAAAAATATCTTTTATGTTACTGTAAAAGTCCCAACTATGATCAAGAAACTGTTTTTTTGTTTAAACATGAGGTGTAAAACAATTTGCGATAAAAATTCCAATGTAAGTCTAAACTGGTATAAGTTCAAGAATTTAAATAAACTCCAACATTTACTAAATAGTATTTTTTTCATGTAAACCAATATTATATGGGCTACAGTAATATTTTTAAGCTCGAAGCTAAAATCAATAATGCAGTGCTCGAACGCTTTATGTGGATAATAGTGTTCATTAAAAAGAATAATTGGTTGAATGTAGTCGTCCACTTTGAACGCTTAGTGATGTACGCTAGTGATGTGCCGTTACTTTTTTATATATTATAGTCTGTGGTACGAAATCTAAAAGAAAAGAGAGTTTATTATAAAAAACATCATTTAAAACTTTTTGGTAGTCATTTTCTTTAAGTTACTGTCTTATATAAAAATATTAATATTAATTTGAGGTCTTTGCCAATTAATTTTTATGTGTCCATTTTGTAGCTAAATTTGCTTATGGTTGATGTCTCTCATTTTGTTTATATTAAAAAAAAAAGGAAATCTAATTTATAATAAAAAACTTTAATTATATATTTGAAGTAGTTTTAAATTTGAGTGAAATGTGAGTTTGTATATCGAAACCAAATTTTATTTCATTATAATTTTATTGGCTGTGGCTATAAAAATTAAATATTTAAACTAAATTAAGGCAACTTTGATTTTATGTGAGTGTAGTGTATTTTTGCATTATACCTTTAAATATATTTTGACAAATGAAATTATAAGTAATAAACACTTTACCATAAAATTGTCCTTACACAAATACTAATGCAAAATAAAATATATAGATTTTTTAATTTTAATTCATAAAATTAATGATGTTGTAATATTATATTATTTATATATAAATTGTACCAAAGCTAAGGAAAGCTATAATTTCATTTTTTTATCTTGAGAGTAGTTTTTGACAAATATTTACAACTCCGATGAAGCTAAAAGCTAGTAGTATAATTTGTCATTTGGTTTATATATTTTAATATTAAATATATGTTGTATTATATGTTGAAAGTGAGTATTTCAAAAAGATTGTCAAAAGCTATCTATTATAATTTTTATAATCTCCATAAAAATACCAGAAAAGTTACTAATGAACTGCCTATTTCAATTTAAGTTGTAGGTTCCAATATATGGGATAATTTAAAATAAATAAAAAAAGGAATATAAATAAAAATATAACAAAAGACAGATAGAAATGTCTACAAAGATATATTTTTTCCAACAGTTTGTATAGTTCAGTCATTTTGGATATATTGGCTTATGCATCTAATGATTTGCTATACGCTTCTGTTACGATATTTTAATGCCGATTTCAAAACTTGTATCAATTAAAAAAATAAATTTGAATTAAGATCAAAGATCGGGAAATGCAGTTTTGATCAATATCCTATTTTACGAGGTACAATACAGTTATATAATTAAAAAATGTTTATCGTTGAACTATTATTTGTAAAAAGAAATTACAGTATGCTCGACGAGTCGACGGCCGCTCTTAAGTTAGGTATGGATTTGAGTCATGGTTTTATGTTAGGTCTATTATCTTTCTTTTTTTTATTTGCTTCCCGAATGATCAATGTGTTAAACTTCAGAAAACTTAACGTCAGAGCAACCACGACTCGTCGAGTGTACTGTAAATGACTGGATTATTAATAATGAATGCATAGAAAAAAGTCACAATAAAATTAGATTAAGGTAGACGCAGTCCAGCTTTGAATGTTTGTTACTAAATCGGTTATTGTTAACAATCGCTATATAACGTGAAACGCTTGTATTTATAATGTTTATATGATTATATGGAGTTTCCTGGTATTGATTGTTTTATTATTTCCTCAATAGGAAATCATTTTGTTGTGTTGTATGTGGTGTTAATTTATTATGTGAGATATTCGTCTCGGTAAACCATTTACATATGTATACGTGGCTTGTGTAATTGTATTTAATTAAATGCTTAACTATTGAGACCAGTCGTGGCGCAGTGGCACAAGGGGGTGACTGTAACGCGACGGTCGTGGGTTCGATCCCCACTCGAGGAAGTGAAATATTTATTTACGTTTATATTTCCATTTTTTTTTGCTTTGGTGTCGAGTTGAGTTCTACCACTCAACACGCAATGCCTCCAGAATTCGCCATGACGTGTTGTCATAGAATTTAATAAGATGCACATATTTCAAAATTTGCAAGTATCGTCCATAAAATATTGTTAATGCCCGTATAGAAATTCTTATAAATTTTAAAGGAATGTCCTTTCTGAAGGAAGAAACTAAAAAAAATAGAAAAATATGATAATTATTACGATTGATATTCGTCGGCAAGCATTCAGCCTAAAGTGATATTTATTGTAAGGGCAATTCGTAACAAGATCAAGGCCTTATTGAATTCTGCAAACATACTGTTCTGCGTTCTGTTTACTAAATCAATTAGTGTTTTCTTATTAGGCATCAGGACGGAATGCTATTTTTTATTTATTACTATGAAAAATTATAGCTTTTAACATTTATTCAATTTTCAGTGATATTAGAAACATTTTAAAAGAGTTTTTGTTGTTTTAACGTAAAATTTAAAAGGATTAAAGTAAGAATAAACTAATAAAGTACCCTATCCTGAGGGTGGTAAAATGCGAAATGCCAATCTCTTCTTTCTCAATTTTCTTATGAGGACTCTACCATGACGTTATTTATGGGTATTTATTTTATATATTAAAACCAGTTTTTACTTAAATTATGGTAACCAATATAAGTGCTGTTCTAATGAAAGAATTAATACATAAATCCAATATTAATAATATATAGATTAAGTATTCTATTTGCACAGAAAAGTTTGTACAAGTAAAACGATTACTAAGAAAGAAAAAAAGAAACTTCTTAGGCCGGAACTTCAGACAAAAACATGTTTTGGTCGTACTGAACTAATTGTCTCGGAACACTAAAAGTATAGTAGGTATATATAAAGAAAATTAATATTGACTAGGCCATAGTTATTGCTTTTGTTACTTTAGACTCACATTTTCTAATATTTAATTGAGCCCGTCGTAACACAATGGTTCTGGGTTCACACAAATTTGTCAAAACAATCGTTTCCCTACTTTCTGCCGACTTCAATAATAAGTAATAATTCTCTTCCCTGATTGGGAATCGAACCCACATCCGTTGCTTTTATAGTCACAGCTTTTATAGTAATACCTACTATAATTTAATTGTGATTTTTTATATTTGGCACAATAATAAAGATAATAATAATTTTACACTAAATTAATCCAAATTTAATCTGTGAACAATAAATCCTGATTATGTTGATAATAGCCGTACCACTTGTAAGATACTAAAATTTTATTTGACCTGATAATTGTTTTTGCAACGTAATTGTTTTAAATCAAATTATAGCCATTGGTGGCGCAAAGGTACAAAGTGTGACTGTAAAAGCGACTGGTCGTGGGTTCGATTCCCACTCGAGGACATGAAATATTTAATTAAATTTATATTTCCATTTCTTCGCTATGATGTCGAGTTAAGCGCGCCGTTGAGGTCTGCCACTCAACACGCAATGCCCCCAGAATTAAGCAGAAAGTGGGGCACTGAGTGTCTTAGCACTAGGTTCCCTCTGCGTACCCTGTTGTTTGCAGGATACAGCGCGAAACTAATTTATTTATTTTTTGCATTTCATTTTGTTATCGTACTACACAAAATACAACAAAATAATCAAATCCACTTTTATATGTATTTAACATTAAGTACTACTAATACTTTTTTTTCCAACTACACGGTCTCATAGCAGCTTTCGTCATACAGAAAAGACAATAAGAATTTAGTGTTATGACACTCCACTTTCCGCTCGATTTCGAAGTATCAAGTCATGTGTCAACACAACTCAACACTGTTTTGGCTTGTTAGAACAGATAAATGAAAACAATTCATTTCACCCCGATCGGAAATCGAACTTACATCCATTCAGACTGCCTCATAAAAGTTTCTGATAATTATATTTTTTTATAAGAATATAATATGGATAAGCAATTTAATGTTCCTATGTCGTGATATCAGTTTTAAGCGAATTGTTTTGAACTTAGCCTCGCTCAGACAGTTACGCGGACGCGGCGGAACCGGCAACATGTCGTTATATATGTAGATCATAATTTAATTTATTGGTGTTTTATCAAAAAAGTTACAGCCAAAAGTGATTGTTAACAATATGTGGATTGAATTGTGATTTTTTATACAGGTGCCTATTAAAAAAAGTTAAGGTAAGCTTAGATTTTGTGTTGTTTATTGTTAGAAACATTTATCCGAAATATTATATTAGGAATTTTAAAGTAATTTATTTTATTGTAAATAAAACATATTTTTTTATTTTTTATTTAGTAGGTTTCTCCTAAAAACCAATTCCAAGGTCCACATTTCAAATTCCAAACCCTGGAGCCAAATCGATTATTTAATTTTTACCGTGAACTTAATAAAAAACATATTTTAAAATAAATTAGTTGTTTCAAAGAATTTATCTATCTATATATGATTAATGCAATTAAGTCGTGCGAGTAAAAAGAAAAGCATCTATTAGAAAATTCTGAGAGCAACCATTAAAAAGTTAAGTATAAGTATCTAGTTAATAGTTAATGTACATTTTGTAATTGAATGAGATAACTAGATTTCTTTTTTAAGCATATATATTAAAGAATACCCGAGTGTATAACTATAACTGGGGTTTTATCTATATGGACAGATTAGAATAGGATTTTTTCTCAATTTATAACTATAATTTAGTAGTAGTTCGAATCCAATTCAGGGGAATTATTATTGCGCGGCGTTGAGTAAAACGTAATCAGTATTGACTCAAGTTTGGACGGAATTCTCAAAACGGACTGACTTGACATTAGGATGAAATTGCTTATAATAATTTAAATAAATCACAAGCAAAAAATCATTTTTAGAAAAAGCTTTTTATTTAAACGCTCTAAAAAGGAGAAAATAAAATTTGTCTTTTAAATCTTAACTAAACCCTCATTGTACACAATTTATATGATCATAAAAGCTTGTCGTGCGATTTACATGTGTAACTAAACTAGTACTAATTAAATTTTGTAAAATTTACAAACTTTAAATTTTTAAAGTTTCAATTTAATTAAATATTGATTAACGCGACAAGCTATTAAATATATATTTTTTTACCCACTGTACTTCAAAATTGAGCTCCAAGATATCACCCGAACCCACATACATACATTGCAAGTTAAATAAGAAGTCTCTAATTATTTTGTAATCTGTTATTAATTTGTTATTGATTTAACATGATTTATTTAGCTTTACTATGTCAAAAAGAATGATGTGTATATTCTTTAAAATATATATTACATTTTAAAATGGAAATAGAATTCGTAAAGGGAATTCCCCGTAAACGAGGATATACCTACTTAATGTGATTTATTATCCGCGTGCGAATAGTTTTGATTATTTACATATTTTCCTGTATTCATTTAATCTCTTTGTATGATTCAACCTTTTTGAATCTGTATTTTATCTGCCCTTTTCCTTCAAACATTTATTGCATGGGATATATAATACAGATCCAAAATCATAGCTGGATAGGCTCCCCAAATTTAAGTGCGCCACATTAAAATAACTTTCATTTAATAAAAAAAGACACGGGCAACTATGCGCCCGTGGATGTAGCTGTCAAAATAAAAAAAAAAGGAAGCTAGTGTTATGACATTCCGTTTCTTATTTTCTGTCAAATTCTGGAAGCATTGCGTATCGAGTGGAGGGACTCGAGGCCGCGCCTTGTCCTGAAAAATGAAATGAAAATTTTACATTTTTATACCCTGGAGTGAGAATCAATCCCAACAACCTGCGCCTACACACGCTTTTTCTAATAAATTATCTTTCATTTGCAGAAAAATGCGGAATGTAAGTATAAAATATATCTTATTTATAGTTATTTTTCAATTATATTTATTTTATATGTTTCCATCAGACGTAGTGCCCAGATAGACCAAAAAGTTTAGTGACTCGGCACTTCGTCCGCCACTTTCTGTACGTTTGCTATCGTCATATTCTCCTTCGTATCTTCTAAGTGCTCAACCGGCACGCTCGGAACGCCATAATCAAAGAACCATATCACATCTTATTGTCATATTACATTATAATATAAACAATTTTATTCGTCATTAAATAATATATTCAATATAATTCCACTAATAACTGGGAATCCTACAGGGACATTCTGAGTGCACCGGTAAATAAAGGAAAATGTTCAACGAAAAGTTCATTATTTTACGTTTTGTTATATATATACATTTTATTTTTTCTTATTTGTATTTTTAATAATTATTATATCCTACCTGTCTATCTATACTAATATAACAAAGCGGAAGAGTTTGTTTGTTTGTTTGAAAGCTAAGATCTCTGGATCTACTGGTCCGATTTACTTTGTTTTTGTTTTATATGAAAGCTGCATTCTTCAGAAGTGCTATAGGCTATATAACATTATATTACACATATATACTAATATATTAAAATACTTTCTAATTTGACATGCAATTTATTCTGCCATGTTAATAACAACCGTCGTTGCTAAGCAACGGTTTGCAAAGTTAGTTTGTTGTTTTAAGAAAACGTCACCCAAAATGAACTTATATTTTGATATTCATCCTTATAAAAATAAATATAATAGTCACTTTTAACATTTTGTCTAGATTGAAATTATATTTTTAGTTTACTGTATGACATTCTAATAAATATTTAAGGAGATGTCACTGATTCATAATGACCTAGCCTTCGGGCGGCATAGTAAACCTACGCGAACGGGTAGATGACGTTGATGGTTTTATAAATTTTCATACATTTTCGAACTATTTTTAATTTTTATGTAATTATTTAAGTAAAAGAAAAAAAAAATGTAACTTAAAAAAAATCAGTGAGTGTGTCATTGCCATAAAATGGCGTGTTTTTCTATAATATAGGAAAACAAAGCAATTGAAATAAATATTAAAATATTATTATATAAATTTGACCAGAAACTCACTTATCTTTATGAATATTCAAAATTAGAAGATTGTTAATCAAAACAACTTAAGAGCAAAAAACTTAGGCTTGATTTTTTCACTTCAAATACATACAAATATCTCAATAGGTACATCATAATTTTCTTCTCACATAGACTCTACGTAAAAACAACGCTTTCCTTTCTCTCGAACATTTACAATTCCCAACATCTGGGAATGTTTGTATAATAACAATGACAGTTCTTTTTTACTATCGCTACAGAGACTGGGTCATAATAGGTTAGGTTAAAGCACTTTTTTTCTCTATTTAAGATATTAATAAAACGGATTTTTCTGTACACCTTAAAACATGACTAAATCTATAAATACTTCTATACTAATTTTGTAAAAGTAAAGAGTTTGTTTGGTTGAAACCGCTAATCTCAGGAATTACTGTTGCAATTCTAGCTGCCTTGGGCAGGCAGAATTTATCATAAGACATACATAACTTTTAATTATTTCCATTTGACTATTGTGGAGATGAAAGAGAAGAAGAAAAAAGTTGAATGTAAAAAAAAATGAATCCAATATAGAAAAAAAAAGTTTTGCTGTAAATTTACACTCTTCAAAGTATTTTAAGATTTGAATAAGTGGATGACCGGTGACATCGTCGGAACTTTACATAAATACCATAAGACAGCCAAAAATAAGAAAAAAAAAACAATGACGAATAATAAATATATAAAAACCTAGCTATACGATACTACGATCCAGTGAGCTTTCGAATAGTTTGCGTATTATCGCCGATAACAGAGATATCGATAAAAACATGGAAAGGCCCATCACTTTGCTAGTGCTACTAGCAGGCGCCTATGTTAGTTTATTTATAAAAAGGTTGTTGACTTTTCTATATATATATATATANTATATATATATATATATATATATATATATATATATATATATATATATATATAATGTACAATATATCCAAATTAAAACAAAAAACGAAGCCTGTCCACTCATAAGTGCTAAAACAAAAGTTTTAGTGTTTTTTAGTAATTATATAATACAAATTGACTTCTGAAGGAAATTAAATAACTTTCTTCAATCATTTTAAAGCAGCAAAGTGGTTGGCTAGGGGATCGAGAAGTCCAAGACCGGGATGGTTGGCGCTTAATGAGGAAGGCCTACGTTCAGCAGTGGACGACGATAGGCTGATTAAAAAAAAGAAGTTAAATAACAGTGCTGCTTCAAAATTGCAACATAATTTCTAACAAAATATATCAGTTATTTTTTTATCTATAAATTATTTTACGCATGTACAGGAACTCCTCCATTGTCCTCTTATTTTATCTGTCATACAAATTTCTATTTACCTCGATGTCTCCTATATGCACTTGCGGAAACTGAATGATTTACGCGAGTAAATAATTTTAATTACACAGCTTGCTTTATATGAGTCATTTATGTTATCGTTCACTAAATATGATTTGCAATGTTGGATATATTTAAATAGTTTTTTTTTTTAACTTCACACTGTATCCCTCACACAGAAAGAAAGGTAGGCAGAGGGAACCTTTTGTTAAGACACTCCGTTTCCTATTTTCCACCAAATTCTGAAGGCATTGCGTGTTGAATAGCGGAACTCAACGCCGTGCTTTATCTTGACACCAGTGCGAAGAAATGAAAATATATTTTTAAATAAATGCTAGCATTTACACGTTAACGCTCCTACGCCACGATTGCCCTCATAAATTTAAATAAACATTTAATTTCCTCGAGTGGGAATCGAACTCACAACCAGCCGCGTTTACAGTCACACACTTGTAGCCCAGCACCACGTCTGGCCTCAAGTTATTGCCTAAATAATAGTAACTAAAGTTAATTACTAAGTTTTGTCATAATCTTTAAGGGATATATAGAATAGAACCGCTTCAAAGAGATGCTCATAATGAATTTACAACTTAATTTCCTGTTGAAAACGTGTCAAGTTTCGCATTAATTCCTCTTAAATCAAGCTCATATATATATATATGTACATAGTGGTGGTATACTTAGAAAATCTGTTATTTCTTTATTTTTATGCATAACTACTTAAAAAAAATAAGGTTATTTCTGTATTTATATGCAATATGTTAACGCCTATTTGCTTATAACTTGTGATGTTTTTGATGGGTATATATATAACGAATTATACATTTGCATTATTTATAAATAATAAGAGGCCAGTCGCGAGCATGGGCAAAAGTATATGACTGCGAATCTGACTGGTACTGGGTTCGATTCCCGATTTTCCCGGAAAGGTTTATTTGATATCAATTTTTCTTTATAATACACAGCAAATGCACCACGCCTTGGCCAAATGAAAATAGCTGTATCTTCGACACATAAATTATCCAATACAATTTTATTTTTTAAATTCTTATCAAAAGACAAAGTGTTGACTTGAATTGTTTTAAACTATTTTGACCTCCTCGCTCTACTAAGACGAAGGCTTGAGTTATTTCACTAAACTATGTTTAAATGGGAACGGAGTGTCTTCACATTGGGTCTCATATGACATGTCTCTGCCTAATGGAAGAAAAAGCATGAAGCTGCAAAAAACAAGTTCATTTTGTACGATATATAGGAACACTACTTCCCAGCCACCGCAATATACCTCACTGCAGATTTATAGAGTCAATTTATAGCATCTACGAGTATTTCATTGAATCCCCTATTATAATGACTAGACGTGATGCTATTAATTTGAAGTGACAGAGGACCAGGGAACAGAGGAATTGTTGAAGTCTGGGTCTTGAGACGTTCTTAAGTAAATAGTTGATTGTAATTATTCTGTAGCAATAAGAAGTAAGTAGTCTTGTCTTTGGTATGCTTGTTTAAATAGTAAATTAATTCTTATTCTAATATGGAGTTTATATATATATGTGATTGTTGTAAATTTCTTGAGAAATGCAGAGAATCAGTAAAAGGTATTAGTGAAAATCGTACAAAATTAGAAATATATCGAACATTTTTTTGGCAGAAACATAGTGTCAACACACTCCGCTCTTTACTTTCCACCCAATTTTCGAGATATTGCGTGTTGAATGGGGAAGCTCAAAGCCGTTCTTTGTCTTGTTACTCATAAAATTTTTCATTTCTGATAAATTGTGACAAGTATTGTAGGAAACAGCATAAAATAATTCTGCTATGCTTCTTTGTATAAGCGACTTGAGTGTTCTGTGGTACTCTGAGGCTGTAGCTACTACAGTTTTTATTTCGTCCCAAGTATATGTCAATCATATATGGTATATGTCAATTGCGATGGTTTTTACTCCGGCTTCCAGTGTAGCTGCATACATATAATAGATTTATTATAGTAGTAATTAAGACTAAGACTGTTGAACTGTTAACACTTAACGTCACGAAAATTGGGTGGATTGTATTTTGTAAGGTATGTAGGATCCCAACCCTATGGTTTGAGGATACAACGTGGAACTTAAATAAAAAATATTCCCTCTTATCTCCTCATAATATCCTCATAATATTTACATAACTTAATCACAAGTCGGTATTAACTATAATTAAACTGTGTCACAAATAGCTATTAGTAAAACGAAAATATATTTCTTTGAAACAATAAATGGTAAAATACCTTTAGATAATAATAACAATGGAACACATACATAACTGACCCCTCATTGAAATATTAGATCTCCAAGCGTCCTCGATGTCCACGTGTTTTTTAAATTTATTTTCTATTTTTAAAATCCACGGCCTTTACGGCTTGAGTGTGGCCAGTGTTATAGTAGATATATAAAAATAATGTGATAATTATATTAATAAAAAACTAGTTTGCATGAGACCTATTGTAACAGTAGTGAAAACCTTACATAAATTATATATAAAATTATTATTATTATTTGTTTTGTATATTAAAACGATTCTTGATCTAAAAGTCATAAAGATATAAAAATTAAAAAAAAAATCAATAATAAAATGTAAAAACAATGAAAATAAATGACATTTTAAACAAACTATCCAATCAAATTACTAAATCAAATTGTTTTACATATTTTTATTACTATATTTTTTGTCAGCATTTATTTAAAAACATCAGCATTATTTCATTACACGAACTACTAAAGCATATTTAACGCAATCCTTGACCGCACTAAAATTTGCGAAATGTGTTGGAAGTGGGACATAGCGCGGTGGACGACCGTTAAGAGAGTCGTTTGCTATAATTTCTCCGGCGACGGAGCCGAATGCATTCATTTGTACTTACTGCTATACGTTTTATTTCTTGATTTTTATTTTGTTTTTCAACTTCAGCCTGTATCGCATGAAGCAGAGTAGAGGGAGACTAGTGTTAACAATCTGCTTCCCACTTTCTGCCGTTTTCTGGAAGCCTGGCATGTTGAATGGCGGAACTCAATGCTGCGCTTTCCCTGGACATCAGAGCGAAGAAAGTATTAAATGTTTTATTTCCTCAGGTAGGGGGATCCTTAAAATCCAGGTTAAGCTGTCGTGGTTACACTCCGACGATTATAGCTCTACGCCAGGACTGGCCTCAATGCCTTATATCTTGATAAAAGTTGAATAAGCATTTTGATAGAAAGTTCTCGAGATTTTGCTATTTACTTGTTGCAAAGTTGTAGAGAATTATAGACACTTATTTCTCCATGTCCTCCAGTGATTGTGGAACTGGTGGAACTTAACGCTGCGTTTTTTATAGAAGCGCGAATATGTCACGTTCATGACTGTCAAGGCGCTGCGCTGTCCTAATGCGCTAAATTGGCTTAATATAATGTTATATCATTAAAGCTATATTGTAAATATCTTTTTGTCATCGTTAGTTTTCTTCTAATAGAAGAAAAATCCAATAGAAAAATTTAAAGTTACGATTTTAAATTTGTATTTACTAATTGTTTTTCCTTGTTTAACATTATAACTTTTAGAATAACAAACTTTACTTTTAGTAAAGAAAATGGAAATGTATAACAAATGAGGTGAATTTTAAATCAATTGGAATAATAAAATATTCAAATGTCGTTTCTTATTTTTCACTTTTGACCTTTGCAAATCGTTTTTTTATTTTATTCGTTACTTATGTTCAAGTCAAGTGGGGGACATTATTAGACTGCATTTTCCTCTTCCTTTCTTTAACGTGGGAGTTATCTGTCACAAATGGCGATACCGCTGTGCAATTACATTTTTGCGTTCAATTGATGTAAAAAAAAATAATTTAATTCAGCTTCATGCTGTATCCCGCATACAGTGGAGTAGGCAGAGGGAACCTAGTGTGAAGAAACTTCATTCCCTATTTTCTGCCGAATTTTTCGAGGCATTGTGTGTTGAGTGGCGGAACTCAACGAGGGCCGCTCTCTTGCCAGAATGAAAAAACAAAATTATTCATATTTTGTTAATAATAATTGTAATAATAATAATAATTCATTCCCTCGAGTGGGGATCGAACAGCGAAATAAAAAAAAAGTTTTCTATAACATTAATATAGTGTTCATATAATTTTCATTCTAAACAAAGTATTAATTAGAAAGACAAAAATAAGAAGGCGAATACCAGACATGACCTCTTATCACCCCTCTAAAAGACTCTTATCGGCTCTCCAGCAAGCTCTGAAAGCAAATACAGACTGTAAAATATCAAAAAATCACAAAAATGCTAATAGACTAAAGCATGGATGAAAAAGTCTATGGAGGGTTCTTGTTTCTTTCGCTCGCTTCGCGCAAGAAATGGAAATATATATAAAATATTAATAAATAATAATTCACCCCTCGTGGAAATCGAGCCTACAACCGTCGCGTTCACAGTCACAGGCACGTGCCACGGTGCCACGACGGTCTCTACAGCAAAATATGAAAGTTGAAAGGCATATTGGTTGTGACGAGCGGCCATTATCGAAATAAGACATGTTTTAATCAGATAAAAGGGCATGTGGACAGTCCACTTACGTATATTAACGTCAATAACTCGATAAGTTGAGGTCGCGGCGTGCTTCTTTGTTGTGCGAAGTGTGTGTGTTATTAGGGAATTTATTTGCAAAATATGTATAAGAAATAAGAAATACATATGATATTATTACAGAATTATGTAATTAAGTATCAGTTTTTCAGCTTCAGCTTCACTCTGTATCCTTTTCGCAATTCGATTTTCGAATTCTGGAGGCATTGCGTGTTGAGTGGCGCAACTCAACGCCGCGCTTCGCCTCGACACCAGAAAGAAGAATAGAAAATATAAATATTTCATTTCTTCGAGTAGGGATCGAACCCACAGTACAGTAGCACATCTGTGCCACTGAGTTATGAATGGCCTCGGTTAATATTTGCATCTAAATTATACAGATTCATCACACATATGAATGTCAGCGCTTAGGTAGATTATGCTTAGCTATCGCTTGTTTCGCGCTCTCGCTTGCACGCTCGGATCTGGTGGAACGTGACAATGAGTCATGCTTGTTCATCGATTTATAAGACGTTATTACATCAAAAAGCTACATGCTGTATCCCCCATATAGCAGTAGGCAGAAGGAGCCTAGCGTAAAACCACTTTATACGTTATTACATTAAATTAACATTTTTTTTATAGTTTTAAGGGTTAGGCCCCATAATTCTAAAGCTCCGCTGTAAAACGTACACACACTTACACGCACTTTCTGAAAAATGCTATAATTAGTATTATAGAGGAGCCAAATTCGATGAATTCTTCGAGTTTCATGTTTAAAACTGTGTTTGCGCCAATTTTTGCTTGTCGTTTTTCATATTTCATATTAATAGATTTTCGTTATTAATAGATTAAAGTACTGTACAATAACAAATTTCAAATTTATAGGTGACATTTTTTAATCATTAATTTATTAAATTACTATTTTTTTGTGATTTCCAACGCCGTAAGGTTGCCTGGAAGAAATCTCTATTTCGGCGATAAGGTCGCCTATCGTACCATATTCTTTTATTAGTATTCTCCAATTTATTTTTTGGGTGTACAATAAAGAGTTTTATTATTATTATTATTATTTGTGATTATTTTTTCCCAAATAGTTTAAACAAAAGTTGAGCAGTATTATCAATAAAATGTTTAAAAATATTAAAAAAAAAACTGTGAACAAAACCGTCGAATTTATCCTTAATCAAAACTTAAATTAACTTGCAACTTTAACAAAGGGCAAAAGAACTTTTAATAGCATCCACTAAATAGAAAATGTAAGAAAGGAGCTCCTACTGCAGTGTAATGGACTCGCAACCCAAGACTTTACGAGCGTCTCCACTTATTTCTTCGTTTAACTTGAACAATGAGTCGTTAGGGAATGTTAGTAGCGTGTAACATTTTGCAAAATTGTATAGTTTCAATTGTTTTAAAGAATTTATTGTACAGTGGAATTTTTGTAACATCGCACGGTGGATGTAAGTTCTATTTTTTTATATTTAACAATCTAAGGAAATTATAATGACTCAATTAATACAAGATTAATTTTGCCATCATGAAATTAGGTGCCAGTTTACGCTCAGGGCACACTATTGCGACCGGTTGGTCTTCCTCATCCTGGTCATACTAACTCTAGGAAATGAAATATTTAATATTTTCATTCTTTCGCTGTTAGAGTGAAAACGCGGCGTTCAGTTCCTCCACACTTTGCTTTTAGAATTCGGCGGACAGTGGGGAGCGGAGTGTGTTAACACTAATCTCCCTCTACCCAGCTACATGCGGGAAACAGCGTGAAACAAAAAAAAAACAATAATATATTGAAGATATTTCAATTAATTCTACATACTCGTGTTTTACAAATAATTTAATTATACAGTACCAACACATCTCAAATAACAGCCAGTGTGACTAAAAGCTTTGTTGGTAGCAGTCTGCCGCAAGTACTTAGCGAGTTGATTAAATTTCACATACTATTTACGATTTATTAGTTTAAATAATTAAACTAATAAATTTTAGTTCATCAACACGAGGAAGTGAAATATTTTCATTTCTTCGTTTTGGTGTTGAGGCGCGGTGTTAGGTTCCGCCACTCGACACGCAATACCTCGAAAATTCAGTGGAAAATGGGGAACGGAATGCTTTAATAATAGGTTCCCTCTGCCTAATTTACTGTTGGTATGCATACAACGTGAAGCTAATAATATTTTAATAATTTCTAAAATTATTTTGAATAACAACTGTTTTCAATTTACACAAATAAGTATTTATTCCATTAGCAACCTACTAAGTGGATATTTTACATCCACGGCGGAATCATAGTGGAGTAGAGGATTGTAATGCGACGAGACGGCGTGATTAAATCTAAATTGTATATAATTAAAAGTTTTTTATAATTATACCATGAATTTATTTTTTGTTAGAGACAAGAAATATGCGTTATAAATTTCGTTATTTCTGGCTGTAGCATCGTGGCATAGTGAAACAGGCTGTAAACGTTTGCGTATTTCATTTCCTCGAGTAGAAATCGAACCTACAAAATGTCGCCTGCATGCTCGTCCACCTGCGTCACGACTGGCTTCAAAGTGTACCTACAACTCTTTTTGTTAGCTATTTCCTTTTCACAAACTGGCAGAGCTGTAGATTTTGACTTAGAGATATTTTTCTTAGAGATTTCTTTGTATATATTATTTTTCAGTTAACTAGAACAAACCAAGGTTTAGCTGAAATTCCCAGAAAACAGCGGTCAGAAATAAAAAGTCCTTCTAAAGTAGTGCAACGACTGTAACGAAACTTATTCCATTACTGTCTTGTGGTAACCACATGTGACATACAAATAAATAGTGTTCTCTACATCCATAAATGAAATACTGGAATAGTGTATGACCAAGAATTGTAAACAGTTCTTCTTGAATTTTGTACGCTTTTTGGACTCTCACGTTGTTTTGTATTATATGAGGAGATAAATTATTAGAATAAAACAATACATTTAACAGAATAAAACTTTTATTTTGAAACTGTAGCTTTTTTTTTGCTCCACGCTGTATCTTCTCTATAGCTGGTTATGCAAACAGATCCTAGTATTAAGACACTCCGTTCCCCACTTTCCGTCCAGCTTTCAAAACGTATTAAATAGCAGAACTCAACGCCACATTAAGCAAAGCGAGGAAATAAAAATAATTATAGTTATTTCCCTGAGTGGGGGAACGAACCCACGACCGTCGCGTTTACTGTTCGACCCAGCCTCACTGCGCCACGTCCCACTCCATCGGTACTTGTCATATACATTCATTTCACCCTACTCAAAGTATTACCCAGAATAGAAATAAGGTCTGCACTCAAAAATAATAAAACTTTTATAATTAATTACCTTACCTGTCCCTTTACAATTTTAATTCAACATAAAATTATTAAGAGAAAGAAATTCATATTGTTTTTTTTGTATGGAACATTCAATTATGTTGTCATAGTTTTTAATAATATTTTTTGTTTGTTATCGGCAATCAGTATTTCATTTAGTTAGTTTTCTTTTAGGATTTCTCTTATGATTTTGTAAATATTTGTGACAACATTTAATGTTAAATTTCTTCGGTTTTATTGTTATTTTCTAACTCTTTACCTAACTTCGAATTAAATTTAATTAAATATTTTCAATTAGTTACAGAATAAAAATATTTGTTATTAATGATATTTGTTTTCCCTTAAAACATGCTTATAAAACAAGATACTTCTTAAAACTTGGACTATATCATATTTTGTTAAGCATTTCATTAGTAAGACCATCAATATTAACAAAATAGTAATTTAAACTAAGTTTACCACGCGACAAGTCACGTAATATTAATTAACTTTGTATGGACACTTACCGTCTCACGCGACAAGTACCTCCTAGTGACGGCAAACAGTCATTCACGCTTCGCTATCACAGGCTGTTGGCTGAAAGGGAAAGGGTTGCCACGCTTGCCATTTATAAAAAATATTAAATATTTTCCTTTATTTTTGAAAAACGTATAGACAGGATGTATTAAATATTGATTTTTGTAATAAAGAAACCGATCATGTACGTTTCGGACATTAAGAAAGAAATTTTAACGTACCGGGATATGAGCCCGAGACTCTTGCAAGCCGTCAAAGCGCACTGACCACTAAGCTATATGTTATTAAGTTATAATAAAAATTGTGTATATAAATACATAAAACACACAATGTATTCAATTATGTAAATTAATATTAATTACATAAATATATCAACATTTATAATTTATAAACAATTTTGTCTAAAATGTTTTAATGACGACTCTTCTATCTGATGGTCCTATCATCTGACATGGAGAAAATAATCATTCCCCTTAAGGAGAATTAACCCTACAACCATCGCTATTATAGTTGCTTTTGACCCTGCGCCACGAAACCCACGAGAAAAATAAATAATGCTTTTAATTTTTTAATCCCAGATAGCGAGATAGGACCCGAACGCGGCTACGCCCGCTAGAACTACACAAATATTTATTAAACATGTTTATGAAATTATTTTCAGTTTTCAATAGAGAGATGCGTTAAGCAAGCTCATTTTGGGTGACGTTTTCTTGTCGTAAAAAAGTATCTCTATATGAGTATTTTATCACAATTAAATTAGCGGTTTGGCCCTGATTGCGTAAGATCACACAGACAGACAGAGTTACTTTCGAACTTATAATATAGGTATGGATTAATTAAAACGAAATTAAGAAATGTCTATTTACTTTTAATTTACTATTTTTAAATATTCCGCAGTCAATCGCGCCACGCAATACGCCGGAATGCAATTTAATATAAATCCTTAACGAGTGTGCTGGAGCTGGAGCTGGGAACATGTTTTTAGCATATTTAATCAACTTTATATACTAAATTCTCTGCGAAGCTTCGGTACCATTACCGGTAACTTTAGTTAAAATAGACATTTTATTAAATTTTCATTTTTTTTGTTTTTCTATACGTTATTGTTATTTTTATTTAAATTTAAAAAATATTTTTTGTTTGGCGGCGACTACACCAGAAACTAACATATTAATCTTTAAACGTATGCAAGTGTGCACGATACATTCGTCTCAATTTTCCCTTTAAATTGTTTTTTTTTTTTATTTTCACGCTGCATACCGCATATAACAAGGTAGGCTGAGGGTATTTGAGAACCTAGTGTTAAGACACTCCGTTTCTATTAAAACGAACTGTTTTAATTCTCCTTCTAGTGTTGAGTGGCGGAACTCACCAATCCTTTGTTTGGACTGTCCAATTTTTGTTTTGAGTCATGAAATCTAAAATCATTTGTATTTTATTAGTAGTTTTTCGTAGGCCCAACAACGTCTTACTCGTTTCCTTTATTATAATGAACGATATACAATTAGATTTTTTAAAGGTTTTTTTCCGTTCCGTTGTTCTCCCCCAAAGTAGAGACGGTAGCATTCCTCCCTTATATCCAACTACCCCGTTAAGGATACAGCATGAAGTTAAGTTAACTTATGTCTTTTTGTATTTTTTATAACACCTACAGACATAGACGGTGAATAAAAATAGCGAATCAGAGACTGTTTTACGTTTTATGGCAGTTTATATATATTTACTACTTGGAAGGTTATAAAAGAATAAAAACATCTATAAAATATATTTTTGTCGTAGAAAGATTTTTATTTTTTATTTTTCTACTCTTTATTTTTTTACTGTCAACCCTATTTAAGCTATTACATTGTATAGGAAGGTACGATGGCCGAGGTCCAGTCTCTTTCGATGATAAACTTTAACTACTGCTCCCCCCACATGTCGTCTCTGTTTACCCCTCGTTGAGTTTTATATAGATACTTCTTAGTTGGGGCGATACTACTTTATGGTTTTTATTCAGTTAGTTTCTATTAACAATGTTTTTATGGTAATTGAAATGTTATTTTAAGGTTCTTTATAATTACTCTAATTGCTTCGTATTATTAATTATATTTTTTTATTGCTTATTATTATTTATTAATATAAAGGGTTAGTAGGGTCAAATCTAACACTATTCGTATATTTTACAGTGACATAGTGTAATTTTATTTATGGGGTTAGAACCCCCACCCACAGTGCTAAAGCCATACTAGTGGTCCCAACGACCTTTATACAAAGTATATATAAATACTATAGTATCAGAATGATAATTGTAATTGTGTGGGATACACACGTTTCAACTAGCACGCGTGGGAGTCTGGGAGATATCAGTAGATGATATTTGAGTCCATTTATTATTTTGTGAATTTTGCCTACTTCGGCGGAAAATGAGGAATGGAATGTCTTTTCCTCTGCTTAACCTGCTGTGTGCGGGATACAGCGTGAAGCCGTAAAAAAATGTATAATATAATACAATTATTAGGTAGCCTTAGATACTTTTTGTATTTAAGTATATTTTTTTCCTTCAAGGTCCTCGTGGCTAACGGCACAGCGTTGGACTCGAAACTCGGACGACTCGGAGGAATGAATTATTTTTACTAACTCACACTGGTTATACAACTAAGCGCAGCGTTGGGTTCCGCCACTCTACACCCAATTTCACGGAAGTTGATCAGAGAGTACAATTATTTAGAAAATAAAAAAAGAATAATGCTAAAACTTGTAAGAATCAATATTAAAAATTCTGACTTTTCATCTAATATAATAATAGAATGAAGATGTTTTACCTAGATGAAAGAATAGAATGTTAGATTATGTTCGCGATAAAGATGTTTGGAAATGAGTTGCTCCATTTCTAAGTTAAAATTGTTAATTGTAATTTGTAACAAATGTTGGCATTTAAAAAGAGTGGCCATGAGTTTCTTTGCCTGTATCTTCTCATGAGCTCAACCATTTGAACGGGCTTTTTTCAAGTCAAAATTGCACATTTTTTTTGGTTATTTTGTTTTGTATTTTTTTCTACTTTTATGACATGTCCAAGTAAATATTAGCATTTTTATGGAAGAAAGATATTTTGACTTTGACTTGACTTTGACTTTGACTTCCAACTAAACTTTATTCAAAGGAATTAGAGATTTTCTTAATTTCAAATTTAATATTTTCATTACATGTCTCGCTTTGTGTACGTTTTAATGTTATTTGTTTTTAAATTATAAGACAGGATTGTTCCTTACTTCAGAAGGTAAACAGTTCAGCAAACATTGTATAACATAAATTGCTTCTTTCAGGAGTATTTCCAAATCACAGCTAGTCTGTGTAGGGGAATTGACGTAATTAAATTTCGTTTTATTGTTAAAAGTAAAATTAATATGTATTAGGCCAGCACTGGCGCAGATCATAAGCTGTGTGATTGTTAACTTGATAGGTTTGTGTGTTTGATTCCCAATAGAGGGAATGAAATATTTAAAAATTTTATTTCCTAACTCTGGTAACAAGACAAAACGCGGCGTTAAGTTTCGCCAATCACTTCACACACAATGTCTCCAGAATACGGCGGAATGTGGAGAACGAAAGTGTCATAGAAGAAACTAAGGTTCCCAGGCTCCCTTGCAATGTGCTGAATACAGCATAAAGCTAAGAAATAATGGTCATAGCAATATGAAATTTTAGACACAAAAAATTCTTCACGGGAAATTTTATAATTTCAACCCAGTGTCCAGCTAAGAGAATAAGAGTCCTTTTAAACGCACTCTAAATAACTGTTACAAAAGCCACTCCTGTGGTACTTCTCCTCGCAAATTTCACTTAAATTTGTAGAACTATATGTTTCAACTAAAACTCTTGACGCTGGGGAAAGTAATCCATTGAAACTTTAAATTTATCTTTTTACCCAATTCTGAACAACGTTTATTTGCGAAATTTCTGTATTTTTGCATCGGCCATTATTTTCTCATGAAATGACTATTAGTTAAGATCTAGCAGTTTTTTTAGTTTCAAATATTTTGTGCTACTTTCTTTATTATGCATTTTTCTATTATAATAATATTTTTACCCAGTTCAATGATGTGTTTTCTTTTCAGTTCTCGTTGTATCCTGCAGCAGGATAGGCAGAGGGAACCTAGTGTTAAGATACTCCGTTTTCCATTTTCCGTCGAATTCCACCACACAATACTTCGACGAAAAGTGAGGAACAGAAGTGACTTAACGAAGTGTCTGATCACTAGGTGTTCATGTTTCATGGTTTTATCATTAATTCCTGAAAACTACTGTTTTACGGCTAGACTTGAAAAGTTATTTTCGGTTGGTGACATTTATTATGGAGGACTATACGTTATTAGATGAGGTTAATAACTTCGGTGTCATCCTCAGAATCTGTGGTCAAAGTTGCCTCCTGTTTGTGCTGTCCTGTAATTTATATATTTTCAGCTATTTTCATTTTGCCAGGCGGGTGAAGATCTAAGAACTAAAACAATAAAGACCAACAGCAGTAGAACCAACACATGTTTTATTGGATTCGAACCCATACCCAAAACTCCAAGAAAAAGTATCTAATTAATTAAATTTGATGTTTATTTAGGCATCGTCATAAGAGTTCTTAACGATTCCGTTTCCGTCGTTTTATGAAAGGCTCTCGTTGTAATGAAAGTATCTTAAATAGCTTGACCCAATTACTTGGTAATTGAGCATCCGAATTTAGTGTCACCTTCATTATAATTATTGAAATTTGATGAAAACAACTATATATGTGTAATTATTTTGTAAATTTAATTATTGCTTTTTGTTTAGGATATATATAGCGTTAGATAAAAAACGTCGCTTTGTACTATAGCCTGCGTACAGCAGTGTGGACAGAGGGTACTTTCCGCCTATTATTTAAGATATTGAATTGATGAGTTGAGTGGCGGAACTCAACGACAGGCTTTGTCTTTGAAAAAGTCAATGCGTCAAAGTGAATAAATAAAAATATATATATATATTTTTTTATGGAAAAAGGACAAGGCAAACGAGCGTACGGGTCACCTGGATCACCGCCGCCCACGACCCCGTGCAACACCAGAGGTGCTACAGGTGCGTTGCCGGCCTTTAATTCTTAGAGGCTTCGAACCCGCAAAGAACCATTACGTTCCAGCCAGACGCTTTCCCACTGTGCTTATACTGAGTAGAAATGCAATGTATATATAAAAAGTTGAGTACAAGTCAGTAACTTAGAATCATATTAAATATATAATATTTTTCGTTCATTACGACTATGGCTAGACCTGACCAAGCGGATTTATCCGTATTCCGTAAGTAAAATGGCGACCCGTAATTTATATATGTACCTAAATCTTATATTATATTTTTTACTGCCTTTGGTTAATTATTAATGGCTGTTTAAGATTTTCATTATCATTTAATAGAATGTATAATAATAATAACTAGCTTCACGCTGTACCCCGTACACAGCAGGGTAGGCAGAGGGAACCTAGTGTTAAGCCACACCACCACTTTTTGTGCAGAATTCTGGAGACATTGCGTGTTGAGTAGCAGGAGTCAACGCCGCGCTTTGCCTCGACACCAGAGCGAAGAAATGGAAATATAAATTGAAAAAATCTAAAAATATTAAGTTAAAAAAATCCAGCATTAATATTAATTTTTTTTAACAAAAAGAAAATAAACATACGTGATATTCTACACCTTCTTCTCCCCCCTTGTGCAATCTCGTCATTTTCCTGAACTCCTTCCTACCCCTACTTTTCGATAAAGACTTCATTAGTAAAAGTTAACCATTATAGACGGATAGTTTTTCCATGTTAATCATAATTATCTGACATGGTAACCCTATTGATAAATGCCCACGTCGCTGATAAGCTGATGAAGCCCAGAATAGACATGACGTGTGCTTTGTATGACGATGTCCCTCAAAGCTTTCATTTGAATGGTGTATGGGAAATGTGGTTTTTTATATTGATTTCTTTTCATTTTGGTAGATTAGGATTGGATAGGCTCATTATCGTACTTATGATACTGACCTTTCGCAATAATAAAATTGGGTTTGAAGAATGAAAATAGTATTAATGATTGTATTATTTGTTTATTATTATTATTATGGCTTAATGCAATGTCTCCAAAATTAGGTGTAATATGCGGGGAAAAGTATGAAGTTGGATATAAAGCCAAATTAAAAAAAATGATTGTGCTTTTATATTTTTTTCAATAAAGTTATTTTTCAGCTTCACGCTGTATCTCACGCCACCTACCGTCAAATTTCGGAGATATTGCGTATTTGCCTCGTTACCAGAGTAACGTAAAAATAAAAATATTAAATATTTCAAGTCCTTGGAAATCGAACCCACAGCCTGTCAAGTTATTCACCTAAACAATTGCGAAAGGACTTATTTATCTTTAAAAAATGATTTCGTATACAAAATATTTTATATTCTCGGATTTACTTTGGTATTGATATACAGGATTGAGTTCTGCCGCCTTACATATTATGTCTCTAAATTCAGAACAAAGGGTATAAGAATAATAAAGATAATCCTACTTTTAAGACATTCCTTTACACACAATTTTCAAGACAAATGAGTCGTTACTGAAAATTATTTATATAAAATAATTTCCCCATTTGGAAAATGAACCCAAAACCATAGAATTTACATATCGACGCTATCCCACTGTACAATAATAGCTTCGAATATATTTATTAATTTGTTTTCTATGCCTCCAGTTAAAACATTATGACATACATATATTTAGATTTGTTTGTCTACGGTGAATGATAGCTGTATGCTTTGTTTACGTGAACTAAATACAAAGTAATTTCAATATTTTTTATAAAATTTCATAAAAATGTATATAACAATATTTTCAATTTATTATTCTGGTAACGAGTCACGGCGTTGAGTTCCGCCAACACGCAGTGTTTCTAAAAGGCAGCAGAAAGTGGGGAGGGGGGGTTTCTTAATTGTGACGGTTTGTTCGTTGCCAACCTCTGCTCTTTCTGCTACATACGTGATGCAGGCCGTCTTGGCGCAGAGATGGTTACGTTTATATTTCCATTTCTTCGCTCTGGTGTCGAGATAAAGCGCGGCGTTGAGTTCTGCCACTCAACATCAGTGCCTCCAGAATTCGGAAGAATGTGGGGAACGGAGTGTCTTAGCACTGGGTTCATTTTACAAACGTATCAAATGTCGCAGTGCTCGTGGACTGTAAAAATTACCTGAATAATTCATATTCAATACATATAAGGAAAATTATATTTCAAAATACGGGTCTTTCATATGGTTATACAAAGACGCGTGTGTTTCATTATCTTCAACGTGGACAAGACAGTAAGAAAAGATTTTTTGTTATACATATATTAGCAGCATATAGAGTTAGTATATGTTTTGTGGGCGGCGTTAGACCGCGGCGTTGAGTTCCACCACTTAACACGCAATGCGTCCAGAATTCAGTTGAAAGTGGGGAACGAAAGGACCCCTGCTATGCACGGGTTACAACGTAAACCCAAAAAATAATACACATATATATGTACATATATGATATATGCCATTTTTACCAAATCACATAAAAAAGCTATATCTAAAAACCCATAAATCACTGCTGTTAGCCTGGAGTAAATGTATAGTCACTTAGCTAGGGAAAAAGTTAGGAAAAATCGTTTGGAAGTTCACATCTTATCACTCGTGTAGATAAGGAAAGCTGTCGAATTAATTACAAAAAACAACGACCGAACGCACATTTCAAAATCCATTGACGTTTTAATTCTATAAGCTCTTACACTATGTATAGGCAAAGAGCATTGTATGTGAAACGATTTTTATTTCCCTTCTAAATGATGATGTAGAAACGACGGTTTTCAGATTTCAGTTTTCTATGGGACTTCAGTTCGCGCGGTCGTGTCGCCTCATGGAGGAGTTGCTAACAAGTTGTTCTTATCGTATAGTAAAGTGGTGTGCTAAGTGACTACGGTAAATAGATTTATGCCAATAATAGGAACAAAAGGTTCCCGAACTTCCCTAATAGGCGTTCGTAACTTTGGTTGGTGAGTTTATTAATTTTATTATGGCGTTGTTATAAGTGATTGATGGTACCGTGTAATGGGAAGGAAGTATGTGTTTGCAAGAATGTGTACTGATAAGTTTATTCTCTAGAGTATTTACGTGGTTTCGGTCACGTTTTATATGTGTTTCATGGTAAAGGTATGGAAATTTGAGGATGTCGACGTATTGCTGGATAGATTTGATTGTAAATGCGATGACTGTGGGTTCGATCTCGAATCGGGATAGCTCCACGCTGTAATTTGTACATAGCAGGGTAAACAGAGGAAATGTTAAGACACTCCGTTCCTCATTAGTAAATTTCGTTTCAAATTCTGTCGAATTCTGGACGTGTTGAGTGGTGGAAATCAACGCCGCGCTTTGCGTTCTTACCAGAGTCAGGAAGTGAAAACATTAAATATTTCATTCCTTCAAGGGAGAAACGAACCCATGACCGTCACGTTTACAGTCCCACGCTTTCCACTCATGTGAATACACAAGTAAATATTTTATTCACTTAATTTCCCCGCTTTGGTGGACAATGTGCGGCGTTGAGTACCGCTATTTAGAACGCACTGTTTCGAAAATATGTCCCCTCTAGTTCAGGTGCTCGCCGGGTAAAATTGTACGAGTACAATGTTTTTTTAGAAGTGCAATATAAGCTTGACATTGAAAGCTTACGGTCGAGTGAACGTATATTATGAAGCTTTAGATGTTATGTTCTAGTATATTCTATTTTTTAAATTTAGTTTACATCCTAACACAGTCCATACTAGTTCTTTTGGTTTTAACCAGTACGTCATTAATATTAATTATTAATTAATTTCTCATTCTTATTTTTTTATATAGCCAAGTAGTTGGCAGTGGAAACCTGACTACGCCTTGTCTTACCAGGGCAAAGAAATGACAATAACTCATTCTTGTGATTGGGGATCAATTAAAACGATTTATTTTGTGTTTTTTTTAAGTTCCAAAAATACTTGTATATGTAGAAAAAAATATATTTTCACGATGTTAAAGCAATGGCGCACCGTTTAAGCAAATAGAAATGAGAAAAGTTTAAAACTGACATTAAGTCCAGTCCAATATTTCAGTTTGGTTAAAAGAGGGAAGAAGAAATTTATAGCATAGGGTAGAGTCGCTGTCGAAGATGAATAGTTTAATTTAAAAATGGAACCTTTCTTGTTATAACCTGAGATCCCACCGTTGAAACCTGCACGTATCAGTTTTCTTAATTAAACCTAAATTTATAATTAGTACATGATTAGTAGAACAGATTACACCTGGGTTGCCTGGAAGAATCCTGCAATCACCTTTAATTACATTTTTTCGTAACTCGTTTTTGGAGAGAATTGCACTCATACGTTTTTTATATGAATCGCACATCATTTGAAAGATAATCGCGTAAGGAATTGGCAAAATTAAGCGTTGCCAGCTCTCAGTCTGCCGCAAGTCTAGGGTTGCCTGGTTTAAACATGTCACTAAATGTTAATAATTTGCACTCATGTGTTTTTTAATGAATAATATATCAAATTAAAGCTTATTTTTTTCTGAACACTATAAAACAGGGTTACCGTGAAAATTCCTGCCGCAAACAGGCGTTGCTAGCGTTTGAAATATTTTATTCCGGTTGATAATGGCATATAAGGATCCGGTTGATAAGGTGATTGCGGCAGGATTCTTCCAGGCGACCCAGGTGTAATCTGTTCTACTAATCATGTATTATTCATAAATATAGGTTTAATTAAGAAAACTGATACGTGCAGGTTTCAACGGTCGGATCTCAGGTTATTATTTATTGTATGAATTATCTTATTCATCACTGAGTGACTTACAGATAGCACACAGCTCGTCAAAAAGCGGGGAAATGAATCATTTCCGCGAGTGGAAATCGAACCAACAACGTGTCTCGTTTCCATTCGCACGCTTGTACTCAGCGTCAGACTGGCCTCTTAAAATAAGACTTAAACCTACAAAAGCCGCATCAGAACAGGTTCATTTGGACGGTACCATAAGTACACTAGATTTTCGGAATGAAAAGCAAACATTAATTTATAATGTGTAGAAAATGTTACATATAAAAGCGAAGAAAGATTGTATTTCTAAAAGAACATTAAATTGAATTCTATAAAGATTTTAGTTTGAACAATACAACAATACCTCGTTCTAGGTTTCTAAGCAAAATGTGTCAATATTATTTACCTTTTCCAATGTAGTGGTTGAACGAACAGACGATTTTACTTTCAATTGTTTTGCTACTTCTATTTACTCTGACAATTCTTTTATACATATTAGAGGGAGAGTACAGTAGGTAATTTTCTTGACAGGTAAGCGGAGAGAAAAGAATGTCAGAGTGTTAGACACTTTCGGCCTGAATTTTTCTGGTAACAACGCAAAATGCAGTGTTGATTTCATCTCCACTGCCTTAGGAATTCAATTTAAGTCTTAACATTAGATTCCCAGGTTCTCTCAGCATTTCCTTTTTATTTAATCTGTCACTTGATTTTCATATTAAATTTTAAGCTTTTGTTTGACTTGATGGTTATGACCTCGTTCCTCGTTCTGGAGTTCTAGAGAATGATCATATTTTTTTTCTGTCACCTATTTTCCTTTCAGTTGAGAAAGAGCGCGGCGTTAACTACTGCCACTCAACACAATGTTTTAGATTCACGCGGAAAATAAGTAGTCTTTGCACAAGGTTCCTTCTGGTTATCGCTAAAGGGTAATAAAAGTGAGAAAACAAATGGGACGTACCGAGATTTGAACACGCTCCTATAAATACGACCTCCTTGAAAGTATTAATAGGCTCGTGTCTTACACGCACGCCGCTGCTGTGGAATAGCTTGAATACTGTGAATTTTGTGGGGACCTTTTCATTTATTGTAAGGACCTCTGTAAGAAAACTTTTGTAAAGCTCTACCCGAAAAGCATTAGAAAGATTAAATATTTAGCAAAAAAGTATTCTATTTTACAAATAATTTAGGGGGATATTTGAATATTTAACGTCAAAATATAGAGAAAAATATATAAAGCCGTATTTTTTCCAGCTTCACGCTGTTACCCGCATACACCTAGTATTGAGACACTTTATTCCCCACTTTCAGCTTAATTTTCAAGACATTACTTGTTGAGTTCGAAGTTGAACAAAAGAAAATCAAAAATTCTTTCCCCCCAGAGGGAATTGAATCTACAATCGTCACGTTCACTGTCAGACGCTGTGCCAATTCACCTTCACCGCCTAACAACACTTGTATAATATACGCAAGGAATTCGTATTCGTTTTATGCTATTATATTTTAACTAATAACTATAACCTATATACTATATTAGATTTAATTACATACAATAATGCCTAATAATTGGTTTGGATCACGTCCCCAATTATCGTCATTTGTCTTAGAGGAATAGCTCTTTATGTTATATGACATTACACATAAATCAAAGACATTGTAATTATCGTCTTATTTTCACTGATCAGTGCTTACTTTGTTATTGGAGGCGTTATTGGTAGTTCTAAGTTCGATTTAGTTTAGGCTGTTTAATTTAGAGCTTAATACATGGAAATTATATTAAATACTATTAGTTAATATAAAGATGAAGAGTCTGTATAATAAGTAAAAATATATTTGCTTTAGAAGTTCTCTTTTCCTCATTTCTCGGTCACTTAGGCGGTCGTGTATAGTGCACACATAAGCGTATTAGGGAAGGCATAAAGCGTTGAGTTCCGCCACTCAACACACAGTGCCTCCAGAATCAAAGCAAAATGGGGAACCGAAGTGTTCTATTGGGAATGAAGTATCTTAACAGTAGGTTCCCGGGTACCATTTCCCTACCTTGCCGGCATAAGGCTAACAGTAGATTAGAAAAATACATACTATTCTTAATAGATGAAAGGGCTACGGCGTAGATGATGCTACGATGTTTTTTATGTAGAATGTAGGCATATGAATAAATAGATAATTCGGCTACTTTGAATTACATTATAGTTTAATTAAAATTTAAGTCAATATTAAATCATATTTTAGTTACTTTTAAATAATTTAGAAAACAATTTACTTTTCTAAATTCATCCATTTTTATACTTTGCGTCCAAAATTATTTATCGATATAATCCAAAATCTAGAAGAAAACTTTTAGAAAAGTTAAATATTTTAAATTATATTAATATTGACTATGACTTACAAAATTTGAAATTAATTATGATAATTTGTGTCTCTTCTTTTATTGGTTTGGGAAAAGATAAAATTGTGGATAAAGAAATGATATTAAAATATTACAATTCTTTTAAAAATTGACATTTAATTTAATTTATTTGTCGATAGAATTTCATCAAAAATGTATAACAACGCAATAAAATTTTAATTGTCTCTTATAATTGAAATAATGGGCTGTGAAGTTAATTATCTGTTGTTGGAATAAAGACCGTGAAATTATAACAATAAGAGCTAGTATCAAAAAACACAAGTTTGATGTATGTACGAGAAGAATATTAATTAATGCAATATATAATTATGAGAAAATTAATTATAGTGTATAAAATGTAAAAAAAAATAATATTTGTTTATTTTTATTTTCGTCGGTCCTATAGGAATTATTGGTTAATTTTTTGAGAATATTACCTAATAACTTTTTCTCAGTAATCCGGGAATTTAATTTCAGCTTTAATATGATATTTTTATTTCATTCATTCCGTTTTAAGATTTATTATCAAGATTATTTTCTAGAAGTTTTATAGTTATATAATTTTTATGATTAATATAATAAATATATACCATGTGGACCTATATGAAAAATGTCTTTTAATTCGACTTGAAATTCCATATTCGGATATCGGCAATTCCGGAAAATATAAACAATAATCACGAAAATAATTGTCACTCTTTTGTTTGTTTTCTTGTGCTAGTTTTTTTCTTTAATGATTTGATACATAACAATTTTCAATATTATGTTGAAATAAAAAAATAAAATAAAAGCAGTTTTAAAAAATGTTCACTACCACTGTATTATAAATTCAAATGAGAAATAAAGAAAGCGTAAAACTCTTTTGCCGTCTGGCTATTTCAATATTGAAATACAGTAAAAAAATGGCAAAATTATATTTTTCAGGAAATTGAAACAAATTGTAGAAACCATTGAAGAGGAAAGGCCACAGAGCGACGGATATTGCAACTAGATGCCGTAGAATAAGGCAATTTTAGAAGTGGCGAAAGTGTGAACAACTTAATATCTTTATAAATTGTTGGTCAAGTATTCTAAGACCTACAATTGTTTTTTTTATTATGATTTACTTTAATTTCTATAGAAAAATTTAGATTTTTCGTCCACTCAACATACTAGCGCAAAAGGGGAGAAATAAAATAATAATAATTCTGAATAGGAATAGAGAGCCCGTAGTGGCGTAGGAGCGCGCATGTCACTGTAAACGCAATGGTTGTGAGTTTGAGTCTTATTCGGGGGAATGACATTTGTAATATTCTCATTTCTTCGCTCTGACGCGGCGTTGAGCTCTTCTCAACACGCGAGCATCTCGAAAATTCTTCAGAAAGTAGGGAAGTTAATGTCTTAATATTAGTTTCTCTATGCCAACTTTGCTATGTGCGAGATGCAGCAGGAAGCTGAAAAAAAAAATAGGGAATCAAACTCGCATCTAAAGCGTTCACAGTCTTCGCCAAAATGGTTTCTAATAGAAGGATAATATTTTCTTTGGATATTATTTTGGATTAAAAAAAGACAATGTCTCGTGTCTTACGATCGTTTGCTTATCTATACATCGGTCTCTGTAACGTTGAAGGTCGCGCATTCATGTCTAGTACTCGTGTAGACACAGACACAATGGAAATTGTACCACTTTTTCTTTTTACTGAAAATTATTGGAGGAAAAATAATGATCAATTTCTTTTAATTTTGTATTTTTTGAGTCCAAGGCGACTGTAAGAGCGAGACAATGAAATATTTAATATTTTCATTTCTTATCTGGTTTTGAGGTACAGCGCGGCGTTGAGTTCCGCCACTCAACACGCAATGCCTTCAGAATTCGGCTGTGAAATTGTGAAGCGTATTGTACGCGTCATTTGTTTTGATTATACAGTTATACTACACAGTTCCATTTTAACGAATAAGATCAAGGGCTCTTCGGTGTCTTAAACTAGTTAGAACAGTAAGGGTACGAGGTTCCCAAATAATTTGATATACTTTCAAATTGAGTCCCTTCCTAAATATTGTCAAATTCAGATAGGATTGAAGAAGCATAAGAAGGCACTGATAATGAACCATTTAAAATTTATAGTGAACCAAAAATTCATGGTAACTGTTTCGTGTACTTTGGGAGTAAAACAAAATTTATAATGCTTTAGATAAATAAGATTTATAATAATGATAATAAATTGTGGCAATTCGCCTGAGATTTTACTGTCTACTCTAATATTTAATATTGAAGTAAAAAGTGTAGTTATACAATTTTATTATTGCATTTTTTTAATTATATTATCACTAATTTAAATAAAATAAATAAATCAGCTTCATTCTGTATCTCGCACACAGCAGGCAGAGGGAACATAGTGTTAACACACTCTGTTCCCCACTTTGCGCCGAATTTTGAAGGCATTGCGTGTTGAGTGGCGGAACTCAACGCTGCGCTTATTTGCCTTGATACCAGAGCGAAGAAACGGAAATATAAATTTAAGTACTATATTTCGTTTCGTCGACTGGAAATTGAACACACAACCATTGCATTACAATCACACCATTGTGTACCACGACGGCCCTTTCACTAACACACACCACTAATTTAGTGCACAAATATTCTTCAAGTGGCGACGGTTGACTTTCCGTCAGATATTCTTCGCCTTGATATGCTTTACTTTCGATAAGCCAAGGGAAATGTTTAAATGTTGACGATGAAATTTAATTGAACCTACGACCATCGTCTACAGCTACATACAATACACCACGTTACCATAGTATTATCAAATTTAAAATAGGTAAAACTTTATATTATTCAGAATATATATATATATGTATGTATGTATCTTCTTCCTCCTGGCATTAATCCCGGCTATTGCCAGAGTCTGCCCTCCTACTCCACTTTGTACGGTCTTTTGGGTTCCTGGGTTGACTATTGGCTCTCATGTCCTGCATCACGACATCCAACCAGCGCTTCCTTGGGCGTCCGGGAGGTCTCACACTTAGGCCGGCGCGTATATGTTGCTCCAGTATATATATATGTGTATATATATATATATCTACATATCTTTTTCCATATAATACTCGTACGTACATCCGTAAAGGACAATGGAAATGACAATAGCACAAAACGGTTTAATTAACAAATAAAGATATAAATTTTCCGAAATAATCACCAACGAACCCTTTTATTGTTTCAGATATCTAAGCGATGAAGGCAATGAAATTAACACATCAAAAGGAATTACTAACTTAAGGTAAGCGAGAGTAAATGGATTATATTATATATATATACTTCTAGTACATTTATATTATTTATAATTCAATACAAATTCCCTTTGTACGTCGTTTTGTTTGATAAAATAATAAATTATTATTTTTGATGTGATATGAGCGGTTCTCTAAGGTGTGTTTAAATGGTGTAAAATAAATTGAAGATCCTTGAAAATTTGTTTATTTTATTAATATGGGAAACTGAGTGCCTTAACACTGGGTTCTCTCCGCTGTGTTTCCGCCGCTCAACACGCAATATCTTGAATATTGGGCGGAAAGTGGACAATGGAGTGTCTTAGCACTGAACCCTCTGCATACCCTGCTACATCGAGGATATAAAGATTATTTAGATAGATTTTATAAAGATTATTTATAAAGATTATTTTATATCCATATGCCTCTCGATGCCTGAACTGAACTATTATCCAAGATATGGCTCCATAATTAAAAATTATAAAAAACATAGTCCAGACTCTTGAATATTTAATTTCCTCAAGTAGACATGGAATCCACAACCTGTCGCGTTTAAAGTCGCACCCTTGTTCGTGCACCTATAGAGACATGATATTACCAATTTTCTATAAGAAAATAAAACAATTAATCTAAATAGCTTACTGTGAAGTGACAATTAGTTTGGCGGCGGCGGGTGGCCGATGACTGACGCGGCTGGGCGCCATTGTCTGACACATTCTGCTTATTAAATTTAATTTATCTTTCTATCCATTGTATTGAAATTAAATACATAAAGTTAAAGTTGAGATAAGTAAAGTTAAATTAAGTATTTAATATATATATTCCTTCGCTCTGGTGTTAGCAAAGTACTACTTACTGCGACATGCGGGACTTAAAGCTGGTATAAAAAATACTCATATATACTCATATAAACTTAATATAGTCATATATACTTAAAGCCCTGATAAAACAGTTCAAAAACAAACAAAAAAACAATTTTATTCCGTTCTCTTCTATTTATAGTTTTCAAACAACCATTTTACTTTCATGCGCGTCATACGACAGTGTAGAAATAGAAATGCAAGTGTATAACGCTCTATTGACACACTCAAAGGCAACGAATAAAGAACTAAGCTGAACTGAAGCGAGTCAAATTGAGAAACTTAAATACTCATTTGAAGCATTTTTGAACAAATTCATCATATAAAATGTTTGGAAAAGACTGTAATATTGTATTTAACTATATATAGAAACAAGCGGCCCGCTCGCGGCTTCACCTGCGTTAACTACGTTATTATTAATTTCTGTCTCCATGAGTACCTACGTCCTATAAGTGCTGTCCATGCAAAATTTGAGACTCCTACCATTTGTAGTTACGAAGTTTCATACAAACTTTCAACCCCTATTTCATCCCCTTAGGAGGCGAATATTGCAAATTCCCGTCTTAGCGAGCACCTATAAGTAACTCCTATGCAACATTTGCAGATTCCTAGCACTTGTAGTTTTTGAGATTTCGGGATGAGTGAGTGAACTTTATATATAGATAAGATATGTGGTTTTGCAGCTTCATGCAGCAAGGAATCTAGTGTTAAGATACTCCGTTCTCCACTTTCTGCTTCATTTTTCGAGATATTCCGTGTTGAGCGGCTTATAGTCCGGCACTGTAGCACTATGCTACGACGGACTCAACGTAAAATATGTCTTAATGTATAATATCTTCAGTCGATACCAATTGGCTGGAGAGTCATTTATAAAAATTAGATTTGCGGAAAACTGTGTAACGATCAAAGTGTATGAAGGACCCTCTGTCAAAGGAGGGAGTCAGTCGCGTGGAAGTGCCTTGGAAATTTTTCCAATGGCCGGTCGTTTAGAAACTAATATACTCGTAGATAAATATTACCTATTTGTCATTTTCTTATTTACGATATAAAAGTAAATATTTTTTCACAATCATGTCAGTTTGATCTATATAGGGCCCAGGTTCGGCCACACATGGAGTACTGTTCTCATCTCTGGGCTGGTGCACCCCAGTATCAGCTTGACCCATTTGATCGCATACAACGTAGAGCTGTTCGAATCATTAAGGACCCAGTAAGCTGTGAAAGGCTTGACACTTTGGCTCTGCGTAGAGACGTCTCCTCGCTGTGCGTTCTCTATCGCATTTATCATGGTGAGTGTTCTGAGGAACTGTTTGACCTGTTACCTGCCGCCGAATTTTCTAACCGCACAGCACGTCACAAACTTAAATATCATCCACACCATCTGGATATGTGGCACTCCACTACTGTGCGGTTTCGTAGAAATTTCCTTCCACGCGCCACCGAACTGTGGAATGGCCTACCCGCGTCAGTGTTTCCAGGTCGGTACGATATGGGTGCCTTCAAGAAGCGCGTCTATCTCCACTTCAAAGGCCGGCAACGCACCTGTAGCACCTCTGGTGCTGCACGGGGTCGTGGGCGGCGGTGATCACCGCCAGGTGACCCGTACGCTCGTTTGCCTTGTCCTTTTTCCATAAAAAAAAAAAGAAGAAGTTTATCTGACTATGGAGTCATACTGACTGACATACATGAAACACCATTTATTAGTTTATTTACATGCATTTTATGGATATTACAGAAAATTCTTTAAAAAAAGTCGTAACTGGCGACGGAAAGGTCAATGCTCCCACATATGGCTAACAGAGCAAATGAACGATATTATGAGCCTGACATTTGAGCTATAAAACCTTGTAACGACTCTGAATTAAATGAAGCTTAAGATTGTACGCCTTAATGAAAAGGATTCGGATGTTTTGTGAGATTTAATAATAAATATATAAATAAGTGGCGGGCAAAGGCGGGATGCGAAGAGCTGAAAATCGAGCTCAGTGGCGTGCCATTGGAGAGGCCTATTCCTAGCAGAGGACGAGGACAGGCTGATGATGATGATGATGATGATGATATAAAATTTGATATACGAATCAATATAGGTTCAACCCTTTACAAAATATTAAACGGTTTCTTTAATTGCTAGCGTGCTTTACAAATTTAATTCTTCAAAGTTATAGTTATAATATAGGCGAATTACACATTTTTTATATAAACTGCAGTCTATTGTGAGGCCTATTCTGATGTTTAAACTATATTACTGTAAAATTTCATCTAAATCTGTTCAGTAGTTTTTGTATGAAATTGAAACAAATATTTATTCTTATAAACCTTCACATTTATCATATTAGTAGGATAAATTCTTTGGTGACACGCATTGGGTAGTTAGTACACAATTCGGGCAGAAAACGGAGAACAAAGTTTATGAATACCAGTATCACTCTGGCCTACTCTATATTTTGTGACAAAAAGTGAAGGTAAAAATAAAATAAATTCCTAACAATAATAACAACAACAGGACCAATCGTGCCTTAAAAGGGCAATGTGGAAATATCTAGTGATATATGACTTGTTTTTTGTTTTTCTTACACAGACTATAATTTATTTTACAAGCTCGGGCAAACAGGTATACTTTATGCGTACTAATTTTGCCTAATAAAAATATTATATGAATTATTAAATGAAAAACAAGACGAGTAACGAGAGACAGAGCGCTACTCATCACGCAATGTCTCCAGAGAACGGAGTGTCTTAATGAGAGCGGAGTGTCTTATGTTATGTCGTATGCGTGGGATACAGCGTGAATACCCTTCAAGTCCCTTATAATTCCCGAAGAAAATCTGCTTAAATTTGATTTAGGAAAGGACCTAAAAAAGGAAATTTATTAACATTGGATTTGCGAAAATACCTATAAAATATGCCAGTAAACAGATAGTTATATAAATAACTATGAGTTTAGATCTGTCTAGGCTTGTTAACAATAAAAAATACAAATGTATTGTTTTTATTTTTAGCTCTATTCTGCATATAGTGCGGTAGTTAGCGAAAAAGTAGTGTCAAGACTCAAGACACCTTGCCGCGTTAATTCCAGACAGACGCTTTTATTATCTATACCTATATTATAAATTCGAAAGTAACTCTGTCTGTCTGTCTGTCTTTTACGCAATCAGGGCCAAACCGCCAATTTAATTGTGATAAAATACTCATATAGAGATACTTGAGGGTCTCGGGATGAACATAGGATACTTCTTTTTCTCATATTTGTTATATTTTCGATATATACCAATATATTAAAATACTAATTAATTTGACATGCAATTTATTCTGCCATATTAATAGCAACCGTCGCTATGACCGTTGTTAAGCAACGATTTGCAAAGTTTGTTGTTAGAAAACGTCACCCAAAATGGGCTTGCCTAACGCATCTCTCTATTGAAAACTGAAAATAATTTCATAAATATATTTAATAAATATTCGTATAGTTCAAGCGGGCATAGCCGCGTTCGGGTCCACTAGTAAGCATATAGATTTAAAATTTGTTTTTATTGACTCGATGCAAAAATGAATATTTTAATTTTTTTTAGTATTTCTTCGGTGTATTTAGAGGGTATCTTAATGTTGTTTTTTTTGGGTGATACTGACAAATAAAAAATAAATAGTTAACGAATATTTTTTATAAGCATTTTTATATTAGAGACCGTCATGGCATAACGTCACTGCCCCTAATTGTAAAGGCGGTAATTGTAGATTTGATTCTCATTACGGAAAATGATGTATTTTCATTTCTTTGCTCTGATAACAATAAACGCGCGGCGTTGAGTTCCAAAACGTATTAGAGTACAAGTTTTTTTTAAAAAGCTCTGTGTTAATGAACGTTTAAAAACGTCTTCATTTATTCATTAATATAAATGAATTTCATAACATTCTTATATTTAAATAGATATTTAGTATAAAACATAATATTTCCGGTACTTCATTAATTTTCTTTTAATTTACTACGTAATTGAGGAAAACGCTATAATAATATTCATTTGAGTCGCTACAACGTACAAATACAATTTGACTATAAAAAAAAACACTTTTTAAAAATAATCTACATAAAAAAAATTAATGAAGTATCTGTTAGTTTATCATTTATTTATTCCAAGAAATGCTTAATTAAGTTTTGTGTAAAAAGTTTTTATAGAAAGTGTAGCCGAAAATAAATGTAAAAAAATATACATTAAGGAAAGGTAAAGCGTGAAAGTGCTTTTGTTTTATTTTTTTAGCTTCACACTGCAGGCTGTACATAACGGGGTAGTCTAAGGGAACCTAGGAACCTAATCTTATGATACTCCGTTCACGACACTCCGTACTTATAATCATAAAAACAATAAAACACTAAATAAAATTTTATCGTTAGGTAATAATCGGATTTTCAAAGAAAAGTGATAAGAAACAAAAATGAAAGTAAAATTTTTACCCCGTTATACCTAGGATCTATTTAGTATTTGTTTAAGGCCTACATATAAAGATCCCGAATACTAAGTAAGCTATCACTTAGGTTAACCACAAAAGAACCTACGACCACTATAATTATTTAAACTATTGTAAACCACGCAACTATATCTCCTAAGATATTCAAAAATAATTTCTATTTAACATTTAGGCAACTACTTTCAAAACTCTATAATTTCTCTTGAGATTTGAAAAACAACTTTTTTATCCCGACTCTACGTAATGAGGACATATTGACAGAGAGAAACAAGTTCGTTTCGCCGCAAATGTATGCGGGAAGTTATAATCAGTCATGAATATGCTAACGAACGCCGGTCACCTGATCGAATCCTTTATCTATTGTGTGGGAAGGAATGCCCGAGAGGCCAATCGAATTTGGCGTTTTTATTTCCTAACTGGGGCGAGTTTTAATTTTTTTCAGTTTCACGCGCTATCCCGCATGTACCTATTAGTTAGGCAGGGGAATATTAGTGTTAAGACACTCCGTTCTCCATTTACCTCAAAATTCTGGTGGGTTAGTGGTAGTAGTAACGTTTGAGTGGCCGAACTCAATGCTGCGTTTTACCTCGTTAGCAGAGCGAAAAAGTGAAAATATTAAATATTTCATTTCCTCGAGTGGGATTCGAACTTACAACCTGTTAAGTTTACAGTCGCACGCTTTTGCCGTACCAGGACCGGCTTCTATATTATGTACATTGATATAGGTGTAAATATCGATATAGTGTTCATAAAATGATATTTATCGAGGAAATGAAATATTACCTACCTACTATGTCATTACTTCGCTCTTGTGATTGTAGGTTCTTGTGCTATCTGGTATCGCAAAGCACGGCGCTGAGTTCCGCCACTCAACAAGCAATATCTCTCTAGGTCCCTCAATATCAACACTAGGTCCCCAGATTCTCTCTGCCTGCAGCGTAAAGTAAAAAAAACTTACATTTAATTATTTTCTTCATATGTAAATACGATCACGTATCTAATTACTTTTACGGACTGAGGTAGCTCAAAGATAAAGAGATATGTGTTATACTTTATTTCTAATAACAACTAAGTAATAAAGCTTTATTTAAAATTCCATAGATATATATTCTGCGAAAATTCGATTTTCATTTTTTTTCCATTTTTTCCATTTTCCGATTTCCAATTAAGATTTTCCCGAGTGTATAATGAACAAAAGAAAGCCTAACTTCAGGGTGGCCACAACTCGTCCACCGTACTGGTAGTATTTAATATTTTCATTTCTTGGCTCTGGTGGCGAGGTGCAGCGCGGCGTTGAATTCCGCCATTCAATATGGAATGCCTCCAGTATTCGGCGGAAAATGGCGAACGGAGTGTCTTAACACTAATATTCTTCTGCCTAACTAATAGGTATACAGCCTGAAATTGATAAGATAATGTTTTATAGATATCTCTAAATCTATTAAGAATAATCTTTACCAACTTTATAAAATGAGAAATTGTTAAATTCTGACGCACATAAACTCTGTATTGTGAAATATTGATACAAATACCAACAAAATTATCGGTTAAATTATGATGAAATGCTTTTATACCGAGTTGGACTATAGTCGATGTAATCGAGTAAACTATTTTGAACTATCATAAAATATGGTGGCCGTAAATATTGAGTTGTGTGCTGTGGACGATGTTTGTCTGTAACCGCGATAGGTGCATGTTCGATTTCAAAAATGGTGATTATTATATTTATTCTTTTGTTTTCATTATCGTTGTAAGATAGTGAAGGGCGTTGGGTTCTACCCGAAGAAGTATTTTATTCAGCTCCCTCTTTTATTCAGGTACTAGTCAATTAATTTTTAATAACATCTTTAACTTTATTTTTGAGTAAATGTAGAAATACCATATTTGAGTATATGGTTTGAGTTTTAACTCGATATCTACAAGCGTTGCTGAGATAAAAGCTCTTGACAGATAGACAAACAAACAGACAGACGGATAACAACGTCATGTTATAAGGGTTCCTTTTTTCCTTAAAAGGTACAGAAGCCTAAAAATGGAGTGTTTCCACACACACAAGGTTGCCTAAATGCGGGATACAGCGTGAAACTTTAAAAAAAGTTATATTTAAGTTCCTATACATATCTGCACGTACACAAGCACCGTCGCATATTGCGTCAGGCGGGTATTTTTGTTAGATAAGCTGCGCGTAAACAAATTACTTGTAGCGTTAACGACTAAAATACACTTTTATTCATCGTTCACCTCGTTGTACCATGTAGCTTCGATATATATAAATGGAAAATATATTCTAAATCGCGAAACTAGTTACTACAGCTGGGAAATGAAAATATTAAATAACTAGTGGACCCGAATGCGGCTACGCCCGCTTGAACTGTACGAATATTTATTAAATATATTTATGAAATTATTTTCAGTTTTCAATAGAGACGTGCGTTAAGCAAGCTCATTTTGGGTGACGTTTTCTAACAACAAATTTTGCAAATCGTTGCTTAGCAACGACGGTTGTTATAAACATGGCGGAAAAAATTGCATGTCAAATTAATAAGTATTTTAATATATTGATATATATCGAAAATAATACAAATATGAGAAAAAATAGTATCCTATGTTCATCCCGAGACCCTCAAGTATCTCTATATGAGTATTTTATCACAATTAAATTAGCGGTTTACGACAGACAGACAGACAGACAGAGTCACTTTCGAATTTATAATATATCATTTCATTTCATTTCATTTCATATAATAATATAAGAATGAAACTAAAACATAATTACAAAACATGGAAATGACGGTAGAAAATTATTTGGAAACAATATGGAATTAGTTGAGGAAACGCAAATGTGTCATAGCCAGAGTACTGTACTTGACATATGTAATTTAGTTCAAATTGAGTACTCAGTAGTAGCAGCTTGTCGTAAAGTGTACGAGGATGGGAATCGTTACATATTTAAATAAGGCCTGACCCGTCGTGGTGCAGGGGCACGAGGTGTTTGACTGTAACGAAACGCTTGTGGGTTCGATTTTCGCTCGAGGGAATGAATAATTATTTATTAATATTTTTATTTCTTCGCTCTAGCACTAAGCAAAAGCGCAGCTTTGAATACCGCCTTTCAATACGCCTCTAAATTTGGCGGAAAGTGGAGAACGGAGTATCTTAACACTAGGTTCCATTTTTTTATTTATTTGATTTTTATTTGATTTTTATACTAGATGCTGTTGTGCCACTGTGGGGCAGCGTCTGTAAACGCGACGGTAGTGGGTTGGGTTGGAACTCAGGGAAATGTTCCTGTGATAAAGGCTCTTAACAGACAGACAGATGGACGGAAAACAAAGTGATCTTTTAAGGTTTCTTTTTTCCTTAAGAGGTACGGAACCCTAAGAAACACCACAAATCCTTTCTTAAGTATATTGTATACTCCAAACCGCCTAAAAACTTGTACATTACACATACGAGTATTTACATAGACACCCATTAGGGATTAGGGAATCTATCATTCTTACATATTATTACTTTTGGATTCAATATTAATGTAAATCTTATACTGTGAAAATATGTATGTACATAAAATACTGTTTCTTTTCACTCTTTCCTTGAGATATTGCGTGTTGAGTGACTGAACTCAACTCTACTCTTTATCAAAAATAATTCATACTCCCGAATGAGGTAATCCACAATAGTGTTAGTTATGACTAAAAACGTGACGGACGGGGGGGAATTGAGTGCCTGAATTCTACTACGCCTACCCTGCTGTCTGAGGCGTAAAAAAAGCATTCAAAAATAACACTAAAGCTTTTTAGTTTTCAATAACTTACTTATATTAGGCTCTCGTGGCGCACGGCACAAGGGAAAACTGTACCGCGACGGTTGTAGGTTCAATTCCCACTCGGAAAAATCTGTTATTATTTATTAATATTTTCATTTCTTTGCTCAAGGCTTCAAAGCGTTGAGTTCCGCAAGTTAACACATTCCCTTAAAATTCGGCGGAAATTAGGGTACGTAGTGTGTAGGTTAACACTAGGTAACACTAGGTTCCCTCTGTCAACACTGCTATATATTTTACTCGTATTATTAAATACCTGATTTAAAATTTAAAATATAAATAAATAGAAACTGATATGAATATGATGGAAGCTCTCTATCAATCACGAATATTGCGAAAGTCTGAAATACTAAATCTAGAGAGTATGTGATGATATGAAGAATAACATACGAAAATTTCTTTTAATATTTTTACTATTTAACATAAACAATTTATGTATTAAAAAAATAAGAGGCCATCTTGGCGTAGTGAGAGTGTTTGACGGTGGTAAGTGGTTCGTTGCGTGTTTATATTTTTTTTCCATAGCGCTGTATCCTGCACATAGCAGGGTAGACAGGATAGGACAGGATAGGATTATTGTAAGAAAAAATATATAGTGCCCCAACTAAAATCACAAAAAAATGTCATGTTATTAGGAGAGTTGCTTGCATTAGATTTCTTTGTTCTGGCAACGAGGCAAAACGCGGCGTTGAATTTCGCCACTCAACACGCAATACTAGAAAAATTCAGCGGAAACAGAGTATCTTAACGGGAACGAAGTGTCTTAAACTAGGCTCTCAGGTTCCCTCTGCCTACAAAAGCAAATATTTTTAGCACGTAAATTATATTTATCTTAAAAATGTGTCTAAAAAAATGAAATAAAGAACCTTTGATAAAACGTGCTTAAGATTAAAAAATGGTCGCCGACACTTTTGCGTTAAGAAAGAGTACTTTTTTAACACCTGCCAGCTTCAAACTAAATATATCATGTTTAAAAAAATACTATTAAGATTTTTAAATTGTCGAAGTCGTCACGAAGTTTACGGGAAGAGCGCGAAGGTTGTGGGTTCCATTCCCAATTAAGACATTAAAATATTTTCATTTCCTCGTCCTGGTAAGAAGATGAAGCGCGACTAAGAGTTCCGCCGCTTATCATATAACATTTTGAAAATGAGAAATTTTACGCTGTATCCCGCGTACAGCAGGGTAGGCAGAGAGAATCTATTATTAACATACTCCATTCCCCAATGTTCGCCAAATTTTCAAAGGGCTTGAGTGGCGGAACACAACGCCACGCTGTGTCTTAACAAAGTGGGAAAATGAAAATAATTATTTCCTCCGAGTGGAAATCAATCCCAAAACCGTTCCATTCACAATCAGATTTCTTTAATATGTGTAATTAAAGAAATTTAATTATATCTTATGACTAAAATCTCTCCCTCTTTTTCAGGTCAAGTGGCTGTCACAATGGCGGACACTAATCCAGCTGTTGGCAACGGAAGCTCTGGAAATGACAAAGTGAGTTCTCGTTCCCACGCTTCATGAGGAGCTTTATGAGTTGAAACGTGTGTTGCTTTGTGTTTAATTGACTATTATGTGTTTTTTTATTTTATTTCTTAGTTTAATACATTGGGTGCTAAGTACCGGAACTCAAAATCGTTTTTTGTAAGGCATTTTTTTTTCAGTTTAGTCCGTAACCTGCATCTAGCAGGGTAGGAATCTATGGTTAAGACACTCCGTTTCCCTTTCTGCTTTTTTTTTCGAGATATGGAGTCCGTCATAGCAGTAGCACATTTCACTTTTCCCTAGGGGTTTTTTTATCGCTTCGATAACGAGACGAAGAGCAGCGTTTGGTGCTGCCACTCAACAATGCCTTTGAAATTGGGCGGTGCTTGGAAAACGGGTACTCCGTTAACTTAACTAGGTTCCCTGTGAGTTTACAAGTTCTTTACCGTAGAGTCTAAAGAGATGAGTGGCTAGTAATTCAATAAAGTAATTGTGGACTTCAATATAATCCTTAATTGAATATTAAGTAAGAAATTGTTATCAAAAGGGATGGAATATGTTAGAAATGGAAATTTAGTTTCTAAACATCATTAGGGTAGTTATATCAAGTGGCTTGTTCTAGTAAATTGTAAGAATTTGTATGATTCCAATATACTACAATATATGGGTCATACACAAATCGCGACTTGAATGTGTACGAAAAAAAAGTTAAATATTTGTTAAAAATCACTCTCATTTAATTCTTATAGATAATACAGAAAAAATATGAGACCAGATCATTATTTGTTTGGTTTCCTACTTCTAATAATAATATGGGTTAATAACGTCCTTGATTACGATATGACATCAATATTGTCACGAAAAAATTAAAAAAATCTAGTAAATGTCAGATTACTGAAAAGCAAGCATATTAATCCATGTTTTCTTATCATTATTTGCTTGTTCATAATAGTTTCAGTTATTTTCTACATACCTCAACGGAACTCAACTCAAAATCTTTATTTAAACAATAAATAAATTTATAAACAATGTTTACGTAACGATAATGATGCTGTAACAAATACTAGCCTCTCAAAACAATAAGAAAGAGGACTGATCAAACTAAACATTATCTACTCAATAATGAATGGCCAACAATTATATCGAAAAAAAATGATAAAATTAAGAGTTCTTCGTAATTTTCAAAAAACTCTTTGTTTCTTAATCAGATTTTCAAGTAAGGGATCATATCTCAAATTTGTAGAAATAGAACAGATAGATGTTGTCTTAAGTTGTAGCGACTGATAATCAACGAGTAGTAAAGAAAGACCCATGTGTGTAAATAAAAATGTATTTTTAAACCACCAAAATGGATTGGCTGAACTTTTGATCCATATTTACAATAGTAATTTTCAGAGAATAATAAGCCCACACGGCATCTTGTGGCGAGCTGTTAAGGGAGTGGCGACCCCATAGACCTGAGTCCTCCGGAGGGGAGTTGTAATCTATCCCCCGCCTCTGGCTTTCCTTTATTGGCCGGCAGAGTGGAGCGCAAGAGCTATATGCTCGAAAGGGTAGAAGTGCTCAGACGTAATGCGTAATAACGGTGAATCCCGCTCACGAGCCTTGTGATGGTGAGCTCTGCTGCTGCTTCTCCGATGTTGCGCCCGAGGCATTATGCCGCTTTGTGGGGGCTTATTTAGTGGGAGGCGAGTCACCGTCCACCAACCATTCAATTTGTGACTATTGTAAAGGCGGACGTTCGGTAGTCTCATCCAATAGCCAGTCTATCCAAATTCCATTCCATAGTCCTAGTTTAGATTTCCATATTTTCCATAGTTCCTACGCATTAACCGGCGACCATCTCTGGGCAATTACCTGTGGTGTGTGGGGCCTCTACGTGTTGGACCTGTGTCCCCACGCAAGCCTTCCAAAGGACCGGGTTCTTTTGAACCCGTGAATCTTAAAAGAGAAACATAATAATAATAATATTTATTGAATTAATATTTCATACGTAGCAATAGTAACTTTAATCGGTAATAACTGCAGTAGTATTAACTGTGTTGCAGTTATTAGCTTCGTCCTCGCAGCCGGTCATGATTCAGAAGCTAATATGTAAAGCATCTGGCTGATGATGCAGCTTGGGATAATGATCAATGCTGATCAATGTTTTGTTTTATAGATATCATGGCACGATATTAGTTAATAATAGCATCTTGTTTAGCTCTACTTGTCACGTCTTCGTTTTTTCTTCTCTTCATTGTTTTAGTGCACCCCAGATCTATTTGAATAGGGCAATGTGGCTGGAACAATGTAAAAATAGCTAGCAAAGCTAAGATTTCGTTATTTAAGCTAATAACTTACACCACTTGACACTTATAACATGCTATATATTTAGTATAATCTGAATCTAGTCTACATTTAATTTTTTAAGATATATACGATACATTGATTTTATTTTGGTCATTATAAAATAGCAAAAAAGCTGTTAGTTTAGTTTTACAAGCGCAAGCATAAACAAATAAACAAAAAAATGATTTTGACATTACAACATATATTTTTATTATTAATAGTATTTTATGTGGACATCCATCTTTCCTCTGCACCCCTAGAGTAACAGAAAATGTCTACAGAAAAGATTTTCCAATCGAAAATCAGCAATGGTCTTTAGTTTTCAAGGATAGTGAAATGGCGAGTGTGATTTCAAAAATACTCCTTTAATCATTGTGCCTATATAATTACAAATATGAGTAGCACATACTTACCAAAATACACTAAAAATAGGAAAGATTCATTGATCTTTCACAAAATGAACAAAATACACGATTCTTTTTATTGGAATATATAAAAACACATCCGTCTTGCGTAATGGGTGTAAGCAAATTATAGCTGTCTAATATTACCAAACTAAAAGATATTACATTTATGGTAACTTTAGTAGACATTTTTTAAATGCAGATTTTTTTGGATCACAGAAAAGAGTCCTATACGTGTAACGGCTAGTTTATTAGAAATTAAAGTAAAAAGGCTGAAGCATATTTGGGAAATTATCAATAACAAATTAAGTCAAGTATATTCTACGCTGAAAATATGTGTGATTTCGATGACATGGGCGTAATAACATAAATTACATATTATTGAAACTATGAATGAACTACGAATCTGAACAGTCCACAGAAGGGAACAAATTATGTAATTAGAATTTTTTCTTTACATTTTTTTTAAAATTTTGATGTGTAGACTATCCACTTATCATAAGGGGGTAGGCATAGTCAAATTTAGAATGAAAAATCGTTCTATTTTCTTTTATTTATTATTGCTATTGTAACATAACACTCATATGAGTATGACCAATATATAATTAGTTTCACAACAGGGAAGTACCTCGTGTTAAGACAGTCACCGACTCTGTTCCCTACTTTCCGCCGAATTCTAGAGGCATTGCGAATTGAATAGTGTCAATAAGACAAAGTGCGACGTTGAGATTTACCTACTTTAACTATTTATGCGAAACGTTGGGTGTTGGCGGAACTCAACGCCGCCCTTTATCTTGTTATCAGATCGAGGAAGTGGAAATAATTCACTGCTCCGAGCGGGAATCGAATCTACAACCGTCATGACTACAGTTCCACGCAATGCAGCTTTCATGATTTTATGTCTTATTCTACAAATATGTATTGAAAGTTGTCTGTTGTTTTTTATAATATATATCTACATATACTATGTAGATATAATATTTGGACGCGCTCCGCTCACGCTCCTATAATCTAATAACACTGACATATCCTTTGAACAAACTGAATAACCCTCTTAAAGGTACTCGCTGTCCCTTATATCACTGCTTGGGGGTTATTGAAAATTATTGTAGGAGATCACTTGTTGTTCTTTCACAAATATTGATATTTTTTTATTTAAAAATACAACTTAATTCTATAGTTGTAAGACTATACTTTTTTGTTGATTTAGTATGTTTATAAAACTTAGCTTCACGCTGTCTTCTTCTTCTTCCTGGCATTAATCCCGGCTATTACCAGGGTCTGCCTTCATACTTAACCTACTCCACTTTGCACGATCTTTTGCGTCCTCGGTGGTTAGACCATTGGCTCTCATGTCCTGCATCACGACATCCAACCAGCNTCAATTCCCACTCGGAAAAATCTGTTATTATTTATTAATATTTTCATTTCTTTGCTCAAGGCTTCAAAGCGTTGAGTTCCGCAAGTTAACACATTCCCTTAAAATTCGGCGGAAATTAGGGTACGTAGTGTGTAGGTTAACACTAGGCAACACTAGGTTCCCTCTGTCAACACTGCTATATATTTTACTCGTATTATTAAATACCTGATTTAAAATTTAAAATATAAATAAATAGAAACTGATATGAATATGATGGAAGCTCTCTATCAATCACGAATATTGCGAAAGTCTGAAATACTAAATCTAGAGAGTATGTGATGATATGAAGAATAACATACGAAAATTTCTTTTAATATTTTTACTATTTAACATAAACAATTTATGTATTAAAAAAATAAGAGGCCATCTTGGCGTAGTGAGAGTGTTTGACGGTGGTAAGTGGTTCGTTGCGTGTTTATATATTTTTTTCCTTAGCGCTGTATCCTGCACATAGCAGGGTAGACAGGATAGAACAGGATAGGATTATTGTAAGAAAAAATATATAGTGCCCCAACTAAAATCACAAAAAAATGTTAAAAGAAATGACATTATATTTTTCATGACCTCTTCATGTTATTAGGAGAGTTGCTTGCGTTAGATTTCTTTGCTCTGGTAACGAGACAAAACGCGGCGTTGAATTTCGCCACTCAACACGCAATACAAGAAAAATTCAGCGGAAACAGAGTATCTCAACGGTAACGAAGTGTCTTAAACTAGGCTCTCAGGTTCCCTCTGCCTACAAAAGCAAATATTTTTAGCACGTAAATTATATTTATCTTAAAAATGTGTCTAAAAAAATGAAATAAAGAACCTTTGATAAAACGTGCTTAAGATTAAAAAATGGTCGCCGACACTTTTGCGTTAAGAAAGAGTACTTTTTTAACACCTGCCAGCTTCAAACTAAATATATCATGTTTAAAAAAATACTATTAAGATTTTTAAATTGTCGAAGTCGTCACGAAGTTTACGGGAAGAGCGCGAAGGTTGTGGGTTCCATTCCCAATTAAGAGATTAAAATATTTTCATTTCCTCGTCCTGGTAAGCAGATGAAGCGCGGCTTTGACTTCCGCTGCTTATCATATAACATCTTGAAAATGAGAAATTTCACGCTGTATCCCGCGTACAGTAGGGTAGGCAGAGAGAACCTATTATTAACATACTCCATTCCCCAATGTTCGCCAAATTTTCAAAGGGCTTGAGTGGCGGAACTCAACGCCACGCTGTGTCTTAACAGAGTGGGAAAATGAAAATAATTAATTCCTCCGAGTGGAAATCAATCCCAAAACCGTTCCATTCACAATCAGATTTCTTTAATATGTGTAATTAAAGAAATTTAATTATTTCTTATGACTAAAATCTCTCCCTCTTTTTCAGGTCAAGTGGCTGTCACAATGGCGGACACTAATCCAGCTGTTGGCAACGGAAGCTCTGGAAATGACAAAGTGAGTTCTCTTATAACCTCCCACGCTTCATGAGGAGCTTTATGAGTTGAAACGTGTGTTGCTTTATGTTTAATTGACTATTAGGTATTTTTTATTTTATTTCTTAGTTTAATACATTGCGTGATAAGTGACCGTAGGCCGTAACCAGCATATAGCAGGATAGGCAGAGATATTCTAGTGTTAAAACACTTCGTTTCCCACTTTCCGCTTATTTCTTTCGAGATATTGAGTCCGTCATTGTGCAGTAGCTCAGCAGCTGACTGTAGGCGCGACGTTTGTAAGTTCAATTTTAACTCGAAATATCGAGACAAAGACCAGCGTTTGGTGCTGCCACTCAACAATACCTTCAAAATTGGGCGGTGCTTGGAGAACGGGTACTCCGTTAACTTAACTAGGTAATCTCAGAGGGAACTCTGAGATTACAAGTTCTTTAACGTAGAGTCTAAAGAGATGAGTGGCTAGTAATTCAATAAAGTAATTGTGGACTTCAATATAATCCTTAATTGAATATTAAGTAAGAAATTGTTATCAAAAGGGATGGAATATGTTAGAAATGGAAATTTAGTTTCTAAACGTCATTAAGGTAGTTATATCAAGTGGCTTGTTCTAGTAAATTGTAAGAATTTGTAACCAATATACTATATATAATCAGTTTCACGCTGTATCCTGCACACAACAGGGGAGCAGAGGGAACCTAGTGTTAAGACAGTCACCGACTCTGTTCCCTACTTTCCGTCGAATTCTAAAGGCATTGCGAATTGAATAGTGTCAATAAGACAAAGTGCGACGTTGAGATTTACCTACTTTACCTATTTATGCGAAACGATGGGTGTTGGCCGAACTCAACGCCGCCCTTTATCTTATTATCAAATCGAGGAAGTGGAAATAATTCACTGCTACGAGCGGGAATCGAATCTACAGTTCGAAGCAATGCAGCTTTCATGATTTTATGTCTTATTCTACAAATATGTATTGAAAATTGTCTGTTGTTTTTTATAATATTATATGTAGATATAATATTTGGACGCGCTCCGCTCACGCTCCTATAATCTAATAACACTGACATATCCTTTGAACAAACTGAATAACCCTCTTAAAGGTACTCGCTGTCCCTTACATCACAGCTTGGGGGTTATTGAAAATGATTGTAGGAGATCACTTGTTGTTCTTTCACAAATATTGATATTTTTTTATTTAAAAATACAACTTAATTCTATAGTTATAAGACTATACTTTTTTGTTGATTTAGTATGTTTATAAAACTTAGCTTCACGCTGTATCTCGCATAAAGCATACAAAAGCAGAGGGAACCTAGTGTTAAGACACTCCGTTCTCCATTAAGACACTTCCGATCTCCACTATCTGTCGTTTTAAGGCATTGCGCGTGACGTGGCGGTGTTCAACGTCGCACTTTGCCTTGTTACAAAAAAAATTAAGTAATATTTTGAATTTGTATTTGTTATTTGTTGTTTAATTTTACAGTACTAATTTTAAGACACTCCGTTCCCTTATTTTTACCCAAACTGAAAGTCGCGATTCTGCTGCGCCTTCGCTGCCTAAAATATAATTAATTCGACTGGAGATCGAATTCACACCTATCTGGCATTCACTGCCACACTGCGCCATAAAGCAGTTCTTATTTTAATTGAATTCTATGCAAATTAATTTACGAAAATCTCAATAGTACAATACAGGAAGCATTGTCGACGTATTGTATACTTGTATACGAAAATCACAAAGAAAAGCGGAATCAAGAAGTTTACAGTGTTTGTTCGGCAAAGTATTTGTCTAGTGCCGGTAGCCGGTCGCCGGTCGCCTTCACCCCGATACGGTTGTTACCGGGCTTAATAGGTTAAGGACTAAGGGTAGCCCTGTTAAATTCCGTAGAATTTAAGAGGGGGGGGGGGGGGTATGTTATATATTGTAGAGTAATTTCTGTGTTTTGTGTTTTAAAATTAAATCAAAATAATTCAGCCTCACGCTGTACGTGACGGTATATATTATTTATTAATTTCTGCCAAGAATTTTTCCTTTTTTCCTAAGTGAGACTTGTATCCCTAATATAATTGTATTTTGAGTACAGCTACATGTGGATAAATACATAGCTTTCTAACGCTCATTATTATTTTTATAAAATATAGTACCTACATAGCATATTTTATAATTTAATTTCAGTAAATTGGGCGTGTTCATTAAATAATTTGGCCAATTTAACGTAACGCTATAATAATATAACTTATTATTCGTATTTGAGTTCAAAATTTATACAACAAACACATAGTATATTTAGAAAATTATGATTATTATTTCATTACATGTGTTTCACGTATGTATGCCCTCATATGCGTAGTCAAGATACGCATGCCTACGAAGAACGGTAGTAGATTTGAATCATTATAAATGTATTTATTAAAAAAGTAATTAAATAATAAACATATTTTAAATACATGTAAATTACGTATCTATATATGTCCTCATCAGAAATGCCCGCATTACCCAATATCTCAAAAACTGCTAGATCCAGTGTTAAGACACTCCGTTCCCTAGTTTCCGTCCTATTCTGGTGGCGGAGCTAATCGCCGCGCTGTTGCCTCGACACACGAATAATTATAAAACAAAAAAAATGCATTATCAATCTTTAAGCATTAACTAAGCAGCTTCCCGTAAGTAGTATAAGAAGTCGTAACAATAAGATGAATCGCCGACATAAATCAGTGTAATGCAAACCACATCGTAAATGTTTCAGCGAATGCTTCATCCGGATGCGACCAGGTGGTTCCGGCTGATAGAATTTTATTTCACATTAAACGGGCAATTATAAAATAAATTATTTGGGTTTTTTATTTCTTTTATTCTTCATGCGTCTTAGTATTAAGCTTTTTAGATTTTTTTATAAAAAACCGGTCTAATGTGCGTGGGAGGGAATCATCCATCGAGAGAGCGAGGTGTATCAGAGGAAACTTGGGAACTGAATGTTAAGACACTCCGTTTCCACTTAAGCACATCCATCCGTCCATTCCCTACTTTCCTAATGCCTAATTCTGGAGACATTGCATGTTGAGCAGCGGCACCAGTTACCAGAACGAAGATGTTAGATATTTCATTCCGTCGAGTAGGAATCGAACCCACAATCCTTCTAGCACGCCTTCGCATGATCTTGCCCTTGCGCCACGACTGACCTCTATTTTGATTGTATTATTTAAAAATGTGCAAATTCATCATTACTGCACCAAATAAACTTACGGTTTTATTAAGAACCAACCAAAAAATACTTTATAATAACAAATACAATACTAAAAGTTATAAATCTTCTGAAACCTATATTTAATAATGAAAATAATATTTTGACGCTGTCCCCATTAAAGAGTTGGACAACGTTCCGGTCAGTCGCTTTCGTCAACATGTTAAATATGACGTAAAATCACCATACATTCAGCTAAGGCCTTTTAACACCTAAATAATAGTAAATACAGCTTATTTCTATACAACCGAAGTTAATTAGTTAGCTGACCGCGTCTCTGTTGGAAATATTATTGACAGGCTAATGGAGCTTGGCAATGACGTGAAATACGATTCAAAGTTCTCATGTTCTCCTATTTTATGCTGTTGTACGTTTTCAGAAGAGATTGGGTGGCTTTTGTTGGTTATTTTTGTTTGATTTAGCTACTAACTATATCTAACTTCTCCCACTCAACTCGCAATGTTTCAAAATTGGAAAGTGTTTGGGGAACGAAGTATCTTAAGTAGGAGGTTCCCTCTGAGTTCTCCAGCTAGAAGATAAAAAAACTAATATAGTTAAAATATATTCCAGAACCCAAAACATACTGATATTGTTTCTATTAATCTTTGATTTTGATTCAAGTTTGCTTTAAAATAACATCGCCATATTGCAATTTTACCATTAAGAAAATACCAGAAATTATATTATTTCAAATTGCTATTTCATAACACATTTGTCTCAAATCGAAACAAAATCTAAATATACGATATCTTTGATATCATATCATATTGCTTACCCTACCCCCACCCTTTAAAGTAGAGGGTAGCACCCCCTAATACCGCCAATCCATTATCTGTACATAAAACGCAAGTAACGTGCCTACTTGCACCTGTCCCGTCCACACAGAGCTGTCTTTCTTTGAGTAATGAATGGAGTTCAGACATTTAGATAGATATGTTCGATGTTCATCAATCACAAAGGAATAAGTTGCTACTTTTGATGTGCCTTGGAAAGTAATATATTATGTTTTCCATTTCCATAATATATTTGCGTTTTGTAGAACAAAAGAAGACAGAGAGAGAATAGTGACAAATTGAAGCTTTGAAAACCGACTTCTAACAACGAACTAAAAAGTGAAAAATAATTATACAAAGATTTTATAATTATGAAGTCGGTGTCAAGCTAATGCTACAACACCTTTACTACAATATCTAATTACTAAGTCTGTTTGTTTNAAAAAAAAAAAAAAAAAAAAAAAAAAAAAAAAAAAAAAAAAAAAAAAAAAAAAAAAAAAAAAAAAAAAAAAAAAAAAAAAAAAAAAAAAAAAAAAAAAAAAAAAAAAAAAAAAAAAAAAAAAAAAAAAAAAAAAAAAAAAAAAAAAAAAAAAAAAAAAAAAAAAAAAAAAAAAAAAAAAAAAAAAAAAAAAAAAAAAAAAAAAAAAAAAAAAAAAAAAAAAAAAAAAAAAAAAAAAAAAAAAAAAAAAAAAAAAAAAAAAAAAAAAAAAAAAAAAAAAAAAAAAAAAAAAAAAAAAAAAAAAAAAAAAAAAAAAAAAAAAAAAAAAAAAAAAAAAAAAAAAAAAAAAAAAAAAAAAAAAAAAAAAAAAAAAAAAAAAAAAAAAAAAAAAAAAAAAAAAAAAAAAAAAAAAAAAAAAAAAAAAAAAAAAAAAAAAAAAAAAAAAAAAAAAAAAAAAAAAAAAAAAAAAAAAAAAAAAAAAAAAAAAAAAAAAAAAAAAAAAAAAAAAAAAAAAAAAAAAAAAAAAAAAAAAAAAAAAAAAAAAAAAAAAAAAAAAAAAAAAAAAAAAAAAAAAAAAAAAAAAAAAAAAAAAAAAAAAAAAAAAAAAAAAAAAAAAAAAAAAAAAAAAAAAAAAAAAAAAAAAAAAAAAAAAAAAAAAAAAAAAAAAAAAAATACAGTCGAATTGATAACCTCCTTCTTTTTGAAGTCGGTTAAAAAAGTAAATACACTAGCTTTTAAGAGATTGGCATAAATTTTGTTTCTTGTATACTTTTTTGTATAGTATCAAATAAAAGCTACATTTATCTCTACCTTGTTCAGTCGACAGAGAGAAAAGTAGTGATAGGGGTCAATACCCAATCTCACTTTTAACTACAGTGGCAATCGTGTACTCGGTGGACTCCAGAACAATCTAAAAATAAAAATTTTAAAATTATTTTTTTATTTATGCAACTACATTTATTCTAATTATAATCAGAACAGCAATTTATGATCGGCTTAAACCAGAGTGTTGGGTGACGGAACTCAACGCCAGAGTAACGAAATAAAATAATAAATCATTCCCACGAGTAGATATTGAATCCACAATTGTCACGTTTACAAACAAATCGCAAATGCCGATCCACCACGAAACGTATTTTTTATGTACACTTAATTTTTAAATATTTTAATAAAAATATTTACATTTTACAAAACATTTCACAAAATATCAAAAGCTGACAAATAAAAAGCCTTAAAACATATTAAAAATAAAATAATAATACATTTAAATATTAATAAAGAAACAAAAGCCAAATCTACAACGTCCACGTCACAATAATATGACACAAAACACGACGACAATAAAAATATAGCACTTAAGAAATATCTTAAGATCAATCTAAAGAGAATAAAGACACTCAAATCATTTTATTACTCAAGTAGAGAAATTTCTGAGTTTTAAAGGTGAATAAAATAGAATAAGTGTGGATTATCCCTCATAATAATAGTCTTTTATCCCCTTGCGGTATGCTTACGACACGTTTCGGTACTGAGGAATTGGAAGCTGAGGGAAATGACTAAATTTATAATAAAAATGGTATTCAATGTATTTTTGCTTACATTATTGTTTTTTCTGTTTTAATTCTTGATCGGAGATTAAATTATATAAATTAATTAAAAAGATTAAATGATATAAATTAAATAGCATTATTGCTATGTCAATTTTATTAAGTTAAGTTGATTTTTCTTTAAGGGCAACACTTTCTTTTGTCCTCCAGCACTATATAGGAAATTATTCAAAGGAAATGACTACTGTTTTTTATACAATTTTATTAAACACGGCTGCTTGTCAAAAAACGATGCTGCCACTGCACATCCTACTAATATTATAAATATAAATAAATTATAAGCAAAAAATAATTTTTAGAAAAAGCTTTTATTTAAACTTTTTGTCTTTTAAATTTTAACTATAAACTCAGCATGCTAAACGCAGCTATGAGCAAAACGTAATCAGTATTGACTCAAGTTTGGACGGAATTCTCAAATCGGACTGTCTTGACATTAGGATGAAATTGCTTATAATAATTTAAATAAATCACAAGCAAAAAATCATTTTTAGAAAAAGCTTTTTATTTAAACGCTCTAAAAAGGAGAAAATAAAATTTGTCTTTTAAATCTTAACTATCAACTCATACCCTCATTGTACAAAATTTATATGATCATAAAAGCTGGTCGCGCGATTTACTTGTTTTTTTTTTATTGTAACTAAACTAGTACTAATTTAATTATGTAAAATATGCAAAGTTAACATTTTTAAAGTTTCAATTTAATTAAATATTGATTAACGCGATGATTATGATATATAATAATAACTATTCCGCCATCTTAGATCTTCCGCCATATTGAATTTAGAATAACGTCACATTATTTTTCGAGTTACGGTCAACGATCTATTTCATTTGATACCCATATTGTAGAAGTACATTAAAAATAACAATTCCGCCGTCTTGAATGGTCCGCCATATTAGATATATAATGACGTCACATATTTTATCGTGCATCGTCACCCAAACTAAACGTGTATACAAAATTTCAGCTCAATCATTTGAAGATATCTACTTCAAAATTGAGCTCAAAGATTTCAACCGAACCCACATACATACATTGCAAGTTAAATAAAAGCTTTTAAAAATTTTGAGGATCGATGTTTGTTACAATTTAATGCAAAAACTACTAATCGGATTTTGATGAAACTTTACAGTAATATATGCCAGAATAACATATGTGCTTACAGGAAAGGCAGACATAATATTATTATCATCAAATTCAACAATTTAACACTTCTTACTTCCACTAACTGATTTTACTTTTAAATATAAAAACATATAATACAAGCAATTTTAAAATACGAATAATACCTATCTTGCTTAAGCTTGGTTGTCTAACTAGTACTATAATATTGTAGTGAAATTTACCAAGAGACACGAAGATTTGCTTTTTAGGAATATTTGCTCTTAACACGCACGTGTATTTCAAATTTCATAGCATGCCAATATTTACCATTTACTGGCTAGAATTTCTATTACGGTGGCGTAATGACTGCGTCTGACCGTAAATACGATGGTTATTTGAATCGCAATCGGGGAATACATTATTTTTATTATAATTTCAGCACTAGGTTCCCTCTGCCTCTGCCGAATTGTTTTTTGACCAAACTAATCATAAATCACAACATAAACAAACCAATTCTAAAATTAATACAACTTTAGTTCGGATTGGTTAATTAATCTAATTGTAATACACGAACTGTAGCTTCCCATTTCTGTTTACAGATGACGGGGTCGCGCCGCGTCGTGTATTTAGTGAACGTTAATTTTACAGCCCAGTACTAAAGGCGATTGGGGTGTGAATTATTTACTTTGGAAAGCGCTTGCGCGTCGGCTAGCTCTATCATTCGCAGTAACATGCTTTTTTTAATATCACAGGATAAGCAGAGGGAACTTGGGAACCTAGTGTTAAGAACCTTCGTTCCCCACTTTCCTCCGAATTGCCTCTAGCATGTAGAGTAGCTGAACTCAATGCCGCGCTTTCACTCGACACCACAGCGAAGAAATGAAAATATCGAATATTTCATTTCTACTACCTTTTTTAACTGTGACAAGTTAATAGTAACGACTGGCCTTATTTTTAATTGATTGGAAATATTATAAGAACTTTACAATCAAGTTGTGTTCCTATAGGAGAGCTACTTCACCGCGCTTTACCTTGAAACCAGGGAATATATAAAAGTATTAAATAAATATTCCCCTCCTCTAGTGGAAATGGAACCCACGACCTAGAGCGTTTACCACCGTTGTGCCTTTGCACCACGTCGATTTACAAGCCTTATTTATGTCTAACGAAATCCAGTTACCGTACACGCAATTCTTCAATAAACCCTAATGCTTATTGAACGGGAACGCGGAAGCTCCTCGAGAGGTTTTTGAGATTTAATCAAGAGCCTGTATTGGATTCCAATGGAATGTTAAAATATCTTTTTTTTTTCATATATGAACATTCGATTTGTGTTGTCTTTTAGGGTTGAGTGAGGACATATACGTTGTTTTTCAGATGTTGATTTTTTTATTGTATTGTTAGCATATTCGTGTTCGGGTAGATTTAGATGAAAAAGACAATAAAAGCAGTGGAATTGTGTAAAACGGGCATAGTTGCTTGTATGCGGAAGCCCTGATTGGAAGGTATCTGGTGTGTTCTTCTTGAGTAATACATGCCACTTATTGTATTTACGTGGAACTTCTATCCGAGTACGTTAAAAACATATAGACGGTATGTATTTTTATCGTGTTTATTTTAAAAACGTTAACTGCTTCCGTTTTCTAACATTATATAAATATAGTATATATATAGGATGCTTAGTATTCGGAGACATATTATTATATTATTTCTTGTGTGGGATAATTGATTCCATTTTATCGCATATAGGCGAGAGTATTCTCTCGACGAGACGAGAATTTCCTTAACGCATAGTACGTCACTAACTCAAATTCCATCTACAACTTCTGGATAGGTTCTCCTTCTCCTCCTGTGGTAGGTGGCGGTCGTCAATTACCACCAGGGATCCCGTACGCTCGTTCCATAAAGACCTCAGAAAACATTTCAAGAAAAAAAATCAAGAGTAATAAACGAGCTTTTACATTTTGTATTTCGCAAAAAAGTACCAATATCAACAATCTAATTTTCATATTACGCACGCGGACTGAAAACAAAACTTTTGAACAATATTATTTGTTGTTTAGGAACGCTTATTTAATGTCTTGACTTTCAGATTTTTCGTTACTCTATTATATACAATGTACAGCTGAAAAAAATATTATATATATTTTACATAAAGATTATTATTAATTGATATATACAAATATTTCTACAACATCTTGGCGTAGAGCAAAATTGATTATTAATTCAAGTTATCATCTAAAACGTCGCTAGTTCGAATCTTGCTAATAAGGATGTTGGTTCAAAACTTCAGTTGAGACAGGCAAAAGTTCCATTTAAATTCATTCAATAAATATATATTTTTTAAAGCAATAAAAACTAAACTGACCTAGATAGATGCAATATAAAAAATGTTTTATATATTTTTAACATAATTATTATGTACATACATTTCATGAAAATCACCTTCCATTCTGGAGATTGATAAAATCGGTGTCACAAGTTCAACATTTTGTTTGGTATCTTTGAAGAGATGCAATCAGGTGCCCGTGCAGCGTTGTGCATGCAGTGTAAGCCACCTTTCATCAAGAGTTAATTAACTTTGAACAAGACGTATACGACTACTATATAAAGTTCAAAATTTATACGTAAAATAAAGTTCAAAATTTGTCTTCATTTTGCGACGAATTTGCTGTATAATTATTATGCATATTGGATATTAAAATAGTATTTATGCCTTTATTATTTGTATAAAGAATATTTTATTTTATTAAATAATGTTTTTATTGTTCATATTGACTTAACACTGCCTTTAGGTAAAATCTATGTAAACATATTAAAAGGCGCTCTAATTGATCACAGTGACGAAGCATGCTCATCATTTTTGTATAGCGTGTATATTACTATCTGTAGTAAAATGAAATATGGTTTTTATTCGATAAAAAAGTGACATGGGTTCAAATCCCATTGTGTAGAATATATCATGTATGTGTGTCCTATATAAAGATTTTTTTTTGTTCGATATCGATAGTGGCAACCGTCTACCGTTTGAAATATTATTAACTTTAAAAATAAATCAATTAATTAAAAGAAAATAAATATTTAAAACGTACGGAGCCCTTTGTACTCCGACTCGCACTTGACTGGTTTCATTATATTTTTCATCATTACGGAGACTTCAGTAGAATATTTTCTATAAAGAAGAAAAGAAACAAACGTTAAAACATTTATGAAAACTCAAATGAAAATTATAATAACTTATTAATTATTTAATTACAGAAATATTTGAATGATATCATTTATAACCACTTTATCGTATACAAAGACAGTCATTTTATAAGTATACCTAAGAATTTTATAATAATAATATTGACAAAATTATTTTAGGATACCATTCAAAAGCTCTTCCCTTGCAGAACGGCTTCCATCTATAGACAGATTAAGTTAAAATTCTTATTCTAAACTAACTTAACATTCCCCAACACCTCATAACTCCTACATAATTTGTTTTCAGCACGTTTTTTCCCGCATATAGGCAGACAAAATCTAATGTTAAAACTCTCCGTTCCCCACTTTCCGCTGAATTTTCGGGCATTACGTTACAAAAATCTACGCTGAGCTTTTGCCTTGATGACATGAAAATATTAATAAAAAATTATTCATTCCCACTAGTGGGGATCGTACTTACACTTGTGCCTTTGGGCTATGAGAGTATCTTCACCAAACTTATATATAAATTCAATACAAAATAATAACCTTCTATGATTTTCGTATAAAAATAATGAAACATGACAGTCGTTATCGGAGGCTATAGATAAGAGGCACATTATTAATGCGTTTACATAGCGATACGCGACAGACAAACAAACTCAACGGAATGTACTCGCTGATTGTAACTTGTCGTTGGAAAAGCTTATTTCCTAGAACATGTGTTTTTCCTGGGGGGTTTTTTTATGTTGAATCTATTTTTAATTATTTAATTTTCTTAAGAAAAATAGTTTTTTTATAAAAATAGACCCCATCGTAGCGCTTTTTCGTTATTACCTAAATCGGAAAACCCTCAAACGAAGAGGTTAAAATCAGATACTGTCTAAGAGACTGCAGCAACGCGACATTTTTATCATTCCTAGTATTAAAATATATGTGCAAAACAAATATTTGAAACTTGCAAAGCTCGAAAAGAAAATATTTTCTAAACCTATTTTATCGTTTAAGTAGGTGCTTTTCAGTGGAATTTTCATTTTAATCTGACCTTTTGGACGTATTGTATATCAGGTCTCAGTGTTATTCGATATTTTCCTTTCTGGTTTTAGTACTCTTTATCTCCTCACATCATTGAACTAAACAAGAGAGCTCGCAAAAATAATAAATAGAATTTTCAAACTAATTTGTTTTTTACAGCTTCACTTGGACCTATCAGGGAAGGCAAGAGGCCTGCAAGCCTAGAGTTATGACACGCCGTTCCCATCGAAACACTTCCTTCTCTACTTTAGAGACATTTCGTGTTGAGAGATTATTTCAACAGTAAAAATCATATAATTTAATATTAATAAAGCTATTTTCTATAGTCGTTTCGTGCGGTTCTAGTAGCATAATAAAAATAAAGTGATAAACAAGTTTTCAATTCAATTTCATTCAAAGTACCTACTACGGTTATAAAATGAACTATTATTATTCATCAAAGCAATAGTATGAATATTTTTTATATTTTATACTCTTTTATTTTTACGTCCATTTAAGTATGGCGTTATTTATTATTTTTATTGTAGACATTTTGGCGCAATTAGAGAGTGATGGATGGTTGTGTGTTCTATTCCGAATTATTATTTTTACCTGCCCTGGTATTAAGGCGCCTGTGAAACTGAGTATTTATATCACTCTTTATTATAGCTTCACGTTGTATCCCACACATTGTAGGGTATTCAGAGGGAACCTTGGAACCTAGTGTAAGGACACTTCACTCCCCCACTTTACGTCGAATTCAGCAAATTTGTTTAAGCGTAGCATCTAGCGATATATAAAACAAATCTAAATAAAATTTCAACAATATTAACCAATATCTACTAAAATAAGATCAGTGTTGGGATACACTGTTATTGTTTCTAATAAAACGTTTTATCCAGACTTCATAAAAGGTACAATAAAACAGTATAAAAACAAGGTCGATATGAGTATTTTTTGCCGCGAACCACTGTGATGTCTGAAGCGAGTGAACACAGTTTATTTTAATAAAACGATAGGATGAGTCATAATTATATAACATATATGTATAATATTTAAAAAAAATTTAAAGTGGAAAAGCACTAAGCAAAGAAAAACCCTTTTTTTGGAAAACAAGGACTTTCTTTATATTTATAGCCGATTTCTTAAAAGGTGCGTCGATATCCCTCCACATTTAACGTTTTTATATGTTTCCTAAAAAAATACTCATATTTATATCGCAATCATCGTAGATTCGATTCCCGATCTAAGCATACATCATGACAAAAGTTATTCTAATTTCGTACTAATCCCTAGGTGTGACCCCGGAAAGAAATTCATTATGATATTTAAACTTCAAGGGCAGCGTCTGTACTTCAACAATGGAAATTAACTTTAACTCTAATTCAAGGTCACGGGTGCACTATAAAACTGGTTGCTCTATATCTATGTAGGTTATTTGTATGGAAAATAACATTATATATATATGAGAATAAAGTGCTAGCCACCTTCTTTAAATTACGATTTTAAGAAGGTGGCTGGTATCTTCTTTAAATGACGAGGTTGCTGGCATCGGATGGATGCGAGAAGCCCAAGACCGGGATGGTTGGCGCTTGATGAGGGCTTACGTTCAGCAGTGGATAGGCTGATTAAAAAAAAAAGAATAAAACCTGAAGATATACTAATAGGAATAGAAAAGTAATCTAAGGTGTTTGTGGACAATAAATGAGTGTTTGACTATACTTAATACTCACTACACTCGGGATAACACTTTTATTTAAATTATTTTTATTTTTCTACATTAGTAAAACTAATTCCAGTATAGAGTTTTACCACGCAGCATGCAATTTCTCCAATTCAATGGAAAGCGGAGATCAAAGTCACTTAAAACTATTTTTTTCCTCCCATAATACTATGTGGGAAGAAACGAATACTTCGAATGCATATTTTTTGTGATATGCCTTATATTTATGTATGCCTGATATTTTGAAAAAGGGATTTTCAAAATATTACAAGAAAAGCTGTAAAATTGTTATTATTATAAAAAAACATTGTAACTTCTCAACTCTTTCACAAATAAATCCCATTTATCTTATCATTGAACGGCAAATAAAATAAAACCCTAAAGTTTGATCCCAGTGCTACGCTACGTAGGCGTGCTACGATAGCAACATTGTAAAGTATTTGATATTATAAACTTTTACTTAGTCTTTAATTCTTGCTTTAAAATGTGTTATACTGAAATATAATATTTTTTTGTTTTATTGGATTTGGATGTAGGACCATCATGGCACAATGGAACAGCGACTGTAAAGCTTCATGGTTTCAATCCCCATTTGGGGAAATTAATTATTTTCCTTCCCAGTTAAGCAAAGTGAAAGTTTCTTTAGCTTCACGCTGTATCCCGGCACATAATAGCGTAGGAAGAGGGGACCTGGGAACCTAATGTTAAGACACTCCGTTCCCATAAAACTCCCTACATTCCGCCGAATTCTCAACTCGACCGCGGCTTTATCCCCTTGACTTTCGAATTATTTGTTTAACTCATACCACTAGTAATATTCTAATAAATAACAAAAAATATATTAGAATATTTTTTACCTATACTTTTATACGAGTAAATCATAATAGTAAATAGAGCATCCATTAGGCTCCATAGAGCTGTATAAACAATCGATATTTCAATTTTACCGATTATTGTTTGATTTCAGATTGAGATTTGTAATACAAGGTCACTCTTTGTGTTTTTTACTACTATTATATTCGAAGCCGCTCGTAGTGCAGAGGCGTAAAGTGTGACTGTAAACCTGACATGTTGTGAGTTCGATTCCCACTCGAGGAGATGAAATATTTAATATTTCTATATTCTTCGCTTCGGTGATGAAGCAAAGCGGAAATGAGCTTCGCCACTCAACTAACGATTTCTTGAAGCTTGACAAAAAATTGAAATTAAAGTGTGTTTTGCTCTTCTTCTTTTTTCAGCTTGTGCTGTTATAGAGAAAAAAACGAGAAGTCGATTTTATATAATATATACCTGTATAATATTGGCTTTTAATTTAAATAACTTCCGTCAACCGCCTGAAAGCCATTTTGCTGTGGATATAGAATGTGAATTGGATTGTAATAGGTTACACAGACCAATACTAATATAGTATACTATAATTACTGCTAACATTGCATTAAATAGGTTTCATATCCTTATATAATNTATATATCTATATATATTTGAGCTTGTTCATTATTTTTTTAGCTTCACTCTCAATCCCATGTAGCAAGATAGCCTAGTGTTACGACACTCCGCTCCCCATTTTCCGCCGAATTCTAAAGGCATTGCGTGTTTAGTGAACTCAACTTTGTACTTTACATCGACACCAGAGCGAAGAAATGAGAATATTAAATATTTCACTTCCTCGAGTGGGAATCGAACCCACTGTCTATCGCGTTTACGGTCACACGCTTGTGTCCCTGCCTTACGACTTTCCTGATTCTTTGGTTTTTAATTCAATTTATTTGTTAATAGAGCTGCTGTAAAACTACCAGAGAAGGTGAAAGCCATGAAACCAGTGTGGAGGGGGAACGGCAGCCTGGGGACGGTTCTAGCTGTACGGTCACTGATGAACAGGTATTTATATATACTAAAAGTAATGTAGCTGCAGCTTCACGCCTCGTTTCCCAAATACCAGAGTAGACAGAGGGAAACATCATGTTAAGACATTGCGCTTTGAGTGGCGGAACTCAACGCCGCCCTTTGTCTTGTTACCAGAGTGAGGAAATGAAAATAAAAATATTTACTCCCTAATAGCGGTAAATTTTATAACTTTTCATTTCAATTGCTTCTTTCTAAATTATTTATGTAAATGATCCTTCATCATTATTAATCTTCACCATCTCGCAAAGTGTAGATTATCAAGTCATCAAAGGAAAACAAAACATTTACACATTTACCAAACATCTAAAAATTGTATTTTAACAAATATATTAAAATATAGTGGGGAACGGAAGCGGCTTAAACACTAGGTTCCCAGGCTTTCTCTGCCTTTACTGCGGTATACAGAAGCCGATTATCATTCGTAATAATTTACTCTTCAAATGTTTACCATTTGTCCGTGATAGCGTACTTCGTGTAAATAAAAGCAAAATTATACAAAACATTATAAAAATCTATTATTATAATCTGCTAATGCCTAAATACGTAATCTAGAAGCTGAATTATATGGAGTAACATTTACACAACGACTAAGTACAGTACGGTTGATGAGTCTTAGCCGCCCTAAACAGACTGTAGATGACTGCGCAGCTTAAATTTTAATATTATTCCTTTGATTATATTTTCTTACTGAGTGAATGATACCGCAAAAGTTCAGAAATAAGTTTTCTTCAAGTCGGCCACGACACATCGGTCGTACTGTAGCCAATATAAAGTATGCTATGCTAAGATGTTCTCCACACGGTCGGCAACCTGCCAAAAGTCCTTAATGTGAAAAATATAAGAACTTGAGGCGTTTTAGTGCCTATAATTTGCAGCTGTTCGGTTTATTATTCGAATTTTCACTTATGGCTTGTGATATTTGATTTGCAAGGTTGACATATTGCTTATTTGCTAATTGCACTTTTTTTCACGCTTCACGTTGCATCCCGCACGTTGCAGGGCAGGTAGAGGGAGCCTGGTGTTAAGTCATTCGTCTTCCCACTTCCCACCGTATTCTGACGGCACTGCGTGTAGAGTTGCGGAATATATTATATATACGTAAAGTATTATATGTATTTTATTTATGTTTCCACTATATTTTGTTTCAGATACGCGTTAGTGATGACGACGGGTCCACCAACAGCGGCCGTAACAGTATAGACCCGTTCCGCGCGGTCGGCGATATAGGTGACTTACAAATAATAGTATTAGTTATACTTTCTAAAAAAAGTGTAGTGAATTGGCTATATGTTCACAATGAGAGCAATAGTGGGGACTGTAAACTAGACAAATATTGGGTTCGATACCGACTGGAGGAAATTAAATATTTAATATTATTTTCTTCGCTCTGTTAGTGAAGCAAAGCGTGGCGGCGGTTTCAGAATGGAAATGTCTTAATTGGAACGGACTTATTTAATATTAGGTTCCCAGGTTCCCTATGTCTACCTCGCTATATGCGGTATACAACGTAAAGCTAAAAAAATGTTTACAATTAACCAATTGAAATGTTTAAAGTAACTAAATTTACAATATATGTATTTAATAATATATTTATTTTGAAAGCAAAATAGCGTGGAAAGACTAGTTTAGTCTGTAAACTTTACGTGCCTATTAAAATAGTAGGTAAATGTCGTTCAATTATAACTTTATATTGAAGATAAATATCGATTTAGATATGTTTCTATTAATATATGGAGTCACCTATTGTTTATTATATTAACAAGCGCAACTCAATGAGTACGGTTAACCACAAAATTTTATACAACACTAGCTATATATCGCGAATTTGTGTGTGCATTTTCAGAATATTCAGAAGACAATAAATATAATAAGAACCCAGTCGTGGCTCTGAAAAGGAGGAAAAGCGCGGCGTTGAATTTCCCCATTTAATACACAATTAAACAAGCCTTCTGAATTCAGCGGAAATTGGGGAACTAAATTGTATCGGAGTGGTTTGAAACTTAGTGATAGAGCATTCACAGATGTGTTACGTGTGGAATGGCGGAACTGAACGCCGCACTTTATCAACACAAAGCGGACAATTAAAAACAGCTCAATACCTCGAATAGGAATCGAAACTAGAACAACTATAACTATTAGAAATTGTTATAAATTTTTAAATGTGTATGTCTCTAATAATAAGGCGAGAAGCGGGGGAACGGAGTGCTTTATCACTATGTTCGCCTTGCCTACCCTGCTGTGTGCAAGATACAGCGTGAAGCTGATTTTTTATGTTTTTTTTTATCTCTAAAATCTTTCAACAGTGACTACGGACGGTATGCTGAGGACGGGTCGCTATTACAAGGGAATATATTGGCCCTCGATTACTAATAGTTTTAAAGTAAGTCACTGTATATTCTTACTTGACTAACTTGTACTTTTAGATAATTTTTAGACTACGTAAAGTAAACTAAGACAAGAATTAACATTTTAATTCACGAATTTAAAAAATATAAATTCAGGATGTTCTCAAATATCAGTGTTTCACTGCTAAATGTAGAGCGATTTCAACGCGCGCCTCTTGGACTTTTTCTAAAAAGTGAAAGCAATATTATTTAAAAAACAAAAGACAGAATATGAGGAATATTTTGAAGAAGAATAAATATTTCCTATATAATAAATATAACATTCTATGCAATACTATAAAAATGGTCTCATTCATATATAATTATTTCACAGGACGAAACCGTAGAATTATCTTATCAGAAGTACTCAAGACGACAAAGACAGAGATCCCTCATAATGGTCAACGTGGTCGACCTAGCACTCAAGGTAACCATAGCCCTAAGTAGGGCTAAAAAGCCCTAAAAGCCCTAAGTAGGTAGGGTATACTTTTACCCAACTAGTGGCCGCAACTTAGTTCTCGTAAAACGTAAACACCTTTATAGCCGTTTTCGTAGATGATAAGTTTAAGAAATTTTGACTCTATTTCATAGAAAAGTTTGGAGTTATACGCCGCGTTGTTTATACAGTTTTTTTAATGTTTATAGTTATAGATGTAAAATAACATTTTTACATTAACTCTACCTATTATATAAGTATTTTATAGGAAAAAGAATCCTGCTTTGTGTTTTTTTTTTGTATTTTTTAAATAGCAAAAGAATAATTTCGAGTTCCAAATTGAACGACGATTCAATTTGATGCAGATCAAATTCTGCCTGAAATTTCGTATTTTAAAGTTCTATATATATACCTTTCGTATTTTAAAGTTATATATATATATACATATATATTGAAATATGTTATGAATAATTTAAAATACCATATAGGTGTATGTTTTATAAGAATTTTCTTTCTTTTTCAGATATGCTTAACACTCATTTATACCTTATCACCGCGTAACAGTAAGTATATTTCAATATAATTTATGTCAATCGACAAGGTCCTCAGGACCAGGTTCCGCCTATCCCGCTATCCCGCTATGTGAGGGATACAGCGTGAAGCTAACAAAAAGTGTAATTCTCCTCACCAGACGCAGACAACTATCAAATAGCGTGGACGGCGGCATTTCTCGTACTGAATATAGCTGTGATACTGCTCGGAGGATGGAGATGTTTTGCCAATAACTATTTGCACTGGGCTGCAGCGGCCACCTGGATTTTACTAGTAGCACAAGGTATACATTACTTAATTTTATTTATAACTATAAAATTTTATATTAAAATCACCCTACGTTGGTGTAGAATTTCTCTTAATTAATAATTGGCATTTAAATTCCAATGTTTCGAGACCATCGTAGCGCAGTGGTGACACAAGCGGGCGCCTGTAAACGGGACGGTTGTAGGTGCGTGGGTGGTTGCACATGGTGGAATTAATTATTATTAAACTATTAGATCTGTTGACAAGGCGAAGGTGGGAAACGGAGGATCTGAACACTATTCTCCCTCAGCCTTCCCTTACGTATGCGAGATACAGCGTGAATTCGAAAAAAATGATGTAACATTTACTAATTATTCAACCAGGTTTAAGCGGACAAGGCATAGGTTTCCAAGAACCAGAAAACCAAGTGTGGTATATGCTGTTCATCATATTCGTTCCGTACGCGATGCTGCCGCTGTCTCTGGGCTGGTGCATCGTCATCGGCCTGTTGTCCTCCATCTCCCACGTGTTAACCACAGCTGTTAATATTAAGGAGATTATGAAAGAGACGCCGAAAGCTGTAAGTGTTTTTAATATATAGATTTTTTTAATAGTGATTTTACGAAAATATAAAATGGCAATGCTTTAGGAATTCGGCGAAAAGTGCGGGACGGAGTGTCTTAAGACTAGCCTAGCCTACCCTGCTGTATCCGGGCATGGAGATGATTCTTGTTATTATGTATATATGTCGTACTCGTATATATACATTACTTATTAAATCGTATATATATTATAATATATATAACTTATTAAAAACATAATATAAAAACTAAATACCGTTAAATAATAACCTACTCGAAAAAGTTTAAGATATCATAACTTATATCTTTATGAATTTGTAGGCGGATTCCTGTGGCACCAGACTTTTAATCGGCAACGCGCTGCTCTACACGGCGGTAAACTTCGCGGGCATGTACGCGAAGTACCTCGCGGACTGGGGGCAGAGGAAGGCGTTTCTAGAAACCCATAGATCTATGGTTACGAGGCAAAGGACGAAACGAGAGAGCGATCGACAGTGGAAGTTATTTCAGAGTGGTAGGTTTTTTATATGAAGACACTAGCTTTTACTTTTAGTTTAGGGATTTGATACAATTTATATGTATTTTTTTGGCTTCCCATTGTATTAGCATAGCAGGATAGGCACAGAGTACCTGGGAATCTAGCGTTGAGACACTCCGTTCCTATTAAGACACTTCCGCTCCTCACTTTCAGTCGGATTCTGGAGGAAATGAAAACATAAAATATTTATGACAATCAAAACCCACTAGCTATCGTGTTTACAGTCTACATGCTTGCCCCTGCGCGACGACGGACTCGCTTTTCAGCTTTATCATATTACTATAGACTATTACTTAGATGAAGATATATTCAAATGTAACTAATTTTACAGCTATTGGACTTAATTGTTAGTTGGCTTAGACTTCTTAACTTACCTTACTTCTTCTTCTTTCTTTTTCCATATAAAATTATCTAAAAATCAGCAAAATAATATCAATACTATTATTCCTACTACACAAATTCAAGATATATATTTGCTACGTGTTTTATATGAAACAAGATCAAAATTTAAAATATCTCATTTGTATTCTAGTGATTCCAGACTTTTTGGCGAAACAGATTTCTAGTCACGTGTCGAAAGTGAGGGGAGAGTTCCAAGAGCAGCAATTCAACAACTTGTATATACAGAGACACGAGGACGTCTCCATACTGTTTGCAGATATTAAGGGATTCACTGGTAAACTGATATTTATCGACTTAATATTTTCCTATGTTATAAAATAAGTTTATGGTTAAGTTAAGATAATAATAATAATAGCCTCGACCAACACCTTAAGAGGCTATCGCTTAGCTGTTGGATCAAAAACCGGATACAGAAGGCAGTGTTACTTGAGACGGCACGTATTGTGCGGAGGTTCCTCTCTCTGGAGCCCTAGCCACCGATGGCTTGGACCCTTGTCCCGCCCTCGGAAGAGTGGTTTTTTTTTATATTTTTAAATGTATCTTTTTTATAATATTTTTTATTTAAAAATGTAAAATTGATTCACTAATTTAATAAAAGTATAAAAAAATCTTAATCTTTATATATAAAATCGAAAGAATCACGAAATCATCACGAAATCTCAGAACCTATCAGAGCTAGGAGTTTCAAATTTTGCACGGAGGTTATTTATAGGAGGTAGGTGCTCGCTAGGACGGGAATTCGCAATATTCGACTACTAAGGGGTTGTTTTCGGGGTTAACAGTTTGTATGAAACTTCGTTACTGCAAGTGCTAGAAGTCTCAAATTTTGCACAGGGATACTTTTTAGGACGTAAATGCTAATTAAGATTTGATCTTGCTAAATTCAACCCCTAAATGTGTGCTTCTAGGGTTAACAGTTTATATGAAATTTCGTTATTACAAGTGCCAGGAGGCTCAAATTTAGCATAGGCGTTACTGCTTACTATGTATTTACTATGATGGGAATTTACAATAGTCAACTCCTAAGGGGTTGGTTTTGAAGTTGATAATTTGTACGAAACTTCGTTACTACAAATGCTAGGAGTCTCAAATTTTGCATGGACGTCACTTATAGGACGTAGGTACTCATGGAGACAGAAATTAATAATAACCTAGTTGACGCAGGCGAAGCCGCGGACGGGCCACTAGTAATCAATAATAATAATAATTTTTATTTTGTAATATCACATACAAATTATTACACTGAGAACTCGCGGTAAGTGGTCAGAAGACACTTGTGTTGAAGAATATGAAATATAAATAGAGGAAAAACATTTTCATTGCCTTGCTCTGGTAACGTGGCAAAAAGCAGCGTTGAGTTCCGCTAATCTACAACACTCAAGGCTTCAAGAATTCATTGTCTTAACACTAGGTTCCCAGATTCCCTCTGCCTACACCGTTGATGTGTGAAAATACGTAATGTAAATAAAGTTAAACCCTATTTGTATTTCATTTCGTTATTGTCTTAATGGAGCTTATTTTAATTATATAAAAACAACTTTGTTATCGATTATTGACAATTCCATTAATTATTGTAGAATATTTTTTTCAATACAAATTAATAATAAAAATATATATTTAGCGTTTGTAACTTAACCTTTTAAAAATGATAAAAATAACTTTCTATATTTATGTTTAGAGCTCTCCAGTAAATGCAGCGCACAGGACCTCGTAAAGTTACTCAACGAACTGTTCGCCCGATTCGATAGATTAGCTTCGGTTGGTAATTTTACATTAACTTTACTTATGATTATATATTTTATAAGAAAAATTAAATAAGGACAGTCGTGGCATAGGTGGTGGGTTAAATTCCCACTCGAGAAAAGGAAATATTTGATATTTTAATTTCCTCGACCTGGTAACGAGGCAAAACGCGGCGTAGAGTTTCACCACTTATCGTTTATTTAAATCATAACTATGTATGCTGTATGTATCTTTTTCTTATTCCATATCTAAATCTACTCTTACATTCCTCCAGGAGAACAGCTGCCTTCGTATAAAGCTGCTGGGTGACTGCTACTTCTGCGTGAGCGGGCTGCCCGAGCGTCGCACCGACCACGCCTTCTGCTGCGTCAACATGGGCCTCCAGATGATACGGGTGATACGCGACGTGCGATATAACAAACAGGTTTTACAATTATTAGTTATATTTAATATTGTATAGTATCTTAGATTTGTTTACTATGTATGTTTTTTTAACATTATTGGCTTATAGTAACGAATTCAAGAGTTTATAAAACTTTTTCTTATAATCTATTCAAATGGTTTATACAAAATATTAAAAAACGATGTATAAATTGCCATAATTTAAATATAAACTAAAATGGTAACATTAACAATTACTATTATTTATCAGAGAAATTTAAATTAAAACTTTATTTCACAATATATTTATTTTTAGATGTTTCATGTTGATTCCCAGGTGGACTTAGACATGAGGATCGGTATACACAGCGGCACAGTGCTCTGCGGGGTGCTCGGCCTCCTCAAGTGGCAGTTCGATCTTTGGTCGTACGACGTCACGCTAGCTAATCATATGGAGAGTGGGGGATTACCCGGGTAAGCTTTAAATGTATACATTTGTTTTTTATAATCAATTCAGAATAACAGACATTATATAGAGTATTATGAAGTGTCATTTTTATATTCCTGAATTAATATTGTTAGCGTACAAGTGTAAAAGTGGGTAGATTAATGGAATTGTGTAAAACGGACACAGTTACTTGTAGGCGGAAGCCCTGATTGGAAGGTAGTGTGTACACTACACACTACCTTCCAATCTTCTTGTTCCAATGTTCTTGAGTGATACATGTCACTTATTCTATTTACGTGGAACCTCTATCCGAGTACGTTAAAAACATATAGATGGAATGTTTTTTATTAATTTTATAATTTTAACCCTAAAGGGGTGAAATAGGGGTTGAAAGTTTGTATGGAAAAAAATTAAATGGGCACCGATTTTTATACAATTTGAAATTTAGATTTTTAAAAGTATTTAATTGAACACCTGTTACATTGTTTCCCCCTAAGGGTGCAAATAAGGGGTTGAAAGTTTGTATAGTTTTTTATTAAATCGGCACTAATTTTTGTTAAATTTGAAATTAAGACTCTTAAAAGTATTTAATTGAACACGTGTTTTATGGTTTATTAGAATTCACCCCTAAGGGTGCAAATAAGCAGGCGAAGCTGCGCGCGTCCGCTAGTAGTTTATAAGCTAAAAATATTCTAAGTCATGTGACTAGCGTTCAGTTTCACGAAACTAATAAAATAATAGAGGCCAGTCGTATGAATGTAAACGCAGTAATTTTTACACTTGTGGGTTCGATTACCACTCGCGGAAATGAAATATTTAATATTTTAGTTTTTTCGCTCTAGTGTCGAGGCAAAGAGTGATTAGTGAGAGAGTGAGTGATTAGTGAGAGTCGCGGCATTGAGTTTCCCCACTCAACACAGAGTGCCTCCAGAATTCGGCGAAAAGTGTGGAGTGGATTGTCTTAACTAGACTCCTTCTACCTACCTTGCAACATACGTTAAACTGAAACTGAAAAATATAAAACAATTTTCTCATATCTACTTTCAGTCGCGTCCACATCTCTTCAGCGACTATGGAGTGTCTTAACGGAGCATTTGAAGTGGAACCCGGTGAGGGAGAAACCAGGGATACTCATTTGCGTGAACTGAACATAACCACGTATCTTATTAAAGCTACGGAACACCCGAGACGGACTAGAAATAAATCTCTTAATAAGTAAGTATAAAAACATACTAATTATACGCTTGTTCGTATTTTTTTATTAGAATCTTAATTCAGAACATATTTTTTTTTGTCTTTTTCCATAATAATGTTATTTTTGAAATGTATGGTTTGTCTTACATTTAATTACATTTCATTAATTGTTTAAAAAAGGGGGAGTCGATTATTTATTGAATCAAATAAATGTTAAATGGGGGACTGTATAATATTTTTAATATTCTTTTGACAGTATTCAACAACAAGTAACTCAGAATGAGAGTATAGCGCGATGTCCGAGCGGCAGCATAGACGACGAAACTACTACCGACTGGATCCCTGAAATGCCATTCCAGAATGTGAGTTATTAGGGAGGGAAGCTGCAAACTCGGGATTTACTCGAGCGCCATTGAAACCTATTGGGTTGCGAAGCTTAGATGATAAGAAGAAAAAAATGTCATATAATACATATATCGTTAGACCGGTGGGTTAAGGGGATATGGATATCATCAATTGCCTACGTCTTCTTAAACATGAAAATATGTTAATCTGACAGTTTCCATGGTGGATGATGGTGGTGGTCGTACGTAAGAGTTAAAAATGACAAAAAAAAATATTGTCGAGCGCGTCAGATTTCCTAAGGGGGTGTTAAGTGAACCTAAAAAAAGCTCTTATGTAATAATCTCACGATTTGGATGTGACGCAAGCTCGTAATCGTTGTTTGAAAATGCAAAAAATATTCGTCATTTTGAAATACTCGAGCGCGTCAGATTAAGATTTATATAGTTCATCTTCATGCCCTAGACGTGATATCTTAAAATCGAACGATTATCTGAAGGGACTTGCTTGATCTGACAATTATTAATATTTTTTTAAACCAATACAATAAACATGTCAGCTTCACGTTGTATCCCGCACACAGCAGGGTAGGCAGAGGGAACCTAAGGTTCAGCTAAGACACTCTGTTCCTCACTTTCTGCCAAATTTTGAAGGCATTGAATGCTGAGCAGCACTTAACGTCGCTGTTTTGCCTCGACACCAGAGCGAGGAAATTGAAATATAAATTTAAATAAATATTTCATCTTCTGGAATGGAGATTGAACCCACAACCAATCGGTTTTACAGTCACACTCTGTGCCCCTACGCCACGACTGGACTCAATTTTTTCTCAAGCTTCTCTTGAGCTCAAGAAATAGAATGTTACTAAAAAAAATTATGTTTGAAATAGAATACATGTATTTATAAAAAAAACTACAAAAAAAAAATTAAGTATTTCTTCTAATTATCATCTTCATTGATGATTTAGGGACCGATAAATACAGAAAGAGTGAGAGAGGCATAGAAATACGGTAGGAGGAATTTATCCAATTTTTAGGTACATTAAACTTTATAGATCAATTTCTATTACTTCGGCTTGTGGAATTTGTCAAATTATATATTTTTCGTAATCCTTGAGTGATTCTCAGAATTCCCATTCCCAAAATAAAAAAAAATTAGCCGCGCTCGAGAATGTCCAGATAACGTTTTTCTTTTACATTTTGGAGCCCTCCCCCTCCTTTGCGTCACTCTCAAATTGTCAAATTAGAGGAATATACACGATTTAGCTAACTTACCCTACCTTAATCTGATGCGCTCGAGAATGTCCTTGATCAATTTTTTTTACTAATCTGATCTATTATACTAGACGCGCGGCTATACATATGAAGCTCATATTTGGTGGAAGTACGTAACCGAGTACAAGGAATCCCCAGTATCTTAATCTGACGCGCTCGAATGACTCCCGAAAGTCACCTCTTCGCCGCCCCTACTATTATTTTAGCTTTTTTTAAGGTAAAAAAATATAAAAATAATAATAGTAATTTCAATAAACTTTTTTTTGCAGTATTTCCAAAGTGGCGCTAGCGCGGCGTTGCGACAACGTCGCTGCGGTAAACAAGACGATGTAGAGAACGGACAGGATATCGAAATAACTTCAATATCAGAGGTATTTTACTTTTATCTTTACAAAAAAATACACTTTTCTGTGTAGGCTGAGGGTACCCATTGGTGGATGAAATCACTAGTCATTCTGAAAGCTTTTCTCCACTTTTCACCTTATCCACAGATTTTCACAGTAAATTCCAGTCCAGGATTTGAGTAATTTGCATTTTCCCCGCTCTTGGCCGGCGTTAAGTTTCGACGCTCAACCACGCTGAACTCAACAAAACTGCAACATAAGATATGATACTGTCTCGAAAATTTGGCAGTAGATGAGTAGTGGATGACTTAACCACTGGGTTCCCCTACCTTCCCTACTATATGCGCAAAATTACGTGAAGATGAAAGCTCTGTTTTATTGAATTGACTCAAACTTCAATTTTCAACGTACGGATATTGTCTTTAAAATGATAATGTAATAATTTTCATTTTTTTGCTCTGATAACCAATAGTTCCATCACTCAACACGCAATGCCTCGGAAATTCGAAGCATTGCGTGTTGAATGTAGAGAAAGTGGGGAACGGAGAATCTTATCACAACCATCGCGCCTCAACTTTGCCATTTCGGTGTGTTATTTAATTTTTTTAAATCTTATAATGGTATAAAATATATTTTTAGGAAGACGATATAATAAATTCAATAGAAGTAAGCAGTAACCGCCGCATGCGCGTGGAGCACATGAAGCCCTGGTCCCTGCACTTCAGACGCGCCTCCTTGGACTCTCGCTTTGGACAACTTGATGAGAAAACTTTTAAATCTAACGTCATGTGCTGCTTGGTTTTGTGGTTGTTTATTGTCGCTGTACAATATATTATACATTTTAAGTAAGTATCGTTTTTTTAGTTTCATGCTGTATAGGCAGAGAGGAGAGGAGTAGGTAGAGAGAAACTATTTAACATTTTTAAAATACTATTCCACAATTTATAAAACAGAGCTCTTGAACGATTTCGAAGAGGCGCGGTTTCAAACTCCACATCTACATAATTTTAATTCGTTTTCTCAAAAACTTTTCACATTTTTTCCAGTTGCTTCGTACTAGTGGTAACATTACTGATAATGACGCTGGCCCTGGCGCTGTCCTTCGTGGTAGTAATGGCAGAGGAGTTCCCCCGAGCGTTGCCTCGCCTCGCGCAGTTCTCAGCAGGACTGAGTGGGAACAGAATGCGAAGGAACGTCCATATATGTTGCTTTGTTACTATTATGTCCATTTCTAGGTGAGCTTTGTATATTTTGTTTGTTAGTTGTTTTAAAAGTTATTTATTAAGTTAACAGAATAGATCATTTTATTTTTTATTAATACAGTCGTATTATTTTTAAAAAAATAGTGCGGGATGCAGCCTCTCAATGTATCCTACATATCGCAGGGTAGGTAGAAGGAGACTAGCGTTAAGACACTTTGCTCTGCCTGCCTTGCTACTGCCCTCAAAAATAAAACAATATTCAGAACATTAATTTAATTTCAGCACAACCAAGCTCTACATATGTCCGTTACTGACGGTGCCCAACGCAATAGCAAACGCAACCAACACCTCTGGTTTAGAGAACGACCTCGTCGTATACGAGGAGCTGATAGGAGAATGTTACAAACCTGAATATGTGGTGTTCACTTGGATTTTATGCCTCGTGGCCTTGACGTCCATATTGAAATTATATTACTTGATAAAAACCTTGCTGGCCATCATTAATGTAGCGATGTATGCAGTTCTGTTGCTGTCGTACTATAAACATGATAATGAAGAAATGGATGATAGGTTAGTGGAGTTTGTTCAGTGTGTGTGTTTTCCGTACCCAAAGGGTAATAAGGGTCTCCATTACTAAGACTCTGCTTTTAGTCAATCTGTCTGTCTGTCCGTCTGTTCCGGTCCATTAATACATCCTGTATCTCATGGCTAGTTATAGTTAGACAGTTGGAATAAATTATTTTCATTTCCTCGTAGAATGGGTGAAAGGAACATGGAAATCTATGATAAGACATTTCCCTTTCTCAGTTTCCGCTGAATTCTCGAGATATTGCGTATTGAGTGAAGGAAGTCCACGTCGCCTTTTGCCTCGTTACCAGAGTGCGAGATCATTTCCCCAAGGAAATATTAAATATTTCCTTCCCTCGAGGGAGAATTAAATCTACAACGGTCACGTTTACAGTCGCACGCTTGTGTCTACGCCACGACATGGTGAAACTAAAGATCGTATTTAGAGATAATTAACTTAATCTCTACCTAACATTTTCTTATCAATTTCAGCCCTCTTCGTTTCTACATACAAATGACAATCTTAATGATAATGTTTCTGGTAATAGTCGTATACCACGCGAGGCTAGTGGAAGTGACCTCGAGACTCGATTTTCTATGGAAGTTGCAAGCGGAGACCGATCTTAGGGAAATGAAAGACACGCAGAGGACTAACAGGCATCTGCTCAAGCATATCTTACCAGATCATGTTGTTAATCATTTTCTGAGCAAAGATAGATGTCCAGATGTGAGTTGTTTGATTAATGTTAGTGTTTTACATTGCGTGAGAGAGTGGAGTAAACAGTCACTTAGTTTTCTCTGCTCGTTAGAGTCGTTAGAGCCAATAGAGAAAGGGTGTAGATGCTAGGAGAATCTGCTGCTGCTCTACCTACATTTTCTACTCAATATTTTTTTTGTATTAAACAAATCTGAACTTTCAATGATCGATTTGAGCTTAAATCACAAGGTGACCATTCCCATATTTTTTTTTTATAAAGTTTCATTTGAATTTGAAATTTCTACGTAAAAATAATTTGTTATTTGGTAACAGGAACTATACTCTCAATGGCGTGACGAAGTCGGAGTGATGTTCGCAGGGATACCAAACTTCCACGAGTTCTATTCTGAGCAAAAAGCGGTGGACTGCATGAGGGTCCTGAACGAAATCATTTGTAATGTACCAATCGATTTATATTTATGATTTTATTATTAGTCCTAAATCTTAAATAATATTATTGTTTCAATATTGGTTTTCAGTTGATTTCGACAAGTTATTAATGCAACCGCAGTTCAAAAGTATAGAGAAAATAAAAACGATTGCCGCTACGTACATGGCTGCGTCTGGACTAAATCCAAATCATAAGGTAAGAACGGAAATTTTCTGTTGAAATAATGATTCCATATAAATATAAAAAGGAAACCGTTGTTTTTTTTATTTAAGACGCATCTGAAATTCGTTGAAAAGTGGAGAACAGAAGTGTTTTAATGGAAACAAACAGACAGGTTCTCAGGTTTCCTACCCTGATATGTGCGGGTATTTTTTTACTTTGGACTCGAGTATCATGGTGTCATATATCATCATCATATATTAAAAATGTTATTTTCATTACAGACAGCGGACGATGACTGTGACCATCTCTGCGCTCTGGTGGACTACGCGTTCGCAATTAGAGAAGCTTTAGAAGACATCAACAAGCACAGCTTTAACAAATTTGGTTTGCGAGTAGGTAAGTCTTATATATTTAATAATTGTCATTAAATAATTAGTATTAAAAATGTACGAGCTTACAGTCTTATATATGTACCTACTACAGAATGATAACATTTAAATTAACTGAAAAATATATACAAAAATAATAATAAGATTATCTCTGTATTTTCTTTCTATTTACGAAATATGGATGATGCTTGAGGAAAAACATAAAAAGAAAAGCTATAAAAGAAACTATTTATTAATTTTAGTAATCACATCTTACCCATGTTTCTATATGATTTTGTCAAGGTATAAGCTGTGGTCCTCTCGTGGGCGGCGTCATCGGTGCACGAAAGCCAGTGTACGACATATGGGGCAACACGGTGAATGAAGCGTCACGTATGGAGTCCACTGGTGCTATGGATCGTATTCAAGTTACGAAGTATACAAAACAGGTACGATATAGATATTGTATATAATAAGTTAGCTTTTAAGTAGTTTTTCATTTCTTCGGTCCGGTGTTGAGGCAAAGCGCGGCGTTTAGTTCCGCCACTCAACACTTAAGTTAGTAACTCACACTAGTTTCTATGACATCATTACATTCACAGTACGTTCAACAAATCGTGGCAGCCCTGAAGTAAGCTAAAGATAAATGCGCAGATTTGATAAGTTTTTTTTACGCAACCGTACTTTATTATTACTTTAAACAAATAATAGTGCCAAAATTATACAGATAAAAAAATCCAAAACGATTCAGGTATTAGAACGCCGCGGCTACGGTCTCGAAGCACGAGGCGCGGTGGAAGTAAAAGGCAAGGGGCGAATGGAGACGTGGTGGGTGACCAGCGTGCGAGCTCGCGGGGCAGGGCCCCTGCCTGCTCCGGCGCCTCCGCGTTCCTTGGCCGCTTTAGTATATACCATGTTGCAAGCGAGAAAACGCATTTATACGCATCCTCTAGATGCGCCTACGCAGGGTAAGTTTTGTTTTTTTTTCTATAGCAATCGTAGTCATTTTTTTAGTTTCACTCTATATTCCCCACATAAGCAGAGTAGGCACAAGGTACCTAGTGATAAAATACTCCCTTCCCATTAAAGAATGGATTGTACTATAATTAATCAAAGAAATAACACGATTTCTATCCACTACAATCTGTAGTCGTTAGTAGTATCAATAGACGTTTTTGTAAATATGAACTTGGTAAGCTTATTAAGCTCTGGCACTTGAACGATATTTGGGAGCCATGCTTCAACTTTCTTTTCTTCAACTGCTTCATATAGTGATTATCCATACCTATATTATAAATTCGAAAGTAACTCTGTCCGTCTGTCTGTCTTTTACGCAATCAGGGCCAGACCGCTAATTTAATTGTGATAAAATACTCATATAGAGGTACTTGAGGGTTTCGGGATGAACATAGGATACTTTTTTTTCTCATATTTGTAATATTTTCGATATATATCAATATATTAAAATACTTAATAATTTGACATGCAATTAATTCCGCCATGTTAATAACAACTGTCGTTGCTAAGCAACGATTTGCAAAGTTTGTTGTTAGAAAACGTCACGCGAAATGAGCTTGCTTAATGCATCTCTCTATTGGAAACTGAAAATAATTTCATAAATATATTTAATAAATATTCATATTGTTCAAGCGGGCGTAGCCGCGTTCGGGTCCACTAGTCAATATATAAAAATAAAATTTAATAATTATTTTATAGCATTAGACGGCAACATCCAAGGGCGGAGGGCGATGCGCGCCGGCACCGCGCCCAGCGCTCGACGGCCTAAGACCCTTCATTCGCGCAGCAGACACACGCACACTTGGTAAGATTTTATTAGCTTCACAATGTATCCCGCACGAGGTAACGCGGCTCACAAGGGACCTAGTATCAATACACTTTCGACCGCTTTCAAACATTTCGTTCCCTGTTCCGAAAAATAAAACGCACACGTAATAAAATCTATTCAACATAGTTATGCCTTCTTGATCTGCCGAGATATAGGGTATATGAGAACAAACTATAGATATTTATAGAAGATTTTATTACTGTAATATACTTTTCTTTTTTTATCAGCTACACACATCAGGGTAGGCAGTGGGAACCTACCTAATATTAAGACACTCCATTCCCCACTTTTCGCCGAATTATAGAGGCATTGCGTGTTGAACTCAACGCCGCGCTTTGCCTGGACAGTAGAACGGAAGAAATGGAAAAATAAATTTAAATAAATATTTCATGTCATGTCACACAACTAGTCATGTTTATAATCACACTTTGTAGCCCTACGCCAGGACTGGCTCCTGATTGATGAAATTATACATAACTACATATTTTAGAACACATCAACAAAATACTAATCTCATTGCCTTTCAGTAACGGCACAGACTCGATTCGGCCGTACTCCAGCAGCATGGTAGCGCGGAGGCCCGACATGGCGCCGCCCGTCATCAGCAGTATGTCCGCGCCGCACACGCCCACCGCAGTCCATGGGTGTGCTGAACAGGACTTCGCTGGAACTAAGTTGGGTGGGTTGAGGATTGAGTTGTTGACTGTGTTGTTCTGTATGGAGTGTTTGTTGGCTATGGTATTCTAGTTAGGAACTTTATAACAGTTGGAGGACGACAAAGAAGAGAACAGCGTGATAAAAATTAAATTCCTCTAAAGACCTATTACTGTAAAACCCCGTCCAAAACTTTCTAGATGACACCGATCATTATTATAAATAGAGTGGGTGCTTTTAATAAAATTTGTATTCAAATATTTATTAATGATATTTAAAACATTTATGCGACAGGCATCAGCGCAAGACTAAAAGCGGCAAGCTTCTCGTATCGATCCAGGCCAAGCAGAGATAGGTCGCCGAAAATTCGAGAAGAAACTAACGGTTCCAGGACTTCCGTAGCAAATGGAACACCGGGTTCTTTCCGACTACGATCTGTCACTACAGGCTCCTTCTTCAGAAGTAGAAATAAAGACAGAAGAAAAGAGGAAGTTAAAGAAAATAGCGATACTATCACTACTCGAATGTAAATATTATTTTAAAACTTTAATAGTCATTATGTATTAAGTTTTAATTAATGTTTATCCGCTGGCGCTGGCGCCAATATTTATTTATTTATTTGTATTATTAAATATAGATTATAAATTGTTAGTACAGTGTATAGTCTATTTAAAAAATCTATATTTAACGATACTTTTTCACGAATGTTTTCTGTAATTTATTACATATTTTAAAATAAGAATTAGTCTATTTTCGCTTTGTCTTTTATACCACAACTTCCCGCCTATAGGTACTTAGTTAAATTACTATTTAAAACTTTATTTAAGAATATTTTTGTATTATAATAGTTTATTGAATGTTCCGCAGCTATGAACAAAAAGATAAACTTGTATATACATAGAATTTACTATTCTTTGATTACCTATTTATTTTATAATTTATCAATGTGTCATACATGGGTGTAACGTCCGCATAAAGAAGATTCCTTAAGGACCTTCCCAGAGAGCTAAAATTACGATAAATTAAGCATGTAATTTCTTATAAACCCCGTATAATTACGAAAAATATGTGAAAATAAAATATGGAACACTATATTATATGCATATGTAAATAATCAACTCGTCTTAATGGCCAAGAGATGTGACCATTTATTAAAAATGTGAAATATAAAGATATATAGAAATTAATATAAGTATATTTGATTATATATTATAACACATGCTATTTTTGAAAAAATATATATATAAACCTATTTCAAATCAATGTAATGTAAATATTTGTATTAATGATTACGATAAAATATATCTTGTTAGATATCTATATAAAAAAACTTTAAAGATCTGTTAGATATTAACAATACCAAAGCCAAATAATTTACTAATATTATAAAATTCCTCTAAATGTCGTATTTTAGTCTCCGAAATAAATGGTGAACAATAAAATATGCTTTTTTATTAAATTTTTGTTAAGAAATAATAAAAAACATATAAATTGTTTGTATTTCATTTTCTCGCTGCGGTAATGACGCAAGAGCGCGGCGTGGACTTCCACCACACAATGCTTCGAGATTTCGGCAAGAGGGGAACAGAAGTAAACTACTAAAAAATATTTCAAGGGCGTCAACGTGCTAAATGACGACTATACGCTAAATGTAATCCCATAAAAAATAATTAATTTAATTTAAAAAACAGTAAGCCAGGTGAAAATTATAAATAAACACAATTCAATTAATATTCGTGTATTTATACAAAAATATTGTGTTGACCTTTGTGATGTACAATAAATATACCACAGGCAGACATGCAGCTCACTCATCCAGGGTCCATACATAAATACAAAGGTACATGTATGTATGTACCATACATTTGTATGACACAGCCATCATATGTTTTGGAATAGGGTTTAGTACTTTCTGTAGGGCAAAGCTATATAGTACGACCATAAAATCGTGGCCAGAATGAAGTTAGCTGTAGATCGCTGCGCAGATTTGATTTAATGATTATATTTTACCCAAGTTTACAATTGGCCCAGAAGTTCAGAAAGCCGGGACTCATCGGCCGCACTGTATTAAAAGTTCTTATGTATAAGAAAAATTACCTATTGGAGGCGATTGATTTCTCTTATATTTTATTTTTTTCTACTTAACGCTGTATGCCACATATAGCACGGTAGAGTGAGAACAAAGTATAAGACACTTAATTCTTTGCTTCCCGCTAAAATAAACGAGAAAATAATTTATCATTTCGATTGAGAATCGAACCTACAACGATCCTATAGAAATATATAGATAAACTTTGCTCTACACACAGTACAAATATAAAATGACATACTATCTTATAAATAAACAACACATCAATTTCCGTTTCTTTACACAAACCAAATTAAATTCCGAAATACATTTTCAATAACGGAATGAACTACTAAAATTTAAAACTAAATTATAACTACTAAAAAGCGATTTAATAATACAAAATGGCGGTATAAATATAGAATATAATTAAAATTTAATGAGAAACACGTATAAGGCACTCTAAATATTGTCTATATGTAATAATTTTAAATATCTTTATATTATTATGTTTTAATAACGTTACATAAATATTGTTTTATAATATTTATTTTATACATAATCAGAAAATACTACTCAAGTTAAATGTTTTTAATAAATATTAGGTCTACTTAATATCGTTAACTAATAAAATTACAGCTCTACTTAGAGACGTCAATTAGAATAATTTAATTAAAATAATTAAAGTCAATATGATAGTGATTGCTTATTATTTATAGCATATGGCATAAATAATTCATAACGATTGATGTTTGAATAATATTTGACTATTTAAAAAATGATTAAAATAGAATAAATATATCATAGTTATAATAGTTTGAAATAATAGTTTAAATTATCATTACATAATTCAAGATATTGTAAATATATTCAACGAATATAATAAATAAAAATGAATAGGAAATAATAAATGGCTAAGAGGTCTATTCTTTAGTAATATTTGATAATTGTAACTTAATTTAAATGATAAGTTGTATCCACTTCTGCAGAAGTTAGTGTAATAGTTTTATGCTGCTTCATATTTTCTTATTAGCAGAATCTGGAAACCTAGTGTTAAGACACTCTGCTTCCATTAAGGCAATGTCGAGGTAGCAAATGAAAATATTATATATTTCATTTCCTCGAATAGGAATCGAACCCACAATCTTTACGTTTACAGCCGCACCTGCGCTAAGACTGGTGTGATAGGTTTTTTTATAAAATTTATAGTGGATAAAGTTACTTAATCCATTAAAATTATTCAATAGTATATTATTATTATGTATTAAACTAGAACACCTACAATTGTACTATTTCCATCAGTTCTTAATACTTAATAATTAAATGAGCAGTTTAGGTTTTGTGCCGAATCAAGTCAAATTTTAAAAAAAAGAAAAAGAAAAAAGGATTTGTTCTAAATACAACACAATCTCACTAATTCGGGGCTATGATGGATCGAAACGTCTATTGAAAGACATCGGAAATGATATACACTCCAAATATAACACTTAAACAAAATTCAAATAATTCTTATAAATTGCGAAAAAGTCAAACCCAATGACCTACCATAGTTAGTGATTATTTAAAATTATGTAATAAATTAAAAGTAATGTGTTCTGTGTGTTCGTTCAGTTCTAAAAAAATATAGATCACATTACTAGCCCCCGATGCCAACAAAGGAGTGTTAAAAACACACAAATTTTAAAATTATGCATCTTCGTAAAATATTTTTTAATAAATTGGAGTAGATTCCTTTGTCAATTTTTATTTTGGATTTACAGACTTTTTATGGCACCAATTATGAAAATTAGTAAATTTATTCAGAAATCATGGCATAAATTCCTAATTCATGTTAATTGTGATGTTGGAGCATCGGTGTTTGCAGCACTTCTATCCATCTGCAAATAAAAATATAATATATATGATATACGTTAAAAATGTAAAGTATTATATAATTACGGTAGCAGTGGTGCAGCGTCACAGCATCTGACTGTAACGGCGGCGGCTGTGGGTTCGATTCCCACTCGGGGAATGAAATATTTTTATTTCCTGCTATGATAATAAGACAAAACACACCATAGGTTCTCGCTGGCTACCCTGTTTTATGCAGAATACAGCGTGAAAAAATATTTAGGTACCTACCTATTATATGTAAAGTGGCTATCCGCTCTAAAGAAATACACATGATTCTTGAACTGCAATTTAAATACAAATTCCTTGTCGATGCCGTCATCGGGTACTGGAGCGCCTACGCTATATCTAATCAATTGGAGAAAGCTAGAGTAAGTAATATGTTATATATAATAAAAACTATAACTAATTATAAATTTATTTATTTATTCATTAAGTAACTTTAGTATATTAATGAAGTAACTTTAGTGTATTACTTAAGAGGCGCTTGTAATTTATTAGAGTTTAGAAGTGTCTGGCAGGCGTTTACAACTATGCTGTCTGGCAATGGAAATAAAATTTTAAAGGTTTAAGCTAACTGTGTTTTTTGTGTCTTTTTGTCACAATTTCTTTGTAATAGTAATGAACCTTACCCCAATAGAGGCAGCGAAGCGAGTGGCGATTGGTCTCTACACGTTTTGTAAAAGAACAATGTAAAAAGCGCAAACACCACCCATAGCTTTTGCCAACCGTGAGAATTCTTGAATTTTCTTAATAGATATCCTGATAGCTGACTCTGTAATACAAAATTGATTATAAGTTTTAAGGAATGTTGGAGAATAAATTAATTTAAAATAAATTGATCATTAACACTATGTCAAGAATTTAAGAGTTATTTTGTAGTAAGTACACATAAAATAACTAACAACAATTTTTACATAGTTTCTAAATTTCATTGTCCCTTTTATCTTTTCCTTTCTACCCTACTATACACACACACACACACATATACGAACACGGGCGCACATACGTTGCAGATATTTGATAATGACACACACACGTGCACACACGTACCCGCATGGCGAGGTGCAGCTGGTGGCGACGCAGCGAGGTGGCGCGGTGCCAGCACACGTGAGCGAGCGCGCCGCCGCCGGCCCCGCCCGACCCCGCGCCCGTACTGGTAGATACTTCTGCGGTGCTGGACTCGTCTGTATAAAAGATAAATAGATTGATTAATGTGTTTTCTATACATATAATAAAAATAATATTTGTAAATAACTGTTGTATTTCGATAAGCTTTTCTTACGACGTTTAGTATTTGTTTAATTTCAATCAATAAAAATTTGGACCAATATCAAGCGGAAATGAAACGTAGTATTAAAACACTCCACCACGTTTCCACCAGATTTAAAAGCAAAAAATTAACAAAATAATCTGAACTGAGTGGAAATCCAATCAACAACCGTCACACTAAATGTTAAACTAAGTCAATTATAATAACAAATACCATAATCCTGTAGATGCGGTGTCAATTGCGTATCAATATCTGCGGGGCGGTCTCTCGCCGCCTGCACTACGTCAGTGAGAGCTTCACTCCACCCAGTGAACTCTATATCGTTGCTGGTGCTTAATAATATTTTTGTTTCTTCGTCTGTAAATTAAAAATAAAACAATCGATTCAAAAGAAAAAATATAAGTAGGTAAAAACTTCAACCATCTTCTTCATTCATTCAACTTCAACTTCAATAAGCAATTTATGTTTCTTATACTATTAAAATAGCTAATATAATTAAATTATTTTATCTCTATATCAACATTTCTTATTTTCAATTATTTATTTTACCGTAGGTAATCTCATATAGCAGGGAAGTTAGAATGTAATATTAAGACTTTCTCTACTACTTCTCTGCTTTGCTGCTTGTTTTTCTATGTCGAAAGTTTGAATTATTTTCGTTTCTTCAACCCTATAAAAGAACTAAGCGCAGCTATGAATTCCGCCACTAAATATGCAATGTCTCTATAAACATTAAGTGAATGAGGAACGGGGTGTTTTAAATAGGTTCCTTCTTCCCACGTTGCTATATGCGGGAAGCTAAGAAAATAATAATATTTTTAAAAAATACATACGGTTAATAACTAAGGAGTGTGGTAGATCTGTAGTCTCTAAACTGAGTTCGTGTAATGGTAGCACGGTATGAGCGCGGAATTGCCCACTCGAATTCTTCGATGCGAGGATTAATATATCGTTAAACTGTAAAAAGTATGAGAACAATCTTAATTTGAATTAATGTTTCATTTAATATATAAACAAAAAACAACTTTTATTTTACTATAGCCAATTGTTATACTTAGAAAAAAGGTGACATTTTTTTTATAGAAAGTAAAAAAATATTATAAAATGAAATAAAATTACAATGTAGATTAAATTAAGTTAAATGAATATTAACAATAATATTTACCAAAAACAGCATCCTTTGTTGCAACCCTTTAGAAGTGTGTGTGTACACACAGCCTAGTCTCACAAATTCTCTCTCGGCAACCAATAACTTATCATAGCCTATAAAATATAGTTATCTAATTTAATATTTATCTAAAGAAACATATAATTACAAGTGACACAAAATACTTTACATAGACACTTTTTTTAAATTATTTAATTATTAATTCATATATAGTATTTTTCTATTTATGAACCAATTGAAATAAAAGAAACACTAAATTACGAGGAATTTGTTTTGTAGATTAGCTTGCATGATTGATTACAGATAAACAGACAATAATTTGAAGTCATTGTTTAACATCCATAAATGCCAATAACGGCTATTCACATATCCGAGTATCTTCCATGTAATGATAATTTACATTTTTATTTAATATATTATTTCCTTGTATATTAATGTCTTACATGTCAAGCCATCTTATAGACCAAACAAAACTTCACTTTTATCAACAGAACAAAAGACCAAAATCAACATACCAACAACATCTCTCTGCAGTTGACACAAAGTGGCATGATTCTCCACGTGGAGAAGCTCATTCTCCGCGGCGGAGGCTGCGGCACTCGCTATCTCGTACGCAGAACGGGCCGCTTTGCTTTTTAATGTTGTGTGTAGTTCTGTTTTGGATATGATGGAAATTTGTTTACTTATTTTGGCGGTTTAAAAAAAACTCTTTTATTCATAAATTACGAGTATAAAAATACATATTTAAGAAAGTTAAGCAAGTAATATTTTTTTTAGTTATATAAAAAGACGAATTGAAAATTGAACATCAATATTTTTAATTAATTTTTTAAATTTAAATTTAACTAAACTCACCATACGCCAGTCTCTTATAGTGATGTAACCGATGCAGAGGTCGCAATAGCAGACAGGCGAGAGGCAGCGGCGAGGTGCGGTCGAAGGCGGTGGCGTGGCGCGCCCCCTCGCCTCCCCGCCTCCTCGCGCTCTCCACTAGCGCCAGGGATGTGCCCACTTGATCTGTGTATTTGTTGTATGCCTGTGAAAGTTATATATAGGTGTTGTTATTTGTGTAGAGTAGATTATGGTGCAGTGGTACAGCGTGTGACTGTTAACATGACAGCTGCGGTTGTGTTGTAGTTTCGATTCCTATGTGGAGGAATGAATTGTTTTTCTTTTTTTTTTCTGTTTACAAGACGAGCGCAGTTGTGTTTAGTCACTCCCTCTTCATTAAGACACATCCGTTGTTGTGAGTGGCGGAACTCAAGATAAAGCGCGGCTCTATATTGATAGAGCAAATATTTCATTTCCTAGAGTGAGTATCGATCTAATAACCACGCTCGCTTATGACCAAGTCTGACTTCAATATATATTACGTATGATACTGATACTACTACTTTAAATAAAACTTACATCAAATGTACTTGACAAATAATCGAGTAGCAATTCAGCAATCTTCTTATACTCAGGTTCTTCATTCTCTAAAAAAAATTAAGTTAATGAAAATAAAAAAAAATAAATAAAGAAAATTATTAAATATTAAGCTAGCAGTTAAGTCCATAGGATGAACAGGCCATAACACTTTTAAAGTATTATTCCATACTTATAAAAGAAAAATACTTTTTTCATAATTCAACAGGTCTTTCTAAAAATGAACCTTTCCTTTGTATCAGTATAACTTTATTTTAATTACCAACTAAACCAATATTCAAAACACGGTGATGATTAGTTTAAATAAGTGCCCCTTAAAGCATGAATGTTAAGGTTTATTTATTCGGATATCAAAATTTATTAATTTTATTAATTACTACTATTGAAATATCACATACCTTTCACAAATTATTTTAAATAAAAGCAAAAATCTTGTAAACATTGACAGACAAACGCCCTTGAATACCAAAAATTATTAAAATTACTATGAAACAAACGATATTAGCTCTAATTTACATGATATACTTCCTAAGCCTACAATGAAATTAATTGACTGACTTGATTGACTTTAAAATTATGTCACACGACTAATCAATGGTATATGGTGTAATAGCACACAAACACAAACACACACACACACACGCACACACTTCATACCATCACAGTGTATGGGCAAATCAATACAAGACAAGACACGATCTAGATAAGCAAGAAACGGTCCTGCTGGCAACGCCAATACGGCGTCCCAATCTGGTTCTGCAAGAATTTACGTGTTCAATACATTATGTTTTGTTTTAATATGACAAGCGAATGAAAAACCAATATTATTTGAATTAACCATTTACTCTCTTTATAATAACTTGCAATATATTCACAAAACAATTATTTCACAAAAACATAATTCATAAAATCGCATTATAAACAGATTCATATTTTTGAGAGTCATTTCATTTCCTGACTTTAGCAAAAAGGAATGGCGCTATGTTCCATCACTCAATTCACAAGTTCTCAAAAGCTGGAAAGTAGGTAATATATACTGTTTTTACTAGGTTCACTCTGCCTAACCTGCTACATGCGAGATGCAGTGTGAATAAAGCTCAAAAAAAATTAACTGTCTATGGCATCAGCAACAAGACTCCGAAACTCGCTAATTTACTTCACATATTTCATAACATTTAAGTATTTCAAAATAAAACGCACCGTTATGGGGAAAAGAACGTCTTAACACTAGTTTCCTCTGCCCTGCTATATGTGGGATATAGTGTGAAGCTAATAATATACCTGCAAGGGATCTGCTAACAATACTCCAGAACGAAGTACACACCTACACAAATAGACGCACACACACCCATACGCATGCAAACGCAACCGCACAAGCACACACACAGCCTACCTTCAGCGTCGTCAGGCGAGGGCATGTTGGCGGGCGTGGAGGCTACGAGGGCACGGTCCAACTTGGCCAGCAAGGCTCCGGTGGGCAGCGCGAGGGGCTCCAGCGCGAGACACGCTCTCGCCAGGGCGGAGGCCTCGGCGCCGCCTGATGCGCTTCTACCCAGTGAGCTTACTCGTTTTGACCATGTCTGGAAGAAAAAAAGTTACTGATTAAGTAGAAATCTTTATTGCGCCTAGTATCAAAGATTAATACATAGTGGTGAATATTGTTTTGCAAAGGTACACTTATATTTTATATCTTCTAGTCAAAAAAGTGCCAGAGCCCATTCGTGTTATAATCACTCTTTAATATATAGATTTACGAGTAATTTTATTTAAATACAAATATATAATCTTTCAAATCAATTTCGATGGAATAATTAAAACCTAACTTTAGATCAGCCACAACTTACAGCCATACTATAAACATGTTTTTATATTTACCCCTCACTAATTAGCTATACGTATACACTCACAACAGTAAGTAGCTCCAGGTCTCGTTTGTACGTCCGCTCCGTCATGAGCAGCTCCTTCGCGACGTAATACGTGACGTCAGCACCGCGTTTCTTAATCGTGTCACCGGCGGCCGCCACGCCCGAAGAAATACTAGAATTATTCATATTATATTTCAATAAAATATTTATAAAAAAAACAAGACAATTAAAGACAACCGTTATAGGTACGTTTTAAAATACAAGAAAATATGAATTGTTTACATTGTTAGCACAGAAAGCATAGTATGAACTGAGAATTGACAACTCTATGTAACAACTAAAAACAAATAACCAATCAAATGTTTCAAATCAATTGAATCTAATTTGCATAATAAAATACAAATTTTAGATAAAATATCGATACTTTCAACTAGTGTGCTTGCACACGACGATTGTAATTTGTAGTATAAGATTCTGTAATTTTTCAATTACTATTATTTAATTATCGTCACAAAAATTTTTGCAATTGCAATTTTTTTTTGCAATTTTTATAGCATAAATAATTTCTCCATAAAACAGTACGAAAACCTAGGAATAATATTAACCTATTATTATTCCGCCTAGTCAGAGTATCTCCAGCATCGCTCTCTCCACCACTTAACACGTCCATATTATTCGTCGACGCAGACACTATGTTAACTGAAACAAAATATTCAATTAAAAATTGTCAATACACTATTCTATAACTACTAACTATGTCATACATACAGACAAACAGATGGATAGACAGACAGACAAGAAATTAAAAGAAATATTTTTGCTTTCTATATTCTTTTGAAGTGTCCCTCTATCCATTACAGTCAAAAATACTAAATGTAAAGTCAAAATATTATATATATATACTATATTTTGACTGTTTTATTAGAGATAAGTTTATATTTTTTAATCACTACAATAAAACACTTTATAGCTAACAACATACCATGTACATTCCCATTGACGGTATCACAGTCCTTCCTATTGTCCAATCGTTCTATTTTCCCGTGGAATCCATTCGTGATCTTCTTTTCCATAGGCGTTGACGCGTAAAGGGGCACCCCCGTACTCTCCACACTCGGTGACATACAGAGACTCGCCGAAGATATTGTAGGATCTTCTTCTGTTGTTTCGTCTAGAAATAGGAAAATAATATTAATTTAAGATCGAGAAAAACATGAACTAGATAAAAGGATGCAATATAATAGGCTAAATAATAAATAAAGATTCAAATGTAACTTAAAACAATATGGCTACAAACGATTAAATCATCCATTACAATAGTTTTCTATACAGACAACATAACTACACAGCTGTAACAAATGGCGTTGAAATCTAATAAAGACAGAATTTGAAGGCATAAAGGCATATTTGCATCAAATATTTCCGCTATTTTCGAAATTGCAGGTAGTTAACTTATAATCTGTATACTGAAAAATACAAAATTTAAAAATAACATAATTCGCAATACAATATTTTAAAAGTACACAAGAAAATAATGAAATCAAAACAAAAATATTGCATATGATAAAAAAAATATAAAATGAAGAAAAATAAACAACATTTAATTTTTTCATGCCAACATTGAAGTTCACTTACACGTAATCCGTGGCTGCATAGAAATTAGTGAGGGGCAAAACTCAAAACGAAAGAAATACAAAACATCGATATTCGATTTATTTATTTATTTATTAACTAACCCCACCCGAGGGGCAGTGTATTGCAAGGATACCGTACACTTACAATTAAATATAAATTCAAAAAGGAAGTAACTCTCGAAACTTTGAAAACAATACGATTTACTATATAATAAAACAATATATTAATGAAACAACATTACAGTCTATTCAGATTGTACAAATTCAATCGAAAATTCGAAATACTTAAACTCTACAATTTTCACTTTACTGCCAATTATTATTGCACTAACTATGAAGGTCCTGACCTTTTATATTTTACTAATTTCAGCAAAACAAAACGGTCAACGAGTCAGCTTTATATAATGCTATACCTAATATGCAAAAAAAAATAAGTCATGAAAATTTAAAATTTAAACTATATAATATCTTTTTCGTAAAATTAAATTTAAAATTCAATCAATTGAGACGATTTAACAAGTAAATTAACAAGTTAAGACATATTTTGCATAATACCTCAATACTTTTAAATTTTTAAAGTTATTATATATTGTACGACGTGTCTTTAAACCACTCTTAAAAACCATACCAATCAACTTAGTAGTTGTTAGTAAGAAACTCAATAAACAATTATGTAAAGAGTAAATTGTAATTCTATATAACAACAAATATTCATCTAATTGTTTCTTTTACATAGTAACAAGAAATAATTAACAAAACATAGTACTTGAAAATGGATCTGTCACAATCGTAAATGCTCTATTTTTTGTTGTTATAAAATAAAGTGGAATTATTACAAACTTCTTATCTCCTATAGACCGAAAAATTTAAATATTTTAATAAAACACACTAATCCTTAATGTTTACCAATTCCAGATATATTGTGAGTTGAAGCAACTCAGAAGATGCAAATAATATTTAAATATTATAAAATCTGTATTTAGTAGCATTAACTTTGTAGTTTGTACTGATTAAGCTGACATTTTTGTATGCGAATGTTTTCAATCTATCATTGAGGAGCGAAGATTTAAATTTTACGGTCTAAGGACTTACACAGTTTATCATAAGTTTTTTTGGTACATTACTTTTTACTATAATAAAATGGTTTTGTGTAAAGTGTATTGAATGGGAGGTGGTGGAAGTATGAGATGCACATCATATCACGCCCGCCGCCGAACTAACTTATTTACGAGACACGAAGGGCCGTACCAACTCTACTGATAGTATCCATTCAGCTTTCATATAAAGCGTTCCTTTTCGTATAATTTCAGCTGAACTGGTAGCAAAGTGTGATATGGCCAGAACTATTATGCATACGACGAATGTTCTAGCTACGTGGTTCCTTACAATAACGATACAGGATCTCTATTCTACTTTGGAAATAAGTTATACTATTTTCAGTACGACTTAATTATTCGATATTTGATTCCTATCTAGCCGACAGAAGCGCGGTGACATCACTAGCACCTTACAAACTTAATTAAGATTCGTACGAGTCATTTTATGTCAACCCAAATGCAAAGTTATTAAACGATAATAACTAAAATTCGTTTTTTTTTTCATATACCAAGCAACGCATTAATAATAAATGAATAATGTAATAAAGACATAACTACAGGTTCATCTATTCAAGATTAGACTTCGATGCTTACATTTAGATCTATTTCACATACATACAAAGACGAAATATGACTAATAATTTTGACTTTTCAATTATCCTACTAATACTGTTACACAATTCATTGTTTAAAAATTCGACAAAAAATCATCATTTTAATATTGTGGAAAAAATTGAGCAGATTTGGCACGATTGCAGACACTTTCGTATTTAAGTCTTGTTGTGTATGATGCGGTGTCAATAAACTGGGAACTGTGTATTGTGTGCGATAAGTCTTTAACACGTGGAGTTGAGCAATAATATTTGAATATACAAACGATCTTAGATCCAAAAGAAAAGCAAATCACAGCCATTTACATAATAATATAATATCGTGATATAAAACAAGTTATAATTTCTATTAATAAAATGGAAACAAGGCGGAGTACGACTAGAATGTTTTGGCACTAATAACGATAATTCTATTTAATATAATAATATAAACTATTTATATAATTCTGCAGTCAAATTTATATATAATGCATCAAATCACTGCTATTTATGGTGAAGAAATTGATTTATGTGAATATTTAGATCAGTACACATACTACGTCTATTCTCTTATTAAGCTAAGGTCAATACCACAAAATTGCAGGATCGGGCACTATATACTTCACCTAGTTATTAAAAGTGAGAATGTCAATATTTTATTAAATAGGAATCTTAATATCCATTACGATTACAATAATAATTGCGAATTAGAATCAAGATTTCGATACGCTAAATAATACGATATATAACACGTTTGTATTCTGCATAATTAACAATCAATTAACAAGAAAGCCCAAGGTGACTTGGTCTAGTATAAGTTTAGCATTGTAGATGCATCTATTCGTTTTCATCGTCAGAGCATAAAGGCGGGGGGAGTGTTGAAACATCAAACTTTTGCTCCGGGCTATCGCTCGAAGCCTGAGAATCAACATAATGACTAGAATAAAAGCGCTCTACATTATTCAGGCTAAAACGCTGGTCGAGATCTCTTGCAAAGCGATCTTCATTACCGTCGCTGTGTTCATTACTCTCGTATTGTGGATAAAATTCCTGAGTTTGGAAAATCTCTAAGTCCTCGTAATGCTCTGGATATGGGCTACCTCTATACTCTTCGTACTCGTCCTTGTCAGGAGGTAACTCCGTATCTGAATACGCGATCGACTCACTACGTTCAAAAAGATAACTACCAGATTTATTTATTTTTGGAGCTCTTTTAATAGTGTCTACCGGATAAGCATAATCATCGGAGTCTTCTTTGTCACTATGTTCGTCATAATACTTGGACCTCGACGACTCCCCTAATGATTTATCGTCAGATTTATGATATCCTGTAGACTTCATTCTCTTTAAAGAAGACTGGCGGCTACTTTTATTGGAATAAGACGAAGATCTAGGAGGACTTCCTTCTGGAACAAAAGGTGGCTCTTGTGAATCGAGATAAGGATGTCGCAAACGACCCAATCTGTCAAAACGTGGAAATCCCATTTCATCTTCCTCAACAGATGACCCAAAACCTTGAAACTGGACTGGGTTAATATTTACGGGAAATTTTTGGGTTTCGTAAGAATTGTTCTTATACTTCGCGTAGCTAACTTGTTCTTCATCCTCTGAGTAACTTGCTTGTTCTTGCATGTCGTCATTTTTAGAGTCACCTTTTGACATTTCAGAAGATCCAGATTCTACTTCTGGTATATAGCTATCCGAACACTCAGAACTCTCCATTCTCCGAAGGGTATCATCAACTGCTAAATATTTAGTCCCTTTGTATTTGTCACTTTCAGAAGAGCATTGACTTTTGGTAGAGTCTTCTTCTAATACGTCATGTATTTTTTCTTGTTTTTTACGTGTATTAGTCACTTGTTTTTTACGTCTAAACGTTCTCATCCTTTCGCGAGGATCTCTTATAACATCTAAAGAGCTGTCAGTATCATTGCCACTTGGTGGACTTTTTAACGAAAAATTCCTAGCAAGAAGAGATTTTTTTACCGGTACTTTTAGTGGTTGTATAGGCGGCGATTCTGAACTTAAACTACTTGAATAATATGGCGAGCATCTGGAAAGAGGCGTTTTGCCAGATCTTTCTAAAGATTTCTTCTCTTGCAGTTCTCTATGGCCTGATGGAATCTCTGGAACCGTTATTATCGGTAAATCAGATGACGCTAAATAATGTTCATGGAAAGACCAGCTTTTAGGTTTACTCCGATATTGTTGAGATATTTTATATTCCTTTATTTGATTTTTTGACAATGTTTTGTCATCGTAACTAGCATGTTTAGCCAAAGGTTTATAATCAGATCTGATAAAAGGACCAGAAGATTCCTCTTTGATAATATTTGAAAATTCCTGACTTTGATACCGCTCGCTATGCTTTTCTTCTTGACTGTAAAGTTGAGAAGGTATATCGATATCTATTTCAGGTTGTGGTCCAAAGAAATATTGCTTGTTATAACCACTGTCTTCGCTCTGACATCGTGTCGTCGGTCTTACGTGTTTGCGGGATTCTTCCTCATAACTAAAGCTCTTTGGTGGGGCTTTAATATAACGATCCTTTGATAAGTCTTCAGAAGCCGGAAAACCCCGCAATCTCTGATCAAATCTTAAAACGCCATTAGTATGTTTCTGAAGACTACTTAAAGAACTAGAACTTGATTTATCAGATTTATCGCTGTAGCTAATTGAAGATGACTTTTCGGTTTTTCCGGTGTACGATGCAGTTAATCGTAGAACTGGCTCATTCGTATCAATTTTAGTAGGAGATTGTTTGGGTTCCTCTGTGGGAACAAAATCTTCAACGGATGAGGGTTCTTTTATAATCGTCTTATCTGACTTCGTTTCCTCTGTCTCTTGTTGATCTTCTCGTGCTGTAGCGACTAGAGTATGGCTTGTACTCGCCGACCATTCTGAAATGGACTGAGCCAAAGTTAAAGTACTATCACTTTTTGTTCCAGAACCACTACTATCAATCTTCCTTGATATCGTGGTTTCAGAACTACATAATTTATCATATTTAATATTCTCAGAACTCTTATCAAGGCTGCTGCTCTTCGAACTTGCCTCATTTTGGGAATTCATTTTTTGTATTTGTTCGGACTTTTTTCCTGAATGTGATGTGGAATACTTTTTTATTGCTGTCTTATCTGATTTATCACTTTTCGCTAGAGATACAGCAGATATGCTTTCAGAAGCCGAAAGGTTAGCATACTGCCGTACAGTATTAGTGCCAGTCGACCACTCAGAAATACTTAAACAAATAGATGTATCTTCTGAATGAGAGCTATGTGTGCACTTTTTTGGAGGTATGCCTATCTTCACCGTTCCATCTAAATCAGTACCGAAAGAACTCGTTTCCTCTTCAGAATGACTGCTATGACTACACCTTTTACATGTACCTGAGCTACCTACGCTAAGTTTGGCCACAGCTTTTACTGTGTCTTCAGCATTAGTCTGTGACAGTAAATCATCAATTGATGTATCTGAATTGTTTGAACCAAATGAAAATTTTTGCGTACCCATATGAGAAAAACCTTTTTCAAAATCAGGAGAAAGAGATTTGCTTTCACCGCCAAACACATCGTCAGTATATAAGTGATCGTCGTCGTATATAGGACTAAGGTTTGTTGGTGATTTTTGTGGTTGACTGATAATTACTTTATCTTCTAAGTTAGTTTTTGTACTAAACGATTTATTTTCGGCTCGTGAACAACAAGTACCAGCATCACCCATTAAGCATGATGCTTTGCTTAAAGTTCCACTCAAACAAGATTTGTCATAATTGGGGACTACACTTTTATTTAGACAGGTAAATTCATCGTGACTATCTAAGGGTTCTACCATGTAACCTGATTTATCATAAGGAATAACCTTAGAACCTTTTTGAGTAGTATCAGCTATTTGCACAGTAGATTTTTCCGATTTAGATTCTTGAACATCTCTTTCTAGCTCCTCGTCATTATTTAAGGTATCACTATCGTCATCCGAATCTACATGTCCCTTTGAACTTTCTGATTGAATTGTTACTTTTGTGGCTTGCTCTGGCTCATTATTCATATAGTAAAAATGAACATTTTCTACTATGGGCGTCTCCAAAGTACCAGAACCAAGAGAATTTAACTCTTCGTTGTCACTAGATTTTTGTCTTGCTATTTCGGGTCCTGATGTCTTAGAAATTTGTGGTGGTAATTCAGGTAAAGGCCAATCTTCAGAATCCTGACTTTCACTAGCAGATGACTGTTTCACAGGAGCAAAGGTACGTGATAAGCTAGGCTTCTTTTGTCCATTTTCACGTTTTTCTCCGTCGTCTGTTTTCTTGCTGCTAGTTTTATCCTGATCTTTTTTCGATTCTGAATACATTTCGCTTATTTTTGCGTGATCTATAGGAATATCAGGCATTTCGGCAGATGTACGCCTGTCTGTATCAGATATATAAGCAACGTTAGCATTACTTGGTGGGTCAGAGCTCAAACTTGCTTGATGATCACTGGAGTTTAACGACTCCTCGTTTATACTCTCAGAACGAGAGCAAGCTTTCGTAGAATCTTCATCAGCACTAGTCTTTTCTGAAGTTGTGCTACGCTCAGATATTCGAGACAAAGTGCGTCCGAAATTTTGTCCATATCCAATTACAACATCAGATGTAGAAGCTGCAGATGATGTTGCAGGATAAAGAAAATTAACTGGAAAGTCATTCAAATCATCAGTAAAATCTGCTTCTGTGGAATCTTTTGATGTATTAGATGACAGAGGTGGATTTTTCGAAAAAGTATGAAAGTCATCAAGGATCCTTTGATTATTATATTCAAAAGCATCTTTGTTCATTGTAAGACTTTCGTAACCATCATGATCTTGAGGAATCCATGCTTCTTCTATACTTGTACTATTTTCGCTTCCAGAAGCTCCAAAGAATGGGCGCCAAGTTGGTTTCAACTCTTCACCACGACGATAAGCTTCTCCCAAAGATCCAGAAGTAGACTCAGTAGTTTCAAAAGATCCTCTAGATTCAACACTTAACGATCCCCTGGAGTCCATACTAGATTTCGAAGAACTTTTTTGTTCATCAAGTCGTGCTTTGCGTCTCGATGACGAGTCGTCCACACTAAGTGAACCTTTTGATGGCGTTGTTGTTGTAGTTGTATCCATACTTGATTTTGATGAACTTTTTTGATCAGCATCCTTCAAAGCCCTCTTTTTCATAAGTTCTCGCTCAAACGAAGACGTTATGACATTACCGTCGTCATCAAAATCAACTGTCATGTTTTGATCCTCTTGTGAAATCGTGATTGCTATTTTTGTTTTTTGACCAGGTTTTTCTAGCTCTCTTTTGATGTCGGTAGCCTTAGAACCAACAGATTGACTTGACTCAGATTCTTCTATGACACATTTACCAATTTTATCTAAAGCATTTCTCCTTTGATTTGGCTTCGATAGTTGTTCTACAGTCTTGTCACAGACGCTTTCAGAACTAGATTCAGAATCAGTAGGTGCTTTTTGCGAATCTACTTGACCCTGTTTTTCTAATGTTGGAGTAGGAGATTTTCTTGCACTATATTTTGAAGGGCTCCTTGGGCTTTCAATTCGACCTATTTCAGGAATTGGAGAAGGAGACTTTGAATTTGACTTTGAATGATCACTCGACATTGTATGCTGAGAGAGCAAATGCTCCTCCCCATACTCCATTGCTTGTTTCAATTCCTCCAAGCATTCTCTATCCTTTTTATTAAGTTTCTCAATATCCTGTGATATACCTAAAGGTCTTGCAATTGAACAACTTACACTAGATTCATCATCAATTGAACTGCCTTTAATATGTGCACTCGAGGGGCTCACGTCCTTTTCTATACTAGTCCAAGAAGTAGATTCCGAGCTTCGAGATCTCTCTGCACTTAATTTTAAGAGTTCACCTCGTCTGGATTTCGCAGAAAGCAGGACTTTTTGTTCATTCTTCTGTTCTGTTGGAGATATGTCATTTGCGCTACCTGAACTACCAGTGTGATCGCAAGATTCCGATTTATGCATTGATTTTGAAACACTAGAATCAATAAAAGGAATGTTTTCGATTGTCGGACTATTTTCTTGTGGGGGCGTAACAATTATTTTATTTTTATTCTTAAACCTTAATGGCAAGTCGGTTGGTTTCTTAAAATCTTTAAGTTTCGTTTCAGCTTCAATATCATCCAAGACTAATTGGGACATACTTTCATTCTTTAAAAATTCGACTAAGCTCGCAGATGATTCTTCAAATGTACTTTGAGCCTCCAAAACTTTCCTACCAATACAACTGTCTGAAAGTGGCAGTTCCGTGTCTACAGTCAAATCGTCGTAATCTCCTGTTATTCCTGAACCAGTATCATCACTTTTGCCAAGGTGTAACCTGAGCAATTTGTCTTTTTTAGACACCTGGTCTTGATCTGAAGAACTATCCGCATCGATGTACGGAATACTAACACCTAGCATGTTACTTTCATCGGACATTTTTAGTTCACTTACTTCAGTTATAGATTCTTCTTCACTAGTTAACCGCTTTATTCCTGGTTTTCTGTCTTCGTTTAAGTTTTGTATATCTTGAATACTTTTACTGTCATGAAGCTCGGATAGACGTTGTTTGTTATAAATTTCTATTTTTCTTCGCTCCATTATTACTGTCTGTGTATCATTTTCTATCACAGTATGTTGGGAGCTAGTTATCCACTCTATAGAAGAATCGTCTTCCGTCTTCTCTTTGTAACTATTCGAAGGAGACAATTCTTTTGGTTCTGGTTCTAGTACAATTTGATCTATGTCTTCTCTGCTAGTTGGATGTACGTCAACAGTAACAACTTCTTGCTTAAAGTGTTTGTCCGCCACAGGTTCTTGAATGTTTGATAATGGTGTTACATAATTCCTATCCAAGCTTTTTGATTTCATTTTAACTTCGAAATGAGGATCTACATTTCTTTCAAGACTCTTTGATTTAACACTTGGGTGAACTTTTTGATAAACTACTTTACCCTCTATTTGTTGCTTTATTTCTTGTTTTTTTGATAGCGTTTTAGGTGATTTTTGTAGGCTCGCTAATTCATCGAATTTATCTTCTAGTGACTGAGACTTATCATCCATACTTTTATTAATTTTATTACTTGTTTTAGGGGACTTTTGGTCCTCAAAGCTTCTGCTGAGCTTACTCGTAAGTTTATTATCGAGCTTCTTAGGTGATTTTGCTATAAACACATGATCTTCAGCTTTACTGTTTATCTTTGTTTCTATTATAATTTTATCACCTTCAGTCTTTACCAGAATCTTATCTTCTGGAGGTGGGAACGGTGGCATAGTGTCTTTAACAGGGCTAATTAATGTTTTGGTTTGTTTTAATGCTGCTTCAAATAACATTTGCTGTTTTTCCTTGCGTTTTGCAATTTCTGTGTCACTGTCTTCTTGAGACTTGGTTCTTTCTTTGCTACTTCCACGTTTTACGTCCATTTTTTCTAACGATTTCGATTTTTCCTTAGCAATTCTCTTAGCTGCTTGATCTAACTCTTGACTTTTTGCTCTTGCAATGTCTAAAGGTGGCACTGTTAAGAAATCTGGTCGTTCCTTCAAAGACGAAGGTAAAGATTTTTGAGTTTGAAGTGCTCTCACTTTTGTAGCATTAGTATCTAACGATCCTCCTTTATTCAGTTTACTAGTAATTTTTTGTTTATCGTCAGGTTTTGGTTTCAGCGTCAACTTTTTCTTTTCTTTTCGTTTGATTCTTTCAATATCTGGCACAATTTGATCTTCACTTAAATCTGACAATTTTCGTATGCTACCTCTCGGTGAATTTAATGAAGAAGTTGGTGACCTCGAAGGAGATTTGGATAATGGTGATCGCGATATTGGCGATCTATTTAACGGTGATCTTGATGGAGATTTAGCTTTTGATAATATCTTATTAAGATCATACTGTCGTTTGAAAGACCGCGGTCTACGCTGTTCCACTAAATCTTCTAATAATTTCATTTCTTCGTTATCAATTACACCAGATTTTGGTGAATCTCCGGTGTGTTCTTCCTCTACTTCATCGATTTTATCAATGGTGTCTTTTTTGCTAGAATTGGCCTTAGATAATTTTTCATCAATAAATGGTTTCTCTTCTAAAACATCTCCCTCCTCATTAGTATCCTCTACCGTATCGTCCTTTGAAGAAAAAGCATTCATTGGTGGCAATCTGTGCAATTGAATAACAGGTGTATCTAAACTTTTAGCTCTACGACTGGCAGTTGGGGATTCCTGTGTAGCTTTTTGTCGTTGTAATGAAAAAACAGATCCTTCAGAAAGATTCAATCTTGCGTGAGCAAAAAGAATTGGAGTTCCGCCAGTCTTACGAAGCATTGGTGAAATTAATTCATCACGTAAACTCTTTTTAACATCAAGTTTAATTAAGTCTTTTTTATCCAGTTGCGAATCACTCTTTTCTTCTAAAGGTGTTCCAGTCACTTTTTGAATTTCCAAATCAACGAGGTGTTCATCATCAGATTTTAAAAATTCGGTGTTTTCTAGGATCGGTGACGGTATATTTTCATTATATTCCCAAGGAGAACCTTCTTTGCTGACTTGTTTAATTTCGGGTGCTTTAGCAACAACGTCATCTTCAGAGCTTGGAATTGAAATAGAACGTTCCGAAATACGGCGTAATTCTGTGGCGGTTCCGCTAACACTTTCTAATACTTGTGGATTATATTTTGCTTCTAATTCAGCCAACTTCCGACATTGAGGTGGAGAACCCTCTATTTCTGTGGAACTCATAGTTTGACCTCTATGCCACGCACCGGAAGTAATCTTATCATACTCCAGTTGTAAGATAGGTTCCAAATCTTTACGAGATTGAGGTGGTGAAAATTCTAACTTCGGTGCCGCTTCTGTAGTCCCAAATACATCATCAGAATCAACACTCTCATCGTCTGAAGAGAATGAAGTAATTCGAATTTTATTATTATTTTTTGTTTTAACTTTACCTCCCACTCCCTTTTTACCAGTCCCTCGTCCCTTAGACGTTCGTTTAGAAGGTATTTTTTCAGATTTTGACTTAATATCAGCACGTAGTTTTTCAGCGGCAGTAAGGGGTTTTGGATCTTTACAAATAGGTGGTTGCTGAACATTTCGCCCATTTATAGTGAATTTAATATCATGAGGATATGCAGGTTCTTGTCTCATGCTATCAGTCTTTGAACTCGTAGCGGAATCACTTTCAATTTGACTTAGTTTGGAATTCAGCGTTTCTAGCAAAGCAGAGTCTAAAGACTTCGTAATATCTCTCTTTGGACTTGGTAGGTGCTGCAATTGCCCACTTTTATCGACTTCTAAAGTAACAGGATCTACTTTTGATAAATCTATATTTTGAGTAAATAAGAAATCACGACTTTCAACTTCAAGAAATTTGGAGACGTGATCACATTGAACACTGTTCCTTGGCGATTTTGGTGACTTCGGTGATTTTGGAGATTTAGGTGATTTTGGCGACTTAGGTGATTTAGGAGATTTTGGTGACTTTGGCGACTTGGGAGACCGTGGTGACTTAGGATGATCATGATATTTATATCGAGTATGGGCATTTACTATGTGACGGCCATTTTGGGGAGGCAAAGTTATAATATCTGGCGGAGGTCTTTTATCATCATGAGGGGAAGGAGCCGTCCCATTCATTATATGTCGTTTATGCAGTACATAAGGAATATCATAACTATCTTCGATAGCTTTTTTATTGTCATTAAAGCCAGCTTTAAAAGCATCAAACTCTTTAAAGTAATTTTGTGGCAAATCAAATGAAGGGCGCACGACATCAGTGTGCCTAGCAGGCAACTCAAAGTGAGATCGTTTCGTCGCGATCGGTGGTGCACTTGGTATCTGGCGGAATATATAGTCCTCATCACTAGATTCCGCCGGCGTCAAGTCAATAGATTTTTGGTGCATTAGCACATGTCTTCTTGAATTGACGCTACTAAAGCGAGGTCTATTGGCTAGGCTGTTAGGATCGCTCTTTGTTCTCTCCACTGTAGGATGGATATACGGTACAGCAGTATCAGCAAGACGACTACTGGAACTGGTGTCAAGTATTAACTTGGGATTATATTCGTCAAAGTGTGTTTTAGCCATAAGTTCCTCTTTAAGGCTCTCTTTTCTAACAATATGAGTATGAAGTTTACCACGCATAGACTTGTCAAAGTCTGATTGTAAGACAGAGGGAGTTCCTGATTGCATAGCAGCTTTTGCTCTGTTTTTGGCATATTCGATGCTGTCCATAGCTGGCAATACGCGAACATTGACATCGGATTCGTTAGAAGAGTCTTTAACAAGTTGTGAAGGTGGATTTTCTTTGCTAATAGATCGGGTTAGTGATTCAATTTTATCTTTATCGAAACTGAACACCGTTTCTGAGGAACGACGTCGCTGATAGTTATGTATTTTAGATGATCTGTTACTGTCGATTTCAGTTTCTAGTCCTGCAATCTTTTCCGGCCAAATGTGCGTAGTGCGCGGCTGCATATCTTCGTCTTCCGTTGAGAACTCGTCAGATTTTTTAACAGGGCTTGAGTCAGAGTATTGTGCGTACTGATCTAGTTCGACATTCTGTAAACTCGCAGAATGCGTTGGAGGTATATCTTTATGTTTATGGTTGCTCGGGAAAGTAGAATATGGCGTTGGAATATGATAATAATTGGGAGAAGTAATTAAGTTAGCTATGAGATCTTCGTGTGATTTATCGAAAAGTGTCTTTTCCCGGTATTCCGGTTTCTCCATGCTAATAAATGTTGATTGAGTGTCGTAAAAATCTTTACCAGAATCAGGACTCGACGACGGTGATATCGGCTCGAAAGGATCAATGTAAGCATTTTGAATACTCGTAACGCTACGACGCCTTAAGCTTAAATCGTCGGGCTCGTAGAGATTCTTTTTACAATCATAATAATCTGATTTGGAGTCTTGACTCGACGTTCTCGAACCGGACCTATCTGAACTTTTACTCTTTAGTGTCTCGCGAGATTTTTTACTATCGGTGTGATATACGCTATCACGAGATTTTTTGCTGGATTCAGCGCTACTCTTAGATAGCTTCGAATCATAGATATCGCTTTTAGATTCCTGACTAGAGGTGCGCGAACCGAGGGCACGTTTAATTTCCTTATAGAAATTACCATCGGAGCGAACCGAGAGCTTCTCGCGCGGGAGAATTCTCGGATCATCCACGAGAAACGGATCGAGGGGCAGGTCGTTGTCGCTCTTATACCGAACCGCGGACGCGTCCCGCTCGTCGCCGTCCTCCGCATCCGACAGCGAGCGGTCGTCGTCGGACGGCAGGTCGTTGCCGGAGTCCAGAGAGCAAGAGCGCGGCCGTACGCGCGCATAGCGCCGCTCCGACTCGTCGTCCGATCGCTCTATCACCTCGTAGCTGTCGTGCGACAGGTCGTCCTGCGAGCCCGTGGCACGCGCGCCTACCTCGCCCACGCCCGCTGGCGCCACACCGCCGCCCGCACCCGGGAAGCTGGACGAGTAGGCGCGGCCGACGTGGCGCTGCGCGTCCAGCGCGCCCAGCCCCAGCACAAAGGCGAGCGTGCGTGCGTCGTCGTAACGCGTGATGGGCGAGTCCACGCGGCGGGCGCCGTACGAATCCAGCGCGGCCAACATGGAGCGCCGCGTAGCGCGCCCCGCCTCGTCGAAGCTGAACTCGCGCAGGTTGCGGCAGCTGGCGCTCCGTCTCCAGGGCCCGGCTGCGGGGAGCGCGCGCTCGTCCTCTCCATCCGCTAGTCCCTCCCCTTCGGCCTCCACGTCGTCGAGCACGATGGAGCCGGCGCTGCGCGAGGAGCGCGTGGAGGGGCAGGCGGAGTAGATGTTGGTCTGCGAAAGCTCGTACTCGAGGCGCTCGGAAGACTTGTTGAAGCTGGAGGAGTGCTTGGGCAGCACGAAGTCGGGGTAGACGCTAGGGGGCGGGGAGGCGGCGGCGCGCGTGCGGGCAGGCGCGTGTGGGCGCGTGTGCGTGTGCGTGTGAGTGTGTGTGTGCGTGTGCGTGGTGGTGTGCGCGCTCTGACCTGGCGGGGGGCGCCCACGAGGCGGCGGAGTGGGAGCGCGCGCGCGTCCACTGACCTCCGTAGCCATTATCCACGTACTCTCCGGAGATGTCTGATGGAAGAAAAAAATGGTATATAGTAAACTTCATATTACTTCAAGCAATTTAACGAGGCACTGACTAAAGCCACTATACTTCTATTTGCTTCATTTAGCTTGTTTTATTAACATCTACATAACATGTCAGTTTTTCTCAGTAACGTCAAAAACATTCTTAGCATGTATAAAAATTCTAAGAAGTAGTCTTTCGTTTTGCACATTTTTATTACTATAGTTCAACATTTTATATAAAGATATATATTAGTACAATATATATATTGCTTAATGCATTATAATTACTATCTTATTTTAATTCTAAAATAAAATAGTGCTTTATTATTTTTAAAATATATGTTTTATAGGTACGCCTATATATTTATTTAACTATAACATACATTCAACTAACGATCTTACTCAATATTTTCAATAAAAACAATATGTAATTCTGACAATTAATTATCCCACTAGAATAGAAACTTACCAACGGTGTCGTCGTCTGAAGAGGCAGAGGCGAATCCTCCATAGGATGATGATTGACCTCTGCATGGGTCACTACTTCTGGACCCGCCTGGGACACGAATAACGCAATTAAATAATATATAATATAATAAATATATACACACATAAAAATTGGTGCTTTACAAAAAATGTGTGCCGACTGATTGCAATGATATATGGAAAATATCGACGATGTGTACGATGGAACACTTAGTATGTTACATATTTATTTAATAAATTAATTTTTAACAAAAAGAAAAACCGATTTCTAACAACGAACTAAAAAGTGAAAAATAATTTAACAAAGATTTTATAATTGTGAAGTCGGTGCCAAGTAAGAAAAACAAACAGGCTTAGTAGTTAGCTTAGTAGTAGTTTTGTTGTAGCATTAGCTACAGTATAATCAATTTCTTACCAAAAAAATACAAACTTTCTCAATTTTGACCGGATTCCATAATCGGAACCTAACCAAAGTTTCACCAAATTATACTTGAAGTGTATCCTCTCAAATAAAAAGAGAATCATCAAAACCGGTTGGCGCGACATTGAGTTATTCGTCTATTTGTCGCGCACATACCTTATGCAAATTTAAGACTTATGTGATTTTCTCATAGATACCATTCTCAGACATGGACCAAAAAAAAATTGGACCATTGGGGGAACTTCACCTTTCAAATAAAAAAAATATCAAAATTACTTCACCCAGTCAAAAGTTATGAGGTAACAAACAATAAAAAATACAGTCGAACCTCCTTTCTTACAGAAGTCGGTTAAAAAAAAACAATTAACAGTCCATCGAAAATAAATGCAAGCTATCGATTCAAACATAATTAAATACACATTTTGTAATAATAATAAAATATACATATAAAAATGACAAGAAGATTAGAGATGGTACTAGGAAATATTAGACACAAATTGACAGATACGATCAATTTCCAGTAATGTGCTTACTATTTGACTGTTGTACAGTTTTGTGAGCTGAAAAAATAAAAGAAATAATAATATATCTTTCTATAACAAGCGAACCTAAATTATAAACAATTATTTTTTTAAACTAGTATTTATACTCCTGGACAATAACTAACATCGCCTAAAATTGTCTACGCTAAAATATCCAAGTTGAACGATAATTTAAAATAAAGTAAAATTTTGCAAATAAACATACATATACAAACATTAAATTAAAAAATCAAGAACTTCATTTTTGCAAAACTATAAGTTTACATACATATCCTGTACCACCAGTGAATAAGTTGATAATTTTATTCAGATACATGGATTTTTTATTACAATTGTGCCATTTCTATGGTGAACAAAGGACATAATCGATAGGTCTATTGATAGGTTTGTTGATTAAATTAATATTAATAAAAATGTTTTTCTATCAACCTTTTTAAGCCTGTAATAGTACACGCCACGAAAGGTGAGACTTTACGCATCATGTCATTATGAACGTATATTTCCAAATGTTGACATTTATGATATTAGTAGGTTCGTTAAAAGGAATGGCAGTGGTTGTGGTACGCACCCTCTCCCTCGTGCTTGCAAAGGCGGTAGGTGGTGGGCGTGGGCGGACGTGGCCGCGACGCGCCGCCGCACGCGCCTCCTCCGCCGAGTAGCCCTCCATCATCAGAGAGGCCTCCAGGTAGTGAGGTTGCTTGTCCCACTCCAGGGAAATCGCTTAAAATACACAAATTGTTCTCATTATTATATAATATGAATATTTTCATTTTACCAAGCAATATTCAGAGTAAAAGTTATTTTAATAAAGTTGTGGGGGTAAAAAATCGTGGAAAATCACCATATAGACCTAAAAGAGTGAAACACTTGTTTCAAAAAAAATAATCACAAAAGCAGTACAAAAATTCACTATCAAAATGAAAATATTAAAAATGACTTTCCCATAAGTGATCATCGAATCTAAACAGACGTGCACGCAATATACGCTATTATACTTTAAGTATAAGTACGTAAACTACTACACACACCTAGTAAATACAAAAAACCAATTCCATCGTCATTAAATTTTTGAAAATCAAAAGAAGACAAATCGCGGCTTTACGTTCCGTCACTCAAAACGCAGTCTTTAAAATTGGGCCATTCATTGACAACGGAGTGACTAAGCACTGAGTTCCTTTTGTCTAACCTGCTGTACAGTGTGAAGCTATATAAAAAAAACGCATTCACTCAACACAAAAAACAGTACGGTGAACGAGTCGTGGCCGTCCCGAAATTAAGATCTATAAACTTTTGCGCCCTGTACACTCGGGGAGTAAAAAATAAAAAAGAAAAAAAAAACATGATAAAAACCCATCTCGCTCAGCCATAAACAAACAAGAAAAAAAGTGGTAAATTCCATCTGCAGCGTACTCACCGTCGGAGCCGGGCGGCAACGGCAGCAGCGGGTGCGCGGACACGCTGGCATGCAGCGCGGGCGCGGGCGCGGCGGGCGCACGCACGGCGCGGAACGACCCCGACCTGCGACATCGGACAGAGGATGGTCACTGCGCCTGAGCCCACCGCAGCCGGTGTTTGTACTCTCCGCGCACGCTAGCCTATTAGTGCCCTACTCTCCCTACTACATCTCCCTATTTATATCATAGTTTACTGACAGACAATATGACAATATAATACCTAACGTGTCTAAATGTTATATTTTAATACGATAATTGTATTGGTATTAAAAATTAATTATACTATATATTATTTAATGATCGAACCTGAAGTATTGACTTTGTCAAAATACAATAATCTTATTCTACCTATCAAATTTAAAAATATTACATCCAAAGTAAGTTTTAACTTTGATAACTCGCACATTTTTTTCTATAACCACAACACATAATGATTATTCTAAACGCAACAAAAGTATTATTTACGAGAATAATAATATTAGAACATCATTTAAATCACAATAAGACTTTAGATATTTATTTACAAAACTTAAATCTAAATCAAGTCGTATACCAGCAACGGATCGAAAAGTGCAAATATTCACGTGGTATAATTAATTAAATAAAGTCTAATATAAAAAGAAACATCGATGATATCTACTGAATTGGTCGAAACGTAAAGAAAACGGGAACAGGGGGGGAGATATGACAAAATTGTGCATAGTGGGAGTAATAGTTTTAAAAAAATACATATATTTTCTATGGTAATATGAAAAAAAAATCGAAAGCGTCACGATAACGATTAACACGAGCGTGGCGCTGTATGGGAGACGATACAAAACGACCGGTTTACCGTATTTGAACACAATTTTGACCGTATTTTAACGGTTATACTCATAAAATGTACCATCCTCCGACCGATAGTCAGTCATTGTCGTTGATTTGTAGAACTTTTTGGAAGAAGCGAAAGTCTCAACGTACAGCGCATGCTCGAGAATGCTAATCACCATTTAGTACAAGACGGGAAGTCAACGACTGCCCGGTACGGTACTGCGGCGGTCAAGTATTACGTAACTCAACTTTTGAAGATCCTTCCCTTAATTTCATGTCCACAAATTTCTTAACACCCAAGCAATTGTATATCTTTATTCCCCCTCCCCATATACCCACCCAAGTGATATACTTTTACTAAGTCACGTTTATTATAATATTCTTATTTTCTTAGTTATGAAAATGTTAAGTTTGTGTTTTAAGACACAAACAAAACGGTTAAGCTCGTTCTTAAAGATTTTGATTTAAAATATTAAAAAAAAAATTATCCGCGTTGCTCAAACCCTGTCCTTGTAACGCATTGTATTTGATGCATTATCCAATTCTCCCTTCTTCCCCTCTTTTCTCCAAACTACGTTACATAATACTTGATCCCCCGTACTATAGTCGAGGACTTCGCATGCAAGTTCCGTCGCGACGCCGGCAAAAGCTACTGGACAATTGTCCCCTATTTACTCTATTACTACGTTACCTTACTATGTTTATTTATATATTATATACATAATACTATTTGGTTTTAACGTATATTATAATAAATATTAATTGTTTATACATATATTATTGATAAGTCGACATTTCGTACAAACTATATTAAAATTCATAAATTTATATATTTAAAGACATATTTATATATAATAAATAAACTAAAAGTCATATAATTTTAAATAACAGTACTAAATTACCACCTTCTACACTTTAATTTAAAAAAATATGCCTATCCAATTTAACCCTTATGTCATAAGAAATAAATACATAAAAATATAAATATCTATCTGCGAGCTATCAAACTACACATACTAAAGACTATAATTATATAATCTACATATTTTAAGCATTTATAGTTTAGCTAAAGCTTACTTTGAATCATGCAATCAAATCAACTCATACTTTACCAAAGTGTTCATAAAATCTATTACAGAAACAAAAACAAATATATGAACATATTTATATATAAGGCATACCTTTGGAATGTTTGTCGTTTGACGTAATTGTCCCTCACGAATTCGACGATTTGTTTCTGTGTTTTACCGCTATACCTAAATGTAAAAATAATATGTTATTATTGTCATTATAATAATTATTGTAAAACTGAAAAGGAAGGGAGATCTTGGTTGACATCCGAGACGACAGTATTGATGACACTAGAGAAAGCTATACGAAAAAAGACTGAAACTACTTATAACAAATATAATCTAGTAAAACAATTCTTCTCTTTTTTTTCTAATTGTGCACATTCAACCTAGTATTTCCTATTATATACTTAATTTCACCATCACATTAAGTCCTTGTGATACTGAAAATTTAATTTGGTCAAACGCGCTAATGTCAGAAAGTACTGCTTTTAATTTAAATATTATTTTTATACGGCATTATTCTTTTATTGAGGTTTTATAACGTTAATCGCAACCCATTGTACCTGCGGTCAAAGTTTTCTTCCGTACTTGGAATATCATACTTTTGTCGTAGTTAAACCTTGGTTATTTTCATTCAACCGAGCAAGCGAAGTCGCACGTAAAAGCTAGTATTTTATATACCTAAATGAAGATCCTCTCGACATAACACGTGTCTTGTGTCTGGGAATACGAGGCACACTCGAACACCTGAAGAAACCGTGATTCTCCACGCATTTCTTCCAAAAGTTTTTGCATTCGTTGCGACCCTCTAAGAAGAATTCTACCACGTCTCGATGATAGCCCTGTAACAACAAAATATTTATTTTTGCTTAAAATTGTAAAGACCCACAGGATAGGCAAAGATATCTGGTGTAAAAGCACTCCATTATCTACGCACCGTCCAACTTCGCAGACACTGATGGCCATTATACTGCTAGTATACTGATCGTTAGTTGAAATATGGCACAATATTTTAATTTAAGAGGCCGACTTGTCACATAGCCTTATTCGAGAGAATGATTATATTATAATTATTTACATTTATTCATTGTGGTGAACAAATTGCAGGGATGAGTTTCGCCATTAACATGCTGTCTCAAAAATAAAATAGAAACCAGAATGCTAGACTGCTCAACAATAGATTTTCTTTATGTACCCTTACTTTGGTAAAAGAAGCGTAAAGCAAAAATTAGTTTAAATTTAAGACAAGCTTGTTTTTAAGTTTGTTTTTAAATAAATATAACGAATACAATAAAGAAAGCTCAAAACCCTCACATATCCTTCAGGATGCAGTTTAATCAGAAACTTTTTCCTTTTAAACGATATTTTTCTAATCTTCGCCCAGCTGAACGTGTTTATCTTGGTGAAGTGCTGGAACACGGCGATGCCCATGTGCGCTACTGCCAAGTTTAATGGTACACCCTCGTGGTCCTTCGCCGCGTGCATTTTTATACCTGGAATGTGTTTGTATGTTCGTTTTTTAATATACGCAATATCTCAAAAATATTCTAAGAGAGTTACAAATTATAATCATTTAAAAAAAATCTCATTTAGTGTATACCTAAAACATCGAGTATTACAGACAATTAGGTACAATGTACATACATACATACATAATTATATAATATATATATAATAGCAAAATTACCATATAGCTCGCATCTCCGCGCCGTCTCTAACAAATTCAGATCAGCCTCCGCCGGGCTCTGGCCGCTGAAGACAGATTTACATTAAATTATCATATTGTAAAATTCATAATTCCGCGTTCACCCCTTGTAAGCCTCCTAGACGTTGTAGTTTACAAAAAATGTTTTCTTACATCATCCTACACACATTGGCTATTTTCATAAAATTTTAAATTTTATATTTGAAAGTAATAATGCAAAGATGAAGAACTCATATTCTCTCATCATTAATAAGTATATAATATATTTTTTAAGTATTTTAATGTTAAAGAAGAAAATTGATTAAATTCACTATTACAAAAAAGAAAACAAAATGAAAGCCTAAATTCAATTGACATATAAAAATAATAAACATACATGTGTTTTTTATGGTTTTCCATGATCCGCCGCTCTGACTCGTAATCTTGACCGGGGAAGAACTTGTACCCGCTGAGGTAGCTGTGGTCGGGGTAGTCTTCCGGTACAAAATCTCCACATTCCGCTAAAATAGAAAACTATATTAATGAAGTCGATAAATTGAAGAAGATTGAGAAGAATTGAAATGATTTTTCATAATTCACATTCAGCAAGACACCGCTAGCTGTCAAATGTAAGTGCTCTTGGCAAAGCTATTGTTTTGTCAAGAGCTGAACTGTGTTTCTTATATACAAACAAGCATACATACATATAACTGTTACGGAAAATTCAATCATTGAAATACTTATGATCATTTCGATTACGAATATCTTTTTTTAAAACGAATATCTTCATTTTCATATATATTTTTATAGTATAAGGGAACTTCATAATAAATCATATCGATCTCCAAATACTTAGACTTAGAGAGGAAACTAAATGGCTTAAATATCAGACCAAGATTATTGAAATATATTTAACATCATTATATCACGTGCAAACCAACCCAATAGTCATCACATATATAATAAGTAATTTCTAAACGATATATTTTTACATCTACATCCACAAAATATTTATTGAGGTGGAAAATTTACTTATATTTTAATAAGCGATGCATAAAAGGTTAAACTGTGAGTTAAATTATTTTTCTATCATAACCAATTAGTTATAATTAATAATATAACATTGAATTGAAACGTGAAAAGCCAATATTTTTCCCGTTGAAAAGCATTTCCGTTAAATAGATCTAATGGAGCATTGTCCCAGGAACGTCGTGCGATCGCAATCTGCATACTTGATGACCGCCGCTAAAGGTCGGTTGAATGCGATGTTATGATTTATTTATTATTATTTTTTTAGCTTCATGCTGTACCTAGGACCACAGGGAACCTGGGAACCTAGTGTTGAGACACTTCGTTCCCCCCAAACTTTCTCTAAATTCTCGAGGCATGGCGTGTTGAGTGGTGAAACTCAGAGCCGCGCTTTGCCATAATACCAAAGCGAGGTAATGAAAATATTAAATATTTCAATCACGCGAATGGGAATCGAACCCACAACTATCGCGTTTACAATCAATCATCCCTTATAAGTCATATGATCAGAAATATGAATCACCTACACCATACGATTCACCCGTTGTATATTTTGAACATTTTGTGAATATATTTTCCTGTTTCCTGTTTTCAGTGAAAAAGCCACGACGCATTATTGTTATGCTTATTTGGAATTACATGAGAATTTATAAATTTACATTGAAATTCAACCATATTTGGTAGTCAATATTTGTATATTTATTTCCTCTATAAAACCAAAAACGCGAAAATAGGCATAATTCTAAAATATTAACCCATTGTTTGCTTATCAGTTATACTAATAAAAAATAATTATGCATAATAAAGCCTGATTTGTTTCAAATGATTTCATGGAACCCTGAGTATTTCTAGATTCCCTAGATTAGTAACAAAAGACCAGAAGATGAGAAACACAAAAAAACAAGAACGCACTCTCATAACACAAATTGGCCGCGTTGGCCAATGAGCGTCACGCGACATTATTACTGGTTGATGCGACCTCAAATCCTGGCCACGATTTACAACTTCCTGAGGACGGCGGGAGACATTAGAGGATCGTTGTTTTACTTGTGACCTTCTCTGACCTTGTGTCTTGCGAAATGCAAAAATGTTATTTTTATTCTAAGCTGTACGCTGTGTCTAGAACATAGCTGGGTCGGCAAGGGAATCTGGGCACCTAGTGTTAGAACACTCCATTCTCCATTCAGTTACTTCCCCACTTTCCACCGAATTCTTTTGTTTTTTCCTAATCCATATTAAATGCATATAACCCATCAGATAATATTAGATGATTTTATGAAATGCGCCAAAATTTGTTTAAACGCTCAAAAAAATCTATTAAAATTCTACTAGTCTTACAAAATAGGTTAGGCTGAAGTTTTTAAATGATTGTTTGAATAATTTGATTAAATTTTAACAGGGTCCCGATTTTACGAGCTGTAAAATTGAAACTGAAACTTTAAGAAACACTGATATTTGGAGGGATTTAAGAAACAAATTTACCCCAGGCTTATTATAATTTATGGATTTAATTTTATAAGGAAAAATTGATTAATAATATAAATGTTATTAGTTTGTTACCTAGTTTTAAGACACTCCATTCCCCACTTTCCGCCGAATTCTAGAGGCACCGCGCTTTGAGTTCCGAGTCGTTAGTTATAATAAAATTCAAAACGGATTCATCAATCAATACGTAGTGTCGCCTAGTTGGGGGCCAACAATGTAACGAATCGTGCGTGTATCCCCTCAATTGCCCTATTCTAATGTGTAGCTGAGCATAGTCAATTGAATGACATGGAATAATTAGACTATATGTTTAATGCTCAAATAATTTTACTTCCATCTGCTGCTATTTTATGATATATATCTATATATTTTTTTATTATACGTGTTTCCCCATGTAACCCTTGAATTAAAAGGGTATATACATTTTTATTTATCTTTACGCTTTATACCGCACATTGCAGGGTAAACAGCGGAAAACTGGGAAGCTAGTGTTAAAACACACTTCCTTTTGCGTGTTGAGTGGAGAAACTCAACGCCGCGTTTACCTCTATACCAAAAGAGCGTTACCAGCTAGGAAGTAAAAATATAAAAATAATAATTTCCTCTGGTGGGAATCGAACCCTCTTGCCATATTTGTGCCTCAGCACCACGACTGGCTTCAAAACATATTATGTGTTTTATTATAGAGAAGCACTAGCATTCTCAATGATATCAAAATAAACAAATATTTCCATTACACACACTTCTTCATTGCCCTACTTACTACGACAATTTATATGTGAAGAAATTTCTCAATAAAAATATACTTAAAAATCCTACCTAGTTACTAGTTAGACACCAATATATAAAAAAACCCGTAACAAACCTTACGTCAACAACAAAAAAGACAATCGTTAACCTAAAGGACGAAGTTAGGGATAGCGTTTAGAATACAAGCAAAATAACAACTTTAACTATAACCAAAGTTTATTTTATAAGAAAAGTTCAAGATGGCTTGTTTAAGTTGGCGGACTGTTCAACTATGTATTGTGGGACAACAAACGACCTCTATTGTAGTACACCCTATATAAGCACTAAAATAGCGTCTACGCATTCAATTTATCCTCATAATAGCTTACCCTCGGCGAAAATCCCATATGAATACTTTTTTGCTTTTTATAAACTGTTTCTAGCGCAGCCATTCTTAGAATATGGCGGAGTAACAGGTATGTTGTGCTAAAATAACTGCTGCTTGTGTTTTTTTTTATCTTTCATATAATAAACTACTATTAATGGCGAAACGTAATGATGTATTCAATGATTTCAACTTTTTTTTTCCATTCGATAAAAGGGTAACGGAGTGTCTTAACACTAGGTTCCTTCTGCCCGCCCTGCCTTATGTGGGATACAGCGTGAAGCTCTTCAATTTGAGCATGTAGTTTAAAGAACCAATAAAAAAAATCGTTGGGCAGCAGAATATTGTCTTTTATCTTATCAGACCGAGAAAGCTGATTGTTTGAATTTCTGGTACCGGGAATCAAACCTACAACCATCACATGTACAATCAGGTTTTCCACAACTCCGCCTTTTACTCTTTTATTTTATTTTTAATACGCAAAGTTCGACTACAGCGTCTAAACTTAGAACGGATATGTCATTGGTGTGTACAAACTTCTATCTCGGTATAGATTTCCAACGTTTACTTAAAAAAGGAAATATATATATATATATATATATATATATATATATATACGCTGCATGATGATTTCCGCATTTTTGGTTGTGTGTATTTTTAAAACTGTTAATACTTAACATACTAGTCTTGATTTAGATTTTTTTTTATTATTGAAATGACTGTTGATACTAAAATATTTATAAGCAAAAAAGAAACATATAAACAAAATGAGAAATACTTATCTAATTTTATATGAAAAAAATACTCAAAACAAACAAAAACCACCTCACCTTGCACAATATAACTGGCCATCAGTGCGGCCGTGTTCTCGTTGCACTGTATACATCCCTGCGCCAGGTCTCTCTTCACTTGCAGGCAGAACAAGTACCTGGTGAACTCCTCCTCGAGGCGCGCCGGGTCAGGGGTGTAGAACTTCACGCAGAATCTCAAGGTGGGCTCCAGCATGGACAAGCCGAGCTGTCTGCACATCGGCTTCTCCACGTCCAGCCAATACTATGGGGAAATGGATCATAGTACAAATATAAATTAATACTAAAAATATACAGTATAACATATCAGACGTATAATTTTTTTTATGGCTTGTTTTCCTGCCATGTATCCACTGCATTTCTAACATATTAGATAAAGTATAAAAGCTAAAATATAAATATAAGATATTCTACATAAACATTTGATAATTTAATTTCTTCGCTCTGGTAACAAGTCAAAAAAGTAGATAACGAAATTGTCTTAGTGGGAACGGACTGTCTTAACACTAGGTTTCCGGGTTCCACCTGCCAACCATGCTATGTGTATCCACATAGAAGGCAGGGTAGGTCAGTGTCAAGGTAGGAAACACAACTTGTCGATGGTAAAAACAGGCTAAAAGCACAGGACATTTTTACACCTCTAATGAATTATCATTTGTTAACAATTATACCTATATGTTATGAAATAAATGAATTTACCTTAGTTCCATTGGCATCCTGATATTCAAGTCCGAAGTAATCCGCTTCTAGAAGATGCAACTGCCTACAGACTTGGTCAAACAACACACGCCCCAGTGCCTTGGACTGAAACAAAACATAAATCTTACCACTTCGAAAATATTAAGAAAATATTGCCTTTGCTGGAGCCTGGAGCATAAAAAAAATTAAGCTTATAAATTAACGCAATCAAATATCATTGAAGAAGTAAATAAAAAAAATGGAAATGTAAATTTATAATACAAACTTATAATAATAGTTAATTTCCTAAAAAATGATTGCGCCCGCAAGCTTTGGTCAACTTTCATAAGTTGTAAATCCCGTTAACCTACAATCCTGCAATTAGTATGCCATCCTCGGCGTTTTATTATTTAAATATTTATTTATCGTTTATTTCATTTTAAATTAAAACTTGTTTTATTATAGATAAAATAACATTTCTTATAAATCTTTTTTTATATTGTCATTACATATGGCTATACTTAAAACCCCTTAAACAGTTCATATTATAGTTCTATCCAATAATAATTAGTTTTAATTTTATATATCACAAAAATATATACGAATAATAGAAATATATTTATCAAACGAAAACAATAGCATACTAATTACCAATCGTCATTTAAAAACAATAACAGAACTATAAATAAATACTTGACCTTCTCTATTATAGAATATCTGTCCACATTCATCAAGAGTACTAGAGAAAAATCCAAATTGAAACATAATATTCAGAAGCAGCTGCCTCGATATTGATTCGGACGGGATTATGTATAGGTAGGCTGTAGGTTGTATAGAAGCAAGTGTCGCTCGTCTCTACGACGTAACTTACACGCTTCAGGAGTAAGTTAAACATAAGAGAATCACTTCTACAAAAGCTAACGCCATCAGCGACAATGTCATTACTTTGTTGGAAGACATAAACTGTGAAGACGAAGAAAATTTTTAGAACTTTACATTATACATACATTAAGTGTTTTTATTGCATTTTCTTGCATTTTTACAAAAAAATGTAGTAGAGACGCGAGATTTCAACATATTACATACGCTTACCAAAGCGGGAAATCAAAAATAATTTAAACAATCATTCCCCCGAGTCGGGTTCAAATCTATAACCATCACGTTCACAGCCCCGCTGCGACACAATAGCCTCTATATAAACACCTACACTCAATATTAATTCTCCCTGTCATCTCTTTGTGACATAACTCATCCATTACATATTAGGTTCCCGGGTGACATTGTCTTTATACGTCTTTTAGAACAAATTGTTATCCTTTACTGGGTATGAAGCGACCGTCTACAAGCTAGATCGGAATTTCATATTACTTTCATTCAGTACTTTATTGCTAAATTTCAGTCTGCCTTTATCACACGGGATACGGTTACAGGAATAAGGAATATAAAATATATAGAGGAAGGCCAGAATTAATTAATCGTATTTTCTGTAGAAAAATATATTAGAGCATATTTTTGGCCCTTATCCATTTTTAGGGTTCCGCACCCCTAAAGATTAAAACAGCACCTTTATATGATTACTTTGCAGTTCTTCTGTCAAGATCATTTTCTCGAGATCGCATAGCGATCGCTGATCGTGAACGTGATTAAAACCTATGGGGTGTTTTCCGCGGACGTAAAGATATGAATTTTGGCACGGAGTGAGAACTTACAATACAAATAAAGAAAAAAATCGAAAAATAAAAAATTATACGTATTTCACAAAAAAAAATCATTGCTAATTTATATGTGTAGTTCATTACAAACATAATGACGGCATCTTAAGTTTGTCAACTTTTATGGAGTTGTACTTTCCGCTTACCTACAAATTAGTACGGAACCTTCGGTTTGCGAGTCCGACTCGCAGTTAACCTGACTTTTTTTTATTATATTAATTAATAATGTAGCAGATTCATCTTCATATAACGCAATCAGGCGTCCTGAATCGATTAGCTCGTGAGTTACTTAATCGAATAATTTCCGCTCAGATTCGATTACGTCGCTGAGCTAATCCTGCCTGTATCTACAATATTAACACTGCATTCGTATCGATAACGAGCGACCAAATGACCGGTGGAGCGTTCACGAGGGGACGCGTCATATAAATAAAGCCGTTAAAGGTAAATTGGTGAGAGGAAGACTCATGTTGTATCGTATTCATGATCTTCTTCAGATGCTACAAGATGATACAAGATTTCTCATGATGTCTTTAGATTGACTGTTTAACATAGGGTTAGCTATATCTAAGTATCACCTATTTTATCAACAAGACGACTGAGGCCAATTGTAGCGCAGGAGCTTAAACGTTGTTGGTTCAGTTCCCATAAAAAATGTCAATAAGACTTTAATATAACGGGTAACCAAACAAAAGATATTCATACATAACTGCTATATTTTGAACTCTAATATTTTTTTCAAAGCAAACAAGATGTATCATTCAGCATTATAACTCTTGTATTCCATTCGCGAAAATACTTAACCTAAATAAGCAATTCGACACCATTTAATAGCTTGTAGCACAGATGAAAATTAAAAAAAAAGACTGACACAGATAAATAATAAAATAAATGGGTATGTAATTTTCTTCACACTAATAAAACAACGGTACATATTTTTGAGAAAACAAAAAAAGCGACTCTACCAAGACTGCGACGATTCTAGGCCATAGACAGAAATCTGCCAACGAGATTCGCTTAAGCAAAGCAATTAACTATAGGCACATTTTCAAAATGTACACAAAAACTGCAAGCTTTACAGTTTTTGTGTACATTTTTATGTAAACTTGCGGTCACTTTTTAGAACATTAAAGCTGATTTAAGTAATGGTAAGCAATTAGGCCGCCCCGGTTTATTTTAACCACCGGGGTTATTTGTGGAGGGGCTTCTCTTTGACGTCAAAAAGGTGACACTCGACCAAGGCGAACTACTCCTTAAATAGATTCTATCGCTTCCATTTTACAACCCCAGTGTCGAGAAAAATGATTAACGCGATAACGAGGGTGCACTCCTCTTCATTTTTTCCCCATTATCTATATTTAAAATATGAGATACTTACGTCTTTGATATGTTATAAGCATGAGAGCATTTTTGCAAGCTAAAAAAAATAGTCCTACTTTCCAATTTATAGTAGCATCACTAGGTGTAGAAATAGAACGTTGTACCTTGAATATTGAAGAGCACATTAGCTAGAATAACAACCGAATTCTGCCGAAAGTAGGATTAGACTAGGATGTTAAAGGCCTGAAAGGTCTGAAACGGATTTAAAGCCAGGATTAATTACTTTGAGTCGATAGATTCTACACTCAGCAATGATTCTAATTTTATGCCATGAAATATCGGATGAAACCTTGAATATATTGTATCTACATATTACAGTAGGTGAAAATGAAATTATTATTTCAGTTAAATAAGAATATAGGTAAATTGATATTTAAAAAAAATCAAAATACCTACTATAGTTTATATGATTATTAAAATTTCGGTAAATTTATTACCAAACCCCCACATTGATTTTAAAATAATATAAACAAATTGTATGAAACATAAAAGCCAGAAAAGAACTTAGAGCATAAGAATAATAAATTCAATTAAACAAAGACAATACTAATAAAGTTCCCCAAAATGCAGCGCGCAAAGTTGACCGAGTGACACAGCGGAGGGCACAAGAAACAGCCATAGAGGCAATCAAAACTGCCGACTAAGCCTTTTTCTTGATAACTTCTGGCCGACCGCCAGCTGTGTCTGATAAGGGGTGCTGCAGACGCAACGGTTTTTCCAATAGTCTGCTCGCGCCGGATCAATCTTTGCAGAGATGTTGTTTGTTTCAATATTGCAGTCACTTTGGGTGAACGTTAGTTTTCATTTTATACTTCAAGTATTAGATATTATTATTTGACATAGATATAGCAAAATTGTTTCTAAGCGAAAATGATTCCGATACATATTTGTTGTTTGCAACGACGGAGTCACATAAAAATCTGCCATAAAAAATATTCCATAGAAATGTTATTCATAATTAATATACTGTTGATATTATTAACATAGGATTAAGGATATCGTAGGATAACAAAAAATATATAAAAACTATTTATTTTATTAGTATCAGGAAATCATCATTTTTATTTATAATCGTCCGTTCCTCTCTCTCTACCTTTGAATACTTTTATTTATTTTCTATGAGAAAATATCTGAGATGGCAATTCTTCAAAGATTAGAACTCAAACAAAAAAAACATATTTAATTTAATATTGCTAAACAAACATTTTAAATATTTTTTTAGTATTGTCAGCAAAAGGCATCTATTTTACATTTTAAACTCCAATCCTTGGTTGTACAGACAAAATAGTTGATATACCAGTATATAGACATTTCTAATAAAATATTTCCATAGTACCTACATAATATTAACCTAAAGTACCTACATAATATTTTTGCAGCATTGCACGAAGTAGTCGTAAATTAAGCTGATTAAAATTCTCAACTGTTCCTTCCTCTCCAAACATTTAAGTGCCCTTACTGGTATATCGACTGTCCGATTACCACTGCCCACTTTAAACACTTCAGCTGCATTGCGGAATGAGCTAACTTTATACTATTTCTACGTTATATGTAAATTTATTTTAAAACTATTATTAATTATAGTAAATTATACTAATGAGAATAATGATTTATAAGGAAAAAAGTTCCACATTTCCTATAATAATTCCGGAATAACTGTGGTGTAAATCTCGTTATGATGCAATTTAAGGCTGTTATCTAATTTCCATAGTGGAATTGCAAAATCTAATGTTACACATATACTATCAGATCGAGAAAGATCTGATAATAACTAAAACATTCACGCGAATAAATTCTAACTACAGTACCACGAATACAGGATATTTTCTTTATATTTTAATAATTATCCTTTACAATTTAAATTTCCTTGTGTCTGACATAAGGTACTATTAATATATAGAGCTATTTAAGTAGATCCTGTTAACGACTAAAGTTTATATTTTTAAACAAATGTCAGGATAGCATATAATTACCGAGCCATTATTAAATTTAACGACACATAAATATGACGCAGTTAAACACTAACTGTAAAGTAAGAGGTTCTTATTGGTTGGATTTATATATATAGCGTGAACCTAAAAAACCCGTATTTTCTACGCCGGCTCTTGTCAGCGAACCGCCATCTAGGCTTGAAGTAAAATTTGATGATTAAAAAATGCTTAGAAAAGTCTATGTCATTAAGAATACTTTTGTATTTTATAATATCAACTCGCATACCGTATAAAGTTAGTGAAGATTGTTTGCAATGTATAGAGAAAATAATTGAGTTTAATATTTTTTTTAATTAAGCAAAATATTACCCAAATATAGGATATTATGTGCATTAATGAGTAGCATTACAAAATAACGTTGGTTCCTACTTCGCCAAATTAAGAAATCAAGAAAGCAAAACAAATTATTCCAGACGTTCTTAACTGGTTTCAAACATAGTTTAAAGCAATACCTGTTATTTAATAAAAACGCGTCGCAAAATTTAAACTTTGATTAGTATACCTAAACCATTTTCGAAACTTATAAATCTAGCTATCATTATTTTTATATATAATAACACTGAATAGAATATCTACACAATAAATTTTATTTAATCAATTTAAATATATGATGGTTCATCAAAAAAATCATTTAACATTTTATTTCATACTTCGCTTTATAAAGAAAAAGTTTACAGCTGGTCGCTAGTGTAGTATAAATCTGTACAAGCGCTAGCAAACTATAAAAAACATCATATTGACCTAAATCTAACGTACATTTTACTACCATACATGTACGCTACTCCAGTGTCGAGGATCCATCCTGTACATAAATTAGAGGTCTTCTGACTCCGTTCCAGGGTTATAACTAACCATGGCCAGCATAACAGCATAAACCTGGTTGAATATTAAACACGCCTTGGCACTGTCACCATACCATTATGTTCAGCTTCCCCCACAAAACGTTTTTGTTTGACAATTTCGAGGCACGATGCTAATTGAATTGCTTCTATGAATATTAAATGTCTGACTGATTGGTGTTTCATGGAGGGTGGAGTTTAAAACCATTTTAAAATTTCACACACCTTGAATTTAGACATTTCTGAGACATGAATAAGCTTTCAAGAGTATGAAATTTGTAATAACTTTTCGGCGACGCGTATATAATAATATAGAGACCCACTCACAAGGCATATTGCGTAATATATCATTTTTTACCGCATGCAGCAGGGTAGGCGGAGGACATTAAGACACTCCGGTCCGCACTTTCCGCCGAATTTTAGAGGCACTATGTATTAAGTGACGTAACTCAACGCCACGCTTTGCCTCAACACCAGAGCGAAGAAATGAAAGTCGAACCCACAGTTTGTCGTATTTATAGTCACACCCTTCTCCACGACTAGCTTCTTCTATAAGATAAGGAATATATAATAACACCACATTTTTTCCTATCTTTATGGAAGTACTATCCAGATAGAGAGAAAAACAATTTGAGATACCTATTTCTTCATATCAAGCTAATAGGGCTAATAATCTATTGCAATTCGTGAAGGCAACACGAGATCGTGAAACTTCTTGCGCGCTGAAATATGGAAGTTTACATAAATTAATTATACTAGCATAAACCAAAACTAACTTATTTAAACATAATATAAACAATAATATTATTTGATTAAATTATTCGGATAATTCTATTTCTCAATAGCAATGATAAAATTACTCTTTAATGAGAATTTAGTTAGAAATATTGCTCGGAGACGATAAAACTGTTTAACTCATAAATTTTCCTCTTAAGGCAAATTACTAAATAAAATATACCCTGTCTGGGTACCTCCGGTGAACCTGTTTACCTCCGTCTGGGGACCCATTCAAGACGCCAGTATAGTTTGTTTAGCGAGATAGAACCGTATCGACGTCCATGACATCACAAAGGTGTTTACCTCACTCGCCCACAATGCTATCGTAATCATAATATTTACTCACAGCCTAATTCACATTAAGCTACGCCAAACATTTTAGCGTATTATAATAATACTAAAAATGTTTAAAGCTCAAAATAAATACTACAATGTGTTAATATTTCATACTGAATTGCTCTCAAAATGATAAACATTTCTAACTGGGTATTAACTATGCTACGTACAATATTACTGGTTATATATATTTTTTAATATGAATTAAGGTTTATAATTTTTTCTAATATCATTTTTTAGGTTAACGCTTTATCTTCTTATGACATTATTATAATATTAATTTCACACAAAAGTCAAAAAAGTATAACATATGAAACGAACTCATATCTATTTATATACAAAGACAAATGACAAAAAAGATACGTAACACGTATTTTTTGATACACCTATCTATACCTCCTATAACAATCAATCAATTATAGCGGATGCTGAAGGCAGTTTTACTTGAGACGGCGCGTATTGGGAGGTTCCTCTCTCTAAAGCCCTAGACACCGATGGCTTGGACCTTTGTCCCTCCCTTAGAAGAGTGTTTTTTTATATTTTTAAATGTATTTTTTTATAATAACTTTAAAATTTATTCTCTTATATAATAAAAGTATATATCAATGATTCACTATTCAATATACAAACAAACAAAAAATATCAAATAATCTAACGAAATCTCCTACTAAATACAAATATCTATCAACGCCAGCCCGTCAATGATTTGGGAGCGCAGAACGGCACCTCGTGTACGAGTCCTTCTAGGGTTAAAAGCTTCGCCCCATTTTAGTCCGACATACACATACATCTCGAATGCGTACTCCACTATATATGTAGTAGTACTAAGTATGAACACAAAAAGCACATAAACCCACATAGTGCCCCATATCGCTGTTAGGAGATTTGACACCTAAGCAAAAGCTAGACTGGTATTTTCTTATTTTCCGGGGAAAACGAACGATTTTTCATCTATTTTTTTCTTAGTGTAGATACGTTGGAAGGATTTCTTTGCATTTTTTTTTTATTATTTAATTAAATTTGCAGAGATTTTTTGTATATCGCTAACATTACCATGAATAAAAAAAATTGTAATATTTAGAAAACTTTATCATCTACGAATAAATTATTGTCATTTATTTTGAGGCTGACTTAGTAATTCATTGAAAAATCTCTTTATTTGTCATTCGGATAGCAAAGCTAAATATCACTTATTTGTCCAAACCTACCGACTAATTAAAAGTATTTGAAATATACAAAATAATCCTCAAAATGTTATTTCGTAATTGTTACTAAAAATATATAGAAGGCGTCTTAGCTTTCCAACTAAACTACCTTTGCATAGATATTTTCTGATAAAAATAAATCTAAAAAAAGATATCGACATACATAATCACTGAAACTCGACCGCAGCCACCCCGTGCACGTGGAATGTGGAAGAAATGAGAGATACTTTTGAAACGAGACCGTCAGCTCCAATACTCTCATATACTAATGGACTAGCGATGTCGACCTCTTAACACGAACCTATTTTTGCTTTTACCTCTTAATTTATATGTTAAAATCGATATTTGTTTGCATAATTAAGGCTAGTCTTGGCTCAGGGGCACAAATGTACTGTAAACATGACTGACTGGTTATCGGTTCGATTCCCACTAGAGGAAACGAAAAATTATATATTTTCATTTCTTTGCACTGGTGTCACAATACCTCCAGAATTCGGATTTCGAACTTTGGAAACGGATGAGCTCATTCTCAGGGTCCCTTTGCCCTCTTTGCTATGCTAAATAAAAAAACAAATAAAAAAGATATATTCTGTTTACTTCCGAATAATTTTAGAAAATGTTTTAAGCTAAATCAAAAGCCGATATACATATGCCATGTTAATAATAAACACAAGCAAACTTTGGCAAATATATAAAAATGTCTTGGTTGAAAAAAAATTACAAGCATCGATTGAGATTTTCTCTAAGTCTCCAGCTAGCTACATTGAATGGCCCATAACGACTATCAATGACGTACTTCGATCCAAGATGTCCATATAATGTGCACTCTTCAGTACATAAAATCTATTGAGACGTAGATCTTCAACCTAAGATCGGATTTATTGCTTTAGTTGTTTGTACATGTTTCACCATGTAGGTTAAATGGTGTGAGTTCGAATTCTATTCGAGGGAAGTTCATATTTATAATACTGGAAGGTCTTATCGTGATGTCTCTAACGAAAACGGAGAAAAGAATAGCTTATTAAATAATAATTTCAAGTTATCGCATGTCTTACATTGAAAAAACAAAGTAATTTTGTCTAAAATGCCTTTGTCGCAAAATGTAAATAATTAGTAGATCGCGCGGTGTGTCCACCAGTAAGCAGATAAGACGGGCCATTTAACAATGAGAAGGTTTCAAAAACGGAGTTTCGAACTTTCCTTGGAAACGAAGAGATGAATGAGATCTATTGTACTTATAAGACATTGAATTTTTGCGGTCGTAATTAAATTCTGAGCAAAAATTACTTTTTTTTAATAATAAAATGTGGAAACTATATAGATGTGACTGCACTGAAACATAATGTTTTATCTACGTACATAAGAATGTAGGCTCTATAATCATTCACTTTAACATTTATATTGGAAATTATTTTTATTTTGATGACCATAAACCATTTTACGCTACATCACATCAAAGAATATGTAGTAAATATGTAGTTCGGAAATTTGCTCTAAGACAAGGAATTTATTATGTATAAATTCCTCAAGTGGAATTCGAATCCACAGCAACATTTTATGGACGATACATCTTAACAAATCCAACACGACGAAGTAACTTTGCAATAAAAAATTGCAATAAAAATCCATTCAATTATTCCAAAAAATAAACAACCTCTGCTAAAATTCAAAACTTACTAAATAGAAAACAGATAAAAATAAAAAAAAATGGAACAAATTTACAGAACTAGAATTTCACGTGGTTTCATTCGTGACATAAAATTTGCCAACTCTAACCTAGGAGCAAAATAAATCTTCGTTATGTAGCTAAGAAAAAGTTTTGTAACTATCTCGTCTACTGGTCTGGAGTTTGGCAATCCATCTCTAAGTTAAAACTAGCTTAGACTAGCCACTTTTTTCCATTTGGTTTAATTCTTCTATACAATTTATATTTTATCTTTCATTTTCTTTTTAAAATAGTTAAATTGCTGGAAGTACTTACAATTTTCCCAATTTTCATAATTTTAACAATAGGTGAATAATATAAATGGAATCGTGGAAATCATTACAACGAGCAGTGTAGCCCACACGTAACAACTGCTATCAAAAGTTTTTAAATAAAACATACCAATATATAGGAAATCGATACAGGTTTTAAAAAGAGAAGAAACAACAGACATAAACAGGAAAAAATACTAGTGTTAGCTACTCAATTAGAGAACAAATTTGGGACTTTAAAAATTTCCAAACTAACAACAAATAGTTAGTTGGCAGCTGGCTGTTAGACAATAGCTGTAATTAGTTTTCGGTGGAGGCAATTAGTGACTTGCACGTCTAGCAATTTTCAGAGTACCTATGGCTTCGGGGTTCGGATCTTTTGACATATTATCATAATTTTTCAACTGCCATTAAGATGGAGAAATATTTTTAACAGTTGAAGTCAGTGACCGTAGCGAGAGTTTGTAGGTTCAAATCCCACTCGAGGATTCTTCGCTCTGATAGTGTCTTAATAAATGTCTTATTGGGAATGGAGTGTCTTAACACTAGGTTCCCCCAAGTTCTAAAAATTAAGTATATTTTTTTCAAATGATATTTAACTTTTCTGTATAGTAACCAAAAACTATAGGTACCTATGTATATAGTAGGTATTGATGGAAATTGATAAAGAAACGACTATACATTTAACTATATTAAACCCCAAATACGATAACAACTTCGTTATTTATTCACCTCGTCACTGTTTTGATAGTACATAAAGATTCGATTAAGTAGAGTGCTTCTATTCGAGTTAATTGTTTTTCTATGCACTTGATAAAACTTTACGTGGATGCCGACAGAACTTCGCCATACTTTTTTACATTATAGTAGAGATTGCAAACTTTTATACACGATCTATGAGAAGTTCATAATTTTTAATGACTGGCCTACTTTTCAAGTATAAATAATAAAGATTGATAGAAAGAAGACGAAAGGCTAGTCGTACCACAGTAGCACAAGCGTGAGACTGTAAAGGCAATAGGTATTGCCACTTGAGGAAATAAAATATTTAGTATTGCAATCAAGTGTCCTAACACTAGGTTCCCAGGTTCTCGCTGCCCACCTGCTATGTGCGAGATACAAAAAAGGGATAAACCGTGAATTTAAGTAAGTAAGTATAATTAATCAAAAGAAATTCTACGATTTGTAGAATCAATAACACATCACGCATATTTGATTTTTTATGTAGTACTGTAATCTTATTAAGGTCTACGTGAGACAATAAAAAAACAAAGGCGACTTTTTTTTTCACCTATATTTTCTGGTATTTTTTACTAGCTAGAAAAGAAACAAACCCCAACTAACCTGAATCTGGAACATGGATATGGAGTCGTCCAGCATCTGAACACGGACGGCCAACATCTTGCCGCCCTTCTTGGGCGTGGCTGGAGGCGTCCTCGCGCCGCCGTCCACGCCCGCCGGCGTGCTCGCCGAGTGGTGCATACGACCTGGTGGAATTTTTAGTTAGAATTATGCTGTTTTGTTTTTTAACTTCTTAGCTATCTCGCTGACACATGTTACACTCTAAGTGCAGGATTCTAAAAGCAGGTACTAAATAGTACCTGCTACTTATAATATTAGCTGTAGTCTTTCTCGACAAGTTCACTATTCAACACAAAAATATTTCTTAGATTCGTACCAGTAGTTCTTGAGATTAGCGCGTTCAACCAAACAAACTTATCACCTATAAAATAGTAGCATAAATTGTCCAAAGAAAATACCATTCCCAAATAACATTTCTAACGAGCAGTTCATACTGTATTTCTCTGTTATCTTGCAAGATAATTATTTTCAAGATATACATAAGCGGCGTAGGTTTATGTTAGGTATGTCATTCAAACTACACGAAACATTTGTTTGTGGTTAGAATCCTACAAACGTCACAGCTATTGCTAACAATTAAAGACCTAAGATAGGTTGCCTCGTTCACAGTTTCTCTTAAGCAAAGTACAAATATATCATAAAAGTAAAAATGAGTAGGATAATGGTTGGTACAGACGAAAGAAAAACAAAGTTTTGATAAGATGTAAATAAAAATGGTTTTTTTTTCCTCATTTTAGGAACCTTCCTTGGAAGTACCCACTTCCAAACCTTACTTATATAGTAGGTAAGAGAAATGCCATTTTAAAGGTCTTTATACGCCTGCAAGCATTTTACGTAATACTTACAATAAGATGAATGCTTTGATTGAACATTATTTTAAGAGTAAGAGTAGGTACGCCCCTATTGTTACCCAAGAACCGTGTTTATATTTTAAATTAAAATTTCACTACAGTTCAATACTTTTTAAAATAAAGACATACATACAAACGTAATAAATCTGATATTATAATACAAGTCTTTTTAAAAATATAAAAGTAAATTTCCGGAATGAAAAGTTTTTGAAGAGGTAACATGAAAATCAACAGTTGCTCATTAAATAAATTTAAAATATATTTAAAAACACATTTCGCAGAGCTAACAAGATAATTATATCTTGTTAGCTCTACGAAACGTGATTTGCGCATTTCATAATACACCTTTTTTCCGCTTCCCACTGTATCCGGTAACTATATACCAGGGTACAAACGGTAGTGTTAAGTTATTCCGTTTCCCGCTTCCTGCCAATTCGAGGCTTTTGCATTGGTACCAAAGAGCGAAAAAATGAAAAAAATATTAAATAGGTAATTAATAAATATTAATACTCATTCTACCGAATGGGAATCGAATTCGCAACCGTGGCGTAACAGTCATACCCTTGTGCCCCTGAGTCACGACGGTCTGAAATTGGCCTTATATTCTTTAATCATAAAAAAATACCTTTTTTTTTCCTTTATTGTTAACTTTATTTAGTTAATAAAACAAATAATTATTCGTAGTGCCTTTAAAATTGACATATTAGGCTTAAGAAATGTCTAACTACACCGCCTGTCCTATTAGTCCTCATTTACATATTTTTTTAAAATTGAAATTGAATGTATTTGTTTTGAGGAATATAATTTATTGTACCTATATAAATAAATATTTTTAACAAAAAACAGGGAATTCCAAACCGACTTCCTTGTACCCTGTAACCTATAATTTCAAGGAATTCTTATAATAACATTGAAATAGCCATATTTCGCTTTGATAATTTTGTTTCATTTAGCTCCAGCGTTCTTATCAACACATTACATGACGCATGTTTAATTTTAATCAGAGAAAGAGTGGAATTTGTAGACATGAATGAACTCCTTATCTGAGATGGTGTTGAAACCGTTTTAAAGAGAGAGTAACATTTCTAATACTAAACAAAGAAAAAGGTTTATTTTTGAAAGAAGTAATGAGAAGAAGAATGTGGCTGTAAACGCGACGGGTTGTGGGTTAATATTTTAATTTCTTCGCTCTGGTATCGAAACAAAGCGCAAAGAAGAATTCGGCGGAAAATGAGGAGCGGGGAGTCCTAACACTAGTGTCCCTCTGCCTAACCTGCTATATGCGGGAAAAAAAAGAGAAAAGAAAGCAATAAATACTTACTGGACGTGTGCTTAGATATCTTTAAATTTAAATCGATAGATTCGCTGAATATTTTACCGTGATGCGTGCAACTAACAAGACTGACAAGTTTTTCTATACATGTCAGTCTAATTACACAAATATACGTACATATACGGTAAATTAAAAAAAAATTCTGTAAATCGCACAACAACTGAACACACGATTAATAACGAATAACTGGTTTTGTAAATAAATAACATTGAGAAATAATGAATCATTAGTGCTCTCGATGAGTTGTGGTCACCGACGTGTGCAATAACAAAGCCATTGAAGCCGCAATATCAAAATCATTTGTATTGACGGACGAAAAGGCTAACAATTATAAATATATTATACCTTTAACTATGACTATATTTTGAAAATGTAGTATTCATTAAATATTACATTTTATTCGAAATTTGATAATAATTAATATTTTCATATCCTCGCCCTGGTGGTGGTGGTGGTTTGAGTTCTATCACTCAACACGCAATGTCTCCAGAATACGGCGGAAACGTACAGCGTGAAACTAAGAAAAAATGTTCAGACCATTAATACATTCATAATATACAACAATATTAATCTAGGCAAAACATGAGAAAACAAATCTACTGGTTCGATTCCGACACAAGACAAAAAAATTAGCGTCTTTTATTTATTCGGAGTCCGTCCAGAATTCGTTGTAAATTGAGGAATATGTCTGTCTGTCTTAACACTAGGTTCCCTTTGCCTAGCCTGCTGTTCGCGGGATACATCGTGAAGCTGCTGTTACCAATTTCGGGTCATGGTATGAACTGTAGTGCTAGTTCGGACAACTTTTACTTACTTTTAGCTTATGTTAATTTAATATTTATTTATTTATCCCCTTTACCAGTCCTACCGTAGAGAATTCCGAGAAGTTTAAATAAACAAATCGTAGCAATAAAAGTAAACGTCAACAACAACGTATTCCACGCTGTGGGCCACACGCAGCTTAACACGAATCGGACTAATAAATACGAGTGTCTAATAAGATTAAAACAATGCATATAATGCTAAATTTTGCAAATGAGGCCAATCAGGGCGTAAGGGCACATGCTTGTGACTGTGACTGTTCGATTTCCACTAGAGGATATGAAATATTTAATATTTTCATTTCTTCGCTCTGGTGTGGAGGCAAAGCGCGGCTTGGCTTTCCGCCACTCAACACGAACTGTACATGTCAACGAAAAATGTAGAACGGAGTATCTTAACACTAAGTTCCTTCTGCTTACCCTGCTATGTGCTAAATACAGCGTGAGGTCAAAAAATGCTAAAGATTAAGGTGAAATGTAAAAATATTTATTACATTAGTTGGTACCTCTCCCGTTAATAATGGTGCTCCCGATAATTTGAAGGCGTTGAGTTACGCCATTCAACATGCAATGCTTCCGGAATTCGATGGAAGTGTCTTAGTGGGAACGAAATGTCTTAACACTAGATGTCCAGGTTCCCTCTGCCTACCCTACTACGTGCGGAATACAAAGAGTGAAGCTAAAAAAATACAGGATGACGAGACGAGGAGAGCATCAGCATTCATTAGCTCATCTTTGCATGGTATTGTCATTAGTTAAAGGTAATAAATATTGTATCCATTTACAAATTAACGCTATTTCTTGAACATTCACGTGTAAGAAATAAGAATATAAAAAGAAAAGGATGTTCAGCATTTACGTCAGCCATTAAGTCATTAACAGTCACCTCACCACACCTCTACCTATACAAATACATATAATAAATATGAAATTGATAGCTGTCTGTACATGGAAGACATATGAGAAAAACTATTATCGCTGGCTTGACAAATCAACGCGATTGAACCCAAAACAATGATTTTAAAAACTTTTTGTCTGTTTGTCTGTACGTTTGCGCACGCTAATCTCAGAAACTCAACACTAAGCGAGAATTTCTTGAAATTTCTACTAGTTAGATATATTATTACACTACACACTAACCACAAGATTAATAAAGTAGTGTTTTAAAAGAAAAGGTAACCTAATTAAAGTTTCAACGATATACATATATATGCTTCACATAAAGTGTTTTATTATTAGTATTTCATACACATTAAGTGTGTATTATCGTTTATAATAATTATTTATATACATGACATTAGTGTATACTCTGACATTATACCTATCTATAGCATTTTAGCATTTAGAACAGACAGTTTTCTATCTATAACGATTGCGATATGCTTTAAAATAACTATAATATCTACACAGAAAAACCAATAAATAATATGTTTTTTTTAAATATTTTTTTTAGTGTTATTCGCAAGATTAAGTAGATAAGTTATTTTATTAAAATAGTACCAGTAGTAGCATGATGTAACCCGCATCTATTGAAATCTGTTGGGAATAGTTTAATTGTCCAAAACACTTAAGAATGACTTCGATAAAAGAAAATTAAAAACTTAAAACCTATCTAATTCAGATTAGAAAACATTTTCAATACATTACATTAACTTTATGACTTATAAATTCAAACAATCACAAAGACTTAATTTACTATTAACAAACAAATAAACAAAAAAAGTGATGACTGAATCTAACTGGAGAAGAACTGGATTACAAAAGTAGTGTCAGTGGGTTGAATTATTACTTGAGATTTTTTAATACTAAAATTAAATTCAAATTGACGGCATTCGCGGCATTTTTATCCATTCGCCAATTCGAAGTCTCTTGAAAAGGAGTATCTTAACATTACATTAAAAAAAATACCTGGCAAAGTCCATCCAATGGTCGACAGGTGGCCGGTGGAATTGCAGCTGCCGGGCGGAAGCTCCGTCTCCATCATATCGAGGTTCTGTCACTCACGGCACACACTATACTCGCGACCATTGTTTGTTGTGGACAGCTACTTCTGGAACAAAACGTTACTTTGTTAGTTTTAAGTGATTGATGACAAAGAGAAGAATGGATGACTGAAATATGATGGCATTATTTAATTTTTAAAAAATAGTCTTACTGAGTTTCTTGCGCCATATTTGACGTTAAACAAAAAAGAAGCAAGTAATTTCTTATTTGTTTAATTTATTGTGGTACACCAACAGCCCTAGAAATATGTGTTGCAATCAACATATTTCGTCATATTGTGTCATTTTCTACAGCGAAAAGAGAATTGCGAGACTCCAAGTTATTTGGTCGCATTGCTGTTCGAAGACCTCTTCTAAAACCGCAGAGATAGAAAAAAATATTGCAATTGGCCCTAGCTTTGAATATTCAATTCAAAAAGAAAAATTTTTGTTGGACTTTCTAAAAATTTCTGTCTGGGGTTGTTTTATAGGTAATTCAAATCTGGTCCAGTCTTACGAAATGATGAAAAGAGGCAGTATAAGATATTTTTGCAGAAAGCTTTATTCCTTCCGGACAAAAGTTAATCAGCAAAGGATTTATTTTCCAATAAGATAATGGTCCAAACCAATTTAAAATTATATAGAAATACAAAACATTACATATACACAAGCATCCTTAAGGGATTCCAGAGCTTTTGAGAGAAAAGCTTGACAGAAATATTCAGGAACAATGTCTTTCTTCACAGCAGGTGATGTGAACTGCATTAGAAGATAGTAGGAGGAATGCACAAGGTTATAAATAAATTAATTGCTGACATATCTAGTATAACATATAGTCAACATATAGTCTGGTAAAACAGTTCATAAAATACAAAGTTACATAAAAAATTGTGACTTCTGTGTGTGTGTTCTTTAGAACACTGTATTCAACCACAACTCATTGACTATACATGAATTTAAAAACTATAAAAAAGGAACAAACCTGAAATTAACAGTCGAGATTATTTAAATTTTATAATGATGTCAATGGAGTGTCCAACATGGAGTGTTTGAATTTGATCAAGACTAATGGGTACTTTTGATTTATTTTATTTCGTTTGTTAGACAAAGTGCAGTATTGTATACAACTATTTAGCACAGAAAAATTAAAAAATCTTGGGGAAACACAGCACAGAACATTGTAACACTAGTTTTTCACTTAGCACAGTAGGAAAAATGTGAGAAAAAAGAATTTTATTTATTTGTATAAAGGAAAGAATAATCTAAAGGCAATAAGCTAATTAAAGAGCATGCTCAATCATTACACAGAAATCATTAAGAAAACTAGGATAGTTTATTATTCTTAGTATATTTTTTTTGAAACTAACAACAGAATATCTTTTAAAAAAATAATTACTCATTATTGTTAACTTTCAATTATTACCACATAATAATGCAAACTTTTGACCAGCAATAAGTAACTAATGAACTCATCAGAATATATAAAGGTTCATTAAACTATGAAAACTCTAACTACTTAGTTCCCATTACAAGTTTCCCTATAATGTTGTTAATATCTAATTTTATACTTAGTAAACTCAAATAATAGTGCAGAGTGGTACAAAATATGTGGTATCCATAGAAATTAAGAAATTGAATCATTTACCTTGCTCTTATTTCATTTAGTTAACCATCACATCTTAAAATATTCTTAATGCACACAAATTATTATATTTCTTAATCCCTAAGTTTAATCAATCTGTATTAAAGAATGAAATAAATTAAATTATACTGCATATGGGGTGCAACACCGGCGGCCTACATCGCACCCCCAGACATAAATAGTAGCCTCAATGCAATAACCAGAAAATAGGTCACACGGAGGTGCGCCCGCCTGCCGGGTCAGCCGACAGAGACAACTCGGCGCGACCTCCGCCGCGGTTCGCGCCGTACAATCTAATAAGAACCCTTTGCAAATTTAATTAGGCAAACTACAACACACATTTTATAATAACTAGCAAATCGCACAATTTCACAATTAAATATATTATATTTATAAAAACACATCTTTTCTTACTTTCTAACACCCGCGAATAAATGAGAGGGTCGACGACGCATCGAAGTCCCGACTCCCGAGTTCCCGACTGTCAACCATCACTGGAGTCATTGATCTGATTTGTCATATGATGCACCGCCACTTTTCGTAAAAATAAATCACTATAAAGTCTCTTTATTAACAAATTTTTATTTATACGTGGAAATAAAGGGCTACATATAAAGCGTTCGAATATTCTTAAATACTTTAACAAAAACACTTCACACACCCAATACCCGTTTTACGCCATATTTATTTACCTTTACAATGTTACCAGTACGACTTAAATTGAATCCGAAAATGCTCCCAGTAAAATATTTTGATTTGATTATGCTTAGTTCGTACCGTACAGTACCTATCAAAAGTGTAGCGATTGTGCAAAAAAATTATTCGTACAATTTACAATACGATTATACATATTATATTATTTTTTACAAATAATATGAAATAGTCATTAATTTATTCTGACTACGATATACTTTCTGTACTTATTTAAAATTCCCCAGCAAAAATAGTTTTCATTTGCTTATTATTAACTAAGAAATAGTAAAACAAAAATTGTTGGTTGAATATGTAATTACATATTTATCAGCTGTAGTCTGTAGAGTTGTCAAATAATGTGTTAGCAAGTAGCACAGCAAAGTGTTTTTACGTCTCAAATTGATTATTATTCAAAAATATTAAAACGATAAACGTATATAATGTAATATATAAATATAACATAAACTAACTGATTGTATTTAAATATGGAGACTACGCCGCTTTTAAATCGACCTAAGAAATCTATATGGTCAGGGTATGTTTAGCTTTGTTTTGTTTTTGTTCTCAATAGCTTCATTGTTTACTAATGTTTAATTTTGTTTTATAGTTGGAATTTTCCATGGTTTCGAAAGCGTGTGCTTCATTCGAGAGTAATATATTTGGGTCAATTACCTGAAGACGAATTTCCGCCCAACTATGTCTGTAATCAGGTGAGCTTGACCTCATTCAATCACGTATTAAAATAGTTTGTAAAGTTATCGAGAACTGTAGAGATTTATTCAACGTGTTCTAATTGTTAAGCAAAATATTAAAATTACTTAATACACTTTGTTTTATGTCATTAATGTTAACAAATTAAATTAATATGTAATAATTGAGATGTATAAGCATAGACTATAATTAATATAAACATATATTTATGCATAATAACATTCTATAATTATTATAAGTCCAATTTGAAAGTATAATGTATATACAGTTTTTACTATTATAATTTATTTAGTAATATAATATATGTATTTTTTTGCTTTTAGAAATACAACATCATCACATTCCTGCCACTTGTATTATATGAGCAATTTAGATTTTTCCTTAATCTATACTTTTTGGTTATGGCCCTCAGTCAATTTATACCAAGTATAAGAATTGGTTATTTATATACATATTGGGGTCCACTATGTTTTGTATTGGCTGTGACATTATTTAGAGAAGCTGTTGATGACTTCAGAAGATATAGGTAATATGTTTTATGTGAATAAAGCTATAAAAAAAATAAACCAATAAGAAAATTACATTTATTTTAGAAAAAAAACTTTTTGAATGCAGCTGTACTGAACCCAAAGTTATTTTAAGACTTTGTTCTCCTTAGTGTGGTATATCCATATTAAAATATTACAAATAAATATATTATTTAAATTTTCACAAATTAATTATAATATTTTTATTTGTATATTATTATTAATTTGTGTTACTTTAAATTTGGATATAATTTGTTGCTAATAATAATATTATTGATTATTTTATATAATCTACATTAAAAGAGCAGTATGCCTATTATTTTTATATAAATATTAGATGTTATGTCTCAAATTCCAATCAATATTTTATGTTTACAAATTTTGCAATGGCCTCTATATATATTACAATTTACAGACGAGACAAAGAAGTGAACACACAACGCTACGAAAGAATAGTTCTAGACTCTTCCATACAAGGATATAGACCATTCATCACTGAATATGTATCCGCATCTGCCTTAAGAGTTGGAGACATAGTAATGTTGCATAAAGGGCAGAGAGTACCTGCTGATATGATTTTATTAAGAACTAATGAAACTATGGGAACTGTTTTTATAAGGACAGATCAATTGGATGGTGAAATTGATTGGAAATTAAGGTAATTGTTATAATTTTTATATAATATGTGCTCTTATCTGCAGCTTTACCCCTGGGGTCAAATGGAAACAACTAAGAGTGACCAACTTCAGTTACAGTGGAGTACATAAAAATGAGTAATGTAATTTAGGATAGCGTCTTCCTTGATAAATAGACTATCTAACATAAAGAATCTTAGTACAAAACTCTCAGTACAAAACAGTACTTTCTGAGAATAACTTTATAATATTAATATAAACATTTTTTTTGATAACCAGTTCCCAACATTGTTTGCCAAACAAAATTGTTATATATCTAAAATTGAATATATTATGTTTTAATTTGAATCATTTACATTTAATATCTTTTAACACAGGATTTTTGTAAACACTGGTTCTGAGTTTAATTTTAACTCAAAGTGATGAATTATTACTGTTTCTCTGCTCTGGCAAGACAAAATATGACATTGAGTTGTGGTACTCACCACATAATGTCTTGAATTAAAACAAAAAGTGGAGAACAATGTCTCCACAACCAGATTCTCTCTGCCTACCAATAGGCAATATGAAAACAATGGAAAAGAAAAATTGAATTTCTATTATACTTTAACTTTTTACTTTTGCTCTTAATATTCTTAGTGATCTAAAAATATTAAGAGCAAATATTATTTAATTGTAATTGTATATCAGTGAAATGAATGTGGCTATAAAATTACAAGGAAGCTATGAGTCAATAACATAATTGTTATCAGCTGGTTTCCCTTTAACAGTGATAAGAATGTTTACAATATTAATAATCCACTGTATTCATAAATAAATTTATGGGATTTAAATCACTAAATAAGCTAATAATAAGCTGTATGCCGCTCGGAGCAGGGTAGGCACAGGGAACCATGTGTTAAGACACTGTTCGTAATATGTGATTCCGCTAAAAGATTATTTTAAAAATGAACTAGTTGCGTTTGAGATAACCAAGTTAAACCAAACAACCAAGTATAGATATAAATTACAAATATCTGGTTGAATAAAAATCAAATATAATATAAGAGTATTGGATGGTTATAAAAAACCATATTTTTTAAACAATTTCTAAAATTATTATACATTATTTCCAGAACACCACTACCATCAACACAAAAACTACCCACCGATGCGCATTTATTAGATATTAACGCACAGCTTTTCATAGAGAAACCAGAGAAAGACATACACTCATTTATAGGCACTTGTACGCGTCTAGATGAAGAAGATACGGACTCGCTAGGTATAGAGAATACGTTGTGGAGTGGTTGCGTGGTTGCTTCGGGACAGGCTACCGGCTTGGTTATTTATACAGGTATTTTTAGGAGGTATTTTTTTTTCATTGTAACGATTATCACTTATAAAGAGGGTAAGTGAAGAACGCTTCGTTAGTGATAGACACACTGTGCTCTGGTTTCCATCAGAATTCGGGACATTGTGCATAAGTGGCGGAATTTAACCTCCAAGTAGGAAAGGATATTGAACCCATATCCATCACGTTTCGTAATAGCCCCCTAGAACTAAATTTAACACTTCAGTTTTATATTATAAGCCTAATTTCAAATAATGTAAATAACCGACGGGTCATCGATTAACACTTGATAATTTCTGGCGACCCACTTTCAGCTAAAACATGTTTGATATATAAAAGTATATAAACTAAAATATCAAACGATAGAGGCCTTTGTGGCGCAGTGCGTCGTGTGCGACTGTAAATGCGACAGGTTGTGGGTTCAGTTCCCACTCCAAGAAAAAAGAAATATTTATGCGGAGAGCAAGGAACGAAAGCATCCTAACGGGAACGGATTGTCTTAATAGTAGGTTTCTACCCTACTATGTGAGGGATACAGTGTGAAGCTGAGAAAAAAAAATTACACAGAAGATATTTAAAAAATATTGAAATTCAAACCTTCATTTCATTATTTCAGGTAGTGAAACACGCAGTGTAATGAACAATGCGACGCCTCGATCCAAAATCGGACGTTTAGACTTACGAGTAAATGATTTCACCAAAGTATTATTTGTAGCGACAATGTTTATATCGCTCCTTTTGATAATTTTGAAGGGCTTTGATGGCCCTTGGTACGGGTTCCTATTCAGATTTGTGTTGTTGTTCTCCTATATTATACCCATAAGGTAAGAGAATGTTTTATAAGAAATTGATAGATTTTCCCTGTATTGCTTTTAAGTTTATAATATGACATTGAAATAGGCAGGTATTGTGTATTATTGTGTATATTTGTGTATATTTGATTTTAGAATAACATGAAATCATTTGTAAACTCTATTATAATGGAAAAACAAAACAATAAAAATAATTATTTATAATTTTTATATTGCAAAAAAATATATTACAATTTGACCTTGCAATCCTAGAATTGCAAAGCTTACAATTTTAATTTATATTAAAACTTCTGTAAGATACCTCTAAGCAGTTCAGCTTAAACTAAATAATAATCCATTACTTTAATTCCCAACACTTAGGCTGGAAGCCCATCCCAATTAACTTGCTGCAAAGCTAATAACACCTTCTTATGAAAAACGACTTAAAAGGAAAGACATCTTAAGTTGCTAAGGAAAGAGGAGATGTCCTCACTGGAGGACACACTCGAAAAGCGATTAAAAATACCCTCATCATATCTGCTAAAAATATTGAACGTAACTGATTGCAGATAAAACTGAAAGAAAAAAAAAACCCAACTAAAGAAGTCTAGTTGTTTACATTAATTTTCTACGATCATTTTTTTACACAGCTTACGAGTCAACTTGGACATGGGCAAAGTATTCTATTCCTGGACAATACAAAGAGATAAAAAGATAGAAGGCACAGTGATGAGATCCACAACGATTCCTGAGGATTTGGGAAGAATTCAGTATTTACTAGCAGATAAAACTGGAACTTTGACCAAAAATGAAATGGTCTTCCAGAAATTGCATCTCGGGAATGCGTTGTTTGATAAGAATAATTTTTATGAGGTAATAATACAAGGAAATTTTACTTATAAATCCGAATTTTGAAAATTCCATATAAGTATTGTAGTCTATTGTTTAATATTATCTGTTTTTACCGTATTACGTCCTTCGTGTGTTCTCATACAACGTAACATTGGCAAAGTGATTTTGTGCTCAACTGGCACACTCGAAATGCCATAATAGTGGAGAAGTACTTCACTGTTAATGGTAGTATACGAAGAATGAACCGTGGAAACTATTTGTACACACTTATTAAAACAATATACGGCGTTGTATTTCCATACCTAGAACATTTAATATTTACAAAGATGTTAAGGTACACTCTATCGTCACTCAATCCTTAGTCTACTCTTATAACTTTGAACTTAAACAAAATAACTAAATATTCGCTCTATTTTCCCAGGTAGAAGCTCTCCTAACACAGTACATCACAAATGACGCACCCTCCTTGCCTATATCTCCAGTAACTGACACTACAGTGCTGGCGCCGACGCCGCGCCAGGTGTGGCACGCGGTGCTGGCGCTGGCGCTGTGTCACAATGTCACACCCTCCTATGATATGGATGACCAGCGAGCTGACGAGGCACAGTCTGGTTAGTTTGTATCGGTTTACTTGTTGCTGGTAGACAAAATATACACTTTAAATATTTTTCTGAGTTGTCTCGGTACAACAATTGTAAAGTAATAGTTATGGGTTTGAATCTCAATCCAAAAATGTAATTAATGAATTACAAACTATCTTGGTAAAATGCGGTGCTGAGTTCTGTCGCCCAACACAAAATTTATATAGTATGGTGGAAAGTGGACATCATTTTTCCCACTCTTCATATTAAAATTATAAATGAATATTACAGACATGGGCAGCTCGGTAATGTCAGAGAGCTGTGGGGGCGCGGTGCCGCAACAACAGCTGTGCGACTACCAGGCTTCCAGCCCAGATGAGGTGGCACTTGTGAAATGGACTGACATGGTAAATAAATGAATTTTATTTTATATGTGAATTTGTATATAACCCACGCCTTTTGTAAACAGTAACCAATAAAAAAACAAAACTTTGTAACCAATATGGCCTTACAATATTATCGGATAACATTTCATTTTCAACTATTAAGACAATAAAAAACTCCTAATTGTTGAACTTGAATGTGAACCCGCGCCTATTGGAAACTGTTCAATTTTGATGTAGCTTCATAAGAACTTTTGGCTTAGTGGTCAGAGCACTTGTACAGTTTCCAAGAGGTGCGACTCAGTACATTAAAAAAAGTATTTATTTTCGTAAGTGTAGCACAACAGTTTTAAAATATTAGTAATAATCTTGAATGTTAATTCAAACTTGACTAAAAGTTAAATTAAAAATTTTATGGGCTTAAGACTTAAATTATTATTATTCATTTGAAATTGGCTATAAAACAGATAATATTTTGTATAATTTTCATTGAGTACTTAAAGTAGAAAAATCAAGTAAATAATAACTTTTCAATCTGTACAGATGGGTGTATCACTGTACCGACGAGATCTACACAGTATTTCGCTGAAACTCCGCGCTGCAAACGAGATCATGTCATTCAATATATTGCAAATATTTCCGTTTACCAGCGAAAGTAAGATGATGGGAATTATCGTGCAGGTTTGTGTGCTTTTATATTTTGATGTATGGAAAAATATGTGAAAATTAATGTCAAAGCTTACCTATATTTTGTGTCTGTTTATTTGGACATATAAAATGAATTGTTACTAATTGCTGTGCATGTACATGGAAGATAGTTGAGAAAATCAATTATTGAGGACGTTTATCAATGTAATACGGCTTGTAATATGTAACAATAAGTTTTTATGTGTGTTTATCTGTGCGTTCGTGTACGCTGATTTCCGAAGCGACCCAACTAATTTACTTACATAGAATTTACACTATTGTATTGTGACAAACTTTCTTTAATATCTTTTTTGTATTTCAATTTCATGAGTGAAAAGTTATATAATTCGGTTCATAAATATGTATAGAAAAAGTTATATGTATTTAAAGTTGTCTTCAATAATTTTTATTTAAAGGAAGAAAACACACAAGTGATAACGTACTACGTGAAAGGCGCGGACGTAGCGTTATCCAAGCTGTTCGACTCGTCGTGGCTCAACACCGAATGTACGAAACTCGCGGCCGAAGGTTTGCGGACGCTGGTGGTAGCCAAGCGGACGTTGAGCAAGAATGAGTATTTGGAATTTGAGGTTGGTACATATATGATATTTGAAATCAGTAATACATCTTTCCATCTAGTAGAGGGTAGTAATGAAGTGGGAAATCGGGGAAATTTACATTAGACAAGTAATCATAAGAACAAAAACGACAATGAGTATAAAATGTAACTTTTGTACCATGTTATAAAATATTTGCTTAATTTTAAGAAACAAGTATCACATTTTTTGGCATCAACTGTATCCCGCACATGAGTGGTGGAACTCTGGGCTTTCGCCTCATTACCAGCGTGAGGAAATGAAAATATTAAATACTTCATGCCCCCTAGTTGGAATCGAACTAATCAACTAATAAACCGCCACAATTACAGTCGAACGATTGTGGCCCTGCGGCGAGGCAGCCTCAAGAATCACATCATTTTGAATCTCTTAAAAATATTCATTCAGCATTTATTTATTTATTGACAGAGACCAAACATATATGAATGTACATAAAGGGGAGTCTTAACACTAGACTCCCTCTGCTTACCCTGATACATGTGATATTGTCATAAAATATTGTTGTATGTAAGTAGTTTGGTATAATAATAACTTTTAATTACCGTATATTAAAAATAAATATTAACCTTTAATTACCGTAATATCTAACTATGCACAGAGCGAATACAAAGACGCGCGTCTCAACGGGCGCGCGGCGGCGTGCGTGGCACGCCTCAATCGTGGCCTCACGCTGCTGGCGCTCACCGGCGTGGAGGATCGCCTCGCCGACCACGTACCTGCCACGCTCGCTAAGCTGCGGGCCGCCGGGATCAAGGTACTGCTATATAATCATAACATATTTATCATTTTCACTTCCACATTTAACGCATACGCAGATACACGTACAAACCAACGCGCACATGCTGTCGCACGCAAATTCTCGCGAGCAATCACACATATGTTCGATATGTTTGTTAAATCTACGACTTCTTACAAAGTTACATTCACTAACTATTCATTATTGTTGAACAGATATGGATGCTAACCGGCGATAAACTGGAGACGGCGTTGTGCATCGCGCGCTCTTTACAGTTAGGCGCGGGCGCGCGTTGGCGCACAGCGCGCGAGTGCCGAACGCGCCGCGACGCGCACGCGCTGCTGCGCGAGCTGACTGACACCGCAGGCGGGGGTGGAGGGGAACGGGGGGAGTCTGACCTCATCTTGGAAGGGGAGACGCTGGAGGTATGACAACGGAATGCTAAACACTACGTTCTCTGCGGATTTCTATCGCCTCGTCCACTGTTATCAACCTCTTCTGTAGATCAGTGATCACATGTGAGAATTTGTTGTCACATGAGTGAATTTGTAATCACACGTGTGAACTTATGATCTTTTGTTTGGATGTGTATGGTTTTATGATTTAATTATTTTTATTCTTATCCAGGTATGCCTACGCTCTTACGAAGAAGAAACAGTAGATCTTCTCCAACGTTGCTCAGGCGTGGTGGTCGCGCGCTGCTCCCCCACGCAGAAGGCGCGGGTGGCGCGGCTACTACGCGCGCGGGGACTGGTTGTAGCTGCTGTGGGTGATGGAGGAAATGACGTGGCTATGATACAGGAAGCAGATATTGGTGAGCATACGATAATCACAGTATTCATGTTTAGTAGAATCGCGACTATCCGGATCAATGAAACTTGAATAATTTGTCGATTTCAGGCTCACATAATATTAAATTTGTACGAAAATTTAAGAACGGCACTTAAAAAGGCAGACAGAGGCGGGAATAAATGTTTCATATGATTTATCGTTTAACATTTTAAATTCATCAATTAGAGCTACGAAGTCCGGATAATCGGGATGCTGGTGCACATTTCTTTAATTTCTCCGTTTATTAGTTGTATAATAAGTGATAAAGAAGTAAATATCGCAAAGTGCCTTAGTAATAGGTACAGCGGCTGCGAATTATTTTCATTCTTTGGTAACTAAAGAAATGGTTTTATTGCGTTCGACAACTCTACACGTACCTGACAATTGGACGATGCGTGGGAAACGAAGTGTCTTCTTAAAACCAGGTTTCACCTGTATTGCAGGTGTGGGCATCGAGGGACTGGAGGGCCGCGCGGCGTCGCTGGCGGGCGACGTGAGCGTGCGCGCCTTCTCCGCGCTCGCGCGCCTGCTGCTGGTGCACGGCCGCCGCGCGCTCATGCGCTCCGCCGCGCTCTGCCTCTTCATCGTGCACCGGGGGCTCATCGTGTCCACCATGCAGGTAACTCAGTGTGTACTGTCTTCTTAGGACTGGTTGTGAAGAATGCAAGGGTACAAGCGTGCGACTCGAAACGCGACGGTTGTGGGTTCGATTCCCACTCGAGGACATTCACACACATTTCTCTGTTAACGAGACTCCGGAATCAGATAGATTTCTTGATTGCCACTTTCTCGCAAAAAGATTATATCACAAACGATTAAACTACTCTTTGCAAATAATAGAAGTATCCAATATACATATGTGATTATTTTATTTTTTTATTCCCAGGCGGTATTCTCCGTAGTATTTTACTTTTCATCAGTATCGCTGTACCCCGGTTTCCTGATGGTCGGATACGGGACAGTATTCACCATGCTACCAGTATTCTCATTAGTAAGTTGTATTGATTATATAGTTATAAATTAACACAATTTTTATACTTCAACTAATTCACGTATATTGGTGGAATGGCACACAGCGAAAAAGTGATAATAATTTAATTCTTCTGATTTCTTCCTATTCTCTAATTTAGATATATTTTTGGATTGACTAGTGAAAACGAACGTCACTCTGTTTTATCGTGAGAGTCATAATATTGTAAATAATTTGGAAATATTTTCCATGGGTAAAATTTAAAGCTTTATTATTGTACCAATTTCATTGTCTTGACACTAGGTTCCCTCTGTTCCCACGCATCGTCTAATTATTTCGAGACATTGTGTGTTGAGTTACAGAACCTAACGCCGCGCTAGGTCTTGATATTAGAGCGAGGAAATGAAAATACTTCATTCCCCAGTCAGACGCTGTGCCAAGGCAGCCACAATATTGTATTATACGCCATAATAGCTTTTCTACATATTATATGTTTTTGAAAATAAAATATTTTTACAGGTATTGGACAAGGACATATCGAGTGTAACAGCGCTCAAATATCCTCAGTTGTACAAACAAATGACTAACGACCGGCAACTCTCCTACAAAACGTTTTATATATGGATCGGAATATCTATTTATCAAGGTTCGTTAAATGTACATAAATATGCTCTTTCTTTTATATTTACTTTCATTATTATTTTGTAGTTTTTTAAATAATTAGACTTTTTACCTTGTTCTTTCTTGTAAATTTAAGATAGTGGACAACTTTTGCATTTTTTATATTCAATAACATTTTTAGTTTCATGATATGAACTATAAATATCATTATCAGATTCGGGTCACCACTTAAGCTCTCTTACAAGTTTTATTGTGCAGGAAAAATATAATACTACCTATTCTCTCAAAAAGATCAGTCTAAGTAGAAAACGGTGTTAGTTTATATATATATAACTAGCGACCCCCTCGCGGCTTCGCCCTCTTTAACTACTAAATTATTCATATAATGTATGTTTGCAAAGCACTTAAGATAATGTGAAAATTAATTAAACCCTAATGCAACCCGCATTTTCGTAGTTCCAATAAGGATTTTCCAATTGTTTTAAAATAAATACAAATAAATAACACAAACAACAGAAAACTTAAACGAAAGAAATTATAAACAACAGACTTCTTTCTTTCAGATTCTCTTACCCAAAAATACTTAAACAAAAGATGTAACCAACTATGTCGCTTGGAAATACATTATAATTATTGTATAACTCCAAAGTACGTGCAATTACTTCTAAATTTACTTTGCCAGTAGTAGCTCCGAACGACATCAGGGCCTTGGTTCTCTGACGGTTAATGCTGTTAGCCCTATTGGCTTTTACAGCGACACCGGTTGGGTAGGGAAGAGGGTACTCTGTCCCTGATGAAAAGCAAGCACTACGTGGCTGCCTGTGAGGAAAATTAAATAGAATGCATCGGCCGGGAATCGAACCCGGGCCGCCCGCGTGGCAGGCGAGCATTCTACCACTGAACCACCGATGCGTGTAAGGCAGGCGGGCGCGGCGGACGCGCTTGTATACGCAAAACGTCGCGGGGCGCGGAGGGACGCATGGCGAGTGGCGAGCCGTTTCGCAGCAAGGATTTTTTGATATTGTAACAACTTCTAAAGTACTTATTAAAATGAAAAACAGTAAAAGACAGTTTTGATCTACATTAAATGGCCAACGTAACTAATATACTTATTTATATGCTGAGAGTAAGGGATAAGTAAAACTTGAGTCGATACAGCTGATGTGTCAACGGCGTGATGTGTCAACAATTAAATGCGTTTTTCTCTAAAACTATTCGCAATTTCGAAATAGTGTAAAAAGCAAATTTTATCTTCGTTTAACGTAGAAAATTAATAAAGTATTTTAAAGGATAAGGATTAATACCATTAACGAAAAATATCCCTCACAATAAAAAATATATTGAAATTACTATTTTTAGACAGAGAAATGATCACTACACGTTATCCTTAAAATATACGAATATGCTGTCGCTGATTTTTTGTAGATCCTATTAAGAGGAACAATACTCTAGTACATTTTTTTCATGTAGTACTTACCCATTAAAGCAGCGCATGCGCGAAAGTGTATCAACGGGTAGGACTTTATACACATTTATCTTATTTATGTTAACTTACATAAGAATGTACAAATAATAAACTATATATAAACCTTCCCTGAGAAATACTCGACCTAATGGTGAAAACCGCATCAAAATCCGTTGGATGGTTTAGAAGAACAAGAGTTAGAAAGTTCAGACAGACACGAAAAGCGACTTTGTTTTATAAGATATAGGATTTTACTTTTTTCTATTTAAACCGTTTGTGTGAACTGAATCTTGATATTTTTAATTTATTTTTAATTATACTAATCTTTGTACTAAGATACAGTTGAAGAGTTTGTTTGGTTACCCTAACATCTAAGGAATTTTTGGTACAAATAGATATTTTTCTTTGTGTTCGATAATCTATTTATCGACAAAAGCTAGTATCAGTATCGTTACAAAGCAGCTCACTGTATTTTCTGAATATTAAAAATTAATTTTATTATACATATTTTAAAAAACCACACATTTCCCACTCACACCATCAGGTGGTGTAATAATGTACGGAGCGCTCGTCCTGTTCGAGGAACAACTGATCCACATCGTGGAGATCAGCTATACGGCGCTGATACTCACCGAGCTGATCATGGTGGCGCTGACCGTCGTCACCTGGCACCGCCTCATGGTGCTGGCTGAGCTGATCAGCCTCCTCATGTATACGGCAACGCTGTTAATATTTACTACTTATTTTGGTGAGTTTTGTTTTGGTTGTGGGTCAGATTGTAAGGCAAAGTGAGGCGTTAAGTTTCGCCATTCAATCTGTTTTGATTTCGAGCGGAAAGTGAGGAATAGTATGTTTTAACACTAGGTTCTCTCTGACTACCCTGCTTTATTGAAAAAGCATAAAACCGCATAATTTGGGTAACTTTGAGTTTAGCTGATCGAAGTTCGAAATGAAGTAGTATGACGAGAGCGGCGTTCAGTTTCGCAATTCAACCTGTTAAATCTTGAATTTGGACAGAAAGCAAAGAATGGGGTATCTCTTAAGACAAATTTTTCTTCCTTTACGTACTTTGCTGTGTGCGAAAAAAATGAAAAGAAAAATTTTCTTGTGATAAATTTTATTTTTTATGTACATATATTTATTTTATCCTATTCTATCCTATTTTGGGCTGTTTGTATATGATATTCTCATTTCCTTGATTAATATTTAAACCCATAGCTATCATCATCATGTAAACTCTATATATCTCTAATGTTACATTATTAAATATTTTTATTAAATCACTTGTAATTCATTTGTAATAATCATAAGAACAATTTTTTTTACTTTATTTTACAATCGCAGTAATTCAATTCTTGATATTAATTTTTACATTTCTCACATCAGATGCAGATTTCATAAGACACTGGGAGTTCTGGTGGAAAGTGACAGCAATAACACTTGTGTCCTGTCTGCCTCTGTACATAGTCAAGTACATGCACCGCAAGTGGAGCATGCGACAGTACAAAAATATAAGAAATTAATTATTTACTTTTAGCCCTACAGGATTCATCACATAACTTTTTTGCAAGAAGTTGCACTTTTATTTTTACTCTGTGTTACTTTTATTTTTTCATTCATAATTTTTCTTTTGTTATTTACTCTGAGGCATTTTTTAAAATTTTATATTTTCATAAAAATAATGTTTAGAATAATAGCCGCACTTTTATTTTTATTCTGTAGTAATTTCAATATTTTTTTCATATTATTCAAATGTTTATTTTTAAATTCTTATTATATTCTATTTCAATTGTAATCAAAGTTACCTTATATATAATCCAGCTGAATTTTTTTAGTGTATTGAAGCTTATTTCCGGACATTCGTTTAGAGTCCGTTGTTTTTGTATTATTCTATAGTATTTGTGATAGTGTGAATTGTATATATTGTATTTGTGATTGTGTTATATTTTGATATATATTTTTATCTTTTACTTTGTATTCTTATGAGTATTGTTTGTTTTCAATTGTGATATAATAACTGAGATTTGTAAATAGGAAGAAAGGTACAGTACGATCGACGGCTTGTGGCCGCCATGAAGATGACTGCACAGATTTGATTTTATAGTTTTTCTTACTTATGATTATTTTCTTTAAGAATGTACAATACGCAATAGTTGGGAAAGACTAAACTCAGGGCGGCTACGACTCACCAACCGTACTAATAGCTTGATAAAGAATTTCACTGTTTCGTCACACTTATTGTTGTTAAAAAATAACATAATTGGGTCTTCAGTGATTCTACCAAATTGGTTGTTTTATTCTGAAAATACATAATATATATAATAGTTCGAAATCTTTTGCTTGTTGTTGTTGAAATTTATGTTCTTTGGGCATTTAATCCTTTTTTACTACATATACTATTGTAAGCACTCTGTAACTGTAAGCATGTATATATACTTCAAAATCAGTCTATTTGGTTATTAAAATTTTAGAAAAATATATTTGGTTCACAAACATAACATTAATATAACAAAAACCAAACTCTATTTTAAATATTTGCGTTATTTTTTTTATAAAAATTACAAGACGGTGCATGTGATTTGTCGTAATGTGTTCAAAACCGATAGTGTGACAAATACCATAAATGTATAAAAATCAAACTTTTGTAACGCCCATTTTCAAAAGTTATGTAATTCTTATACAATTTTTATGTTTATTTATGGAATTTCTATCTGTTGAAGTTAAAACAAATAACGTTATTTTAAACTGTCAAGTTAAAAAGAAATGATAATATTGTTCTAAACTTCTTTGCTTCCAAATAGATTCATTAAATATTGATATTACCATTTTTGCGACTTTATAAAAATAAATTTATTTATATAATCATCTCATATTGTCATTAGATATAACAATAAACGATGTGCTTTCTTTTTCTTATACGATAAAATAAGAGGCCGTCGTGGCGCAGCGGCACAAGGGTGTGAATGTAACGCGACGGTTGCGGGTTCGATTCCCACTCGAGGAAGTGAAGATATTTATTTACGCTTATATTTCCATTTCTTCGCTCTGGTGTCGAGGTAAAGTGTTGAGTTCTGCAACTCAACACGCAATGCCTCCAGAATTCGGCAGAAATTGGGGAACGGAGTTTCTTAACACTGGGTCCCTCTGCCTACCCTGCTGTGTGCGGGATACAGCATGAAGCTAATTTATTTTGATAAAATAAATGTTATTAACTTCTTAACTTTCTAAATAATCCTTAACATTTTTATTTTTTTTTAATTTCTAGCATCACTTTGAGTTTTGTTTCACACAAAAAATTGAGTTTTGTTTTATTTTAATGTAAAATAAGGGTAAATTAAAAAACACTGTGATTTCAATTATTCAATAATAAAAATTAGTATTTTAAGTGTAATTAATTCCATAAGGTAGGATCTAACTTGGCAAGTGTATAAAGTATAAACAACAGTAATAAGGTACAAAATATGTTATTTGTGATATGATATTTATTGGATAGATTATAAAAAACGTTGGAGATTCGCTTATTTATTTTAATTGTGCATTACTGATGTTCATTATTTTATGTTAACCACACGACAATTTTGTGTTTTGCACGGTATAATTATATTATAGCAGTTAAGTATAAAATAAATTGTTTTATTTCAAGTAGTCATGTCTCTTTACCTAAGCGCTAGGTATATTTCTAAGCGTCAGCCATTAGAATTTATTTTCTTCTTTTTATTCAAAAATCACCGTTTAGATTTCAATAAAAACACTTGTGGTAACACCATTAATATATAGATCAAAATAAGAAATCGAACTACTTAATTCTATTTGTTGCATAGAAAATGGTTGTAATGTAGTGTTTTTAATAGTTCAAAACAAATTAACACCTTACAAAATATAATTATCTTAAATAAACTTAATATTAATCACTGTCGTAAAAAATGAACCTACCCAAAATATTGTAAATGACTTAAAAATGTTGAATGCTACCTTTGAGATAACGGTGTAGTAAAGGAATTGACGTCTAATTCAGTACCAGAAGTAGATTTTGCATGAAGAGAATGTTTGGATACTACTCGTTTGGCCCACGCCAGGTCCCTAGAACTTCTTGACCTTCGAGTTCGGGACTTGGAACTACCTGAGCTGAGTGATTGGGTTGAAGTGGAGCCCTCGGAACCAGACCAGGAATCAGTGGCTTGCGCACCTTGATACGTCTGTGTCGTAGTAACGGTGCTTGTCGAATACATCGGTATTTCCGGTTTGGTATTGACATATTTTTTATCTACCTTAATTTGAGTGATATGGGTCTCTATTTTTGGCGGGCTTCGCGGCCTTTCGGGATGTCCTACGTCAATAACGTTTCCAATTTTCTTCTGGCTATTCTGAGAAGCTACCGAACTCTGACTAATACTCTCAGTGCCGCTCATTATAACGTCCATTAACTTTTCGGTGTTTTCGTGCATATCATATACTTTTTGTGTTTTCATGGAGCCTAGAGAAGATGTTTTTGTTTTAGGAATCGATTTCCTTGAACGTTTTTTATGAGAATAGTAAGCGGCACTTTGGTGAGATGGTAACATTGCTGGAATGCTAGATTCTACTTTAGCGTATGCGACTTCTTTACTCAGGGAAGATCGATCCGTCCCTTCACAGTGGCATCCGTCTTCGTCGCCAAAAATAAAACTATAAGATATTTGCAAGAGGCAAATGACCAAACTTATAAGAAGAACAACAACTACATATAAATGTGGTGTCCAATCCATATTGACATATACATAAGATTCCTTTAAGGCTTTCCATGGGTGCCATTTTGATACACCCGAATCTTGGAAATTAAAAAGATTTCTTCGATGAAGTCCCTTTCCATAGCTTTGGACAGCAGCTGCTATTCTCAAAACACCACCATATGCTGCATACAACTTCTCATCAAGAAGGCGCGGTGCAATGTCTCTTTTCATCCAGTGCCAGAGTTCATTATTAAAATTGACAAAATCTATATGACGGCAAGCATTAGGAGAATTATGAAGTATGCATTTCGAAGCCGTCGTATAGTATTTTAACAATATGCTGTCTGAAATTGGGGATGTGAGACTGACGAAACCATCCTTTTTAAAGGGCAAAGCTATTGACGAGGGATGGACATGATCGTCTAATTTAGGCACAGGTAAATGAATACAAGATTTAGAATCTCGCTTAGTTACTAGTATTGCACATGGATCCAATACGTCACTGGGCCCTATTCGAATCTTTTCGACTGTAAAATTTGCCATATCAGGAGTAGTGTTAGGTCTTTTCCATCCTAAGCCTTGAGAATTGAGGAATATCTTCAGTTGATCATAGCAATCATGTAATTCTCTTACTTTTCTATAAGAAACGTATCCAGCGTAGTATGCGAATCTAGCTGATGGTAGGATATCATTCCTCATATGAGCTCCTACAGTGTCAGCTAGAACTTCTTTAAGTATATTATGGGTATTTTTATTACAATTTCTGTCAATAGTTTTAAAAGCATTGCGAACATACCTTAATGATTCTGATATATAAAAATCATTTATTTTGCCCGGTTTAACAGAATGGGGTATAATGTCTTCTAACGCTTTTCGTACTTCTAATTTTATTATTTCGTCGACACTCCAACAATCTGTATTGGTTAGTCTTTTATAAAATAATGTACTGCCAACTTGAGAGCATGAGACTATGTTTATAAATAAAAATAGAAAAATTAAAACTAACATTGCATTTTAAAATATTGACTTCACATAAGTATTTTGATTTTGATATTTGTGACAAAATTAAATTGATAAAGATAATATTGAATTTAGGTATGAATATAAGCATATTATACCTCTTTTATATTTTTCAATCATAATTGGTTTTGCTGCTCTCGCTGTTATTATGAAATTTATAGTAATATAAAGTAATCTTTACAAGTTTCCAACGAAAGCAAACAAAATAATTATAAATAAAGTTCAAGCTGGTATAAATAAATAAAAATAATGTCTAGAAGTTGGTTAATAGAAGAAGATGGTTAAAACATTTGATGTAGAAGTTAAATAATAAAAAGAAAAAATATTACTGTTCAGTGTGATTAGTATTGTTTATAATTTCAATGATCAGTCTTTAAGACTATAAAAGACCATTTACGAAAAGGATGTATAAAGTCAGCTAGGTGCGATATCGTATTTCATTGGTACGAACCATTGAAAACCGTATCACCAGTATAAACAAAATTAAAAATATAATGACGTAGTAAATGGTTTTCTTTTAATCTATATTTTTTCAATATGACATTTTATCTGACAAATTGACAACTGTCAATTATTGCCGGTGGGACTGAAAATTCAAAGAATTTAAAAAAGTCAATCATATTTCATTGTTTTCTGTTTTGGTCTTATAATTTCTTATTTTTCTAAAATTGTATTGTTTAATATATTATACGGCTAACAAATATTTGAAGGGAAGTTTGAGCTTTAAAATGTCTAGGGTAAGAAATATCTGACAATATGTACTATGTTGTACACATAACATTCATGTAAAACTTTTATAACTTACTTTATTTTTATTTTATCCTAAAGTTTCACACGAGCAATCTAATATACATACTGAAAATAAAATAAATTAAGAACTAAAATATTATCATATACAAATACAAATTAATGCCTATAAATTAGTAGTAAATTGCATATTTCTGTACTATATGCGAAGAAATAGTTGTCGTCGGTGCGTTTAACGAGTTGTCATATCTCGTAAACAGTCTGAATATAGTTGTAGTTTATTTATTGTAGGATATAAGATCATTTTTCACAATTAAAAAAGAGAAGAAAATAAAAGATGAAGACAGTGATGTTATACCAGAATCACCAGATGTTGAAGTAAATAAAAAGGTTTGTTTTCCTTTTTAATTGGCTAAACTTTATTAACAAAAATACTTATAATATTGTATTAAATCTTAAAGCAAAGATTTTCCAATCAATGAATAAATAATATATAAATATTACATGTTTCTGAAAACAATTTAGGGAAATATCAATATTTAGAAATTATCCTATATATATATCCATCCATCCATCAGCCTTTCAATATCCACTGCTGGACATAGGCCTCCCCTAATTCTCGCCACCCTCTCGGTCCTGAGCCCCTTATCCTTAAATTATCAGCTTAGTTTGTTGATTTCTGCTCAAATTGTATCAATAAAGCTGTATTCCTTCACTGTCAGCTCTGGTGTAGTGCAGTGTGGATTAGTCTAAATGTAGCCAAAATTACCTTTGCTTTCAGTACTGGCTCTCAATGGAATGAGTTTAATTAAAAGTAATACAACAGGAAAAAAAAACAATGTTCTGCTTTTATTTTATTAAATGTTCTAATTACTTTTTAAGTGTATATGTTTTAATTATGTAACTTAATGTTTAAGAAAAAAGTATCAAGGAAACGCAGGCAAATTAAAGAAGATTCAGATGAAGATATCTCACCACCTAAACAAAAAACTACACCTGCAAAACAAAAATTCCAGGAAATTAATAATAAGGACTTATTTGGGAGCGAACCGATAAAGAGATCTGAACCAATAGTTAAGAAAACTAAGAAAAAGACAGAAACTGGTATACACTCAGATGATGAATTTGAGCAGAGTCTTTTACAATTAGATGAAAGTAATAAACTTGATAATTTAAATACAACAGAAAATATTGAAGTAAAATCAGAAAGTAACAGCAATCATAAAACAAATATAAAAAATCATGATAAAAAGCATATTGAAAAATCAAAATCTCCCAAGAAGAAAGTAGAAGATGATAAATTATTAGAAAAAAGTAAAACAGATAATTATGTTAATAAAAGTCCAAATAAAGTTGACAAAGATAATAAATCTAATAAAAGAAAATTAAATAAAAGTCATATCGATGATGATACACAAAATCAGTCAAGTCAAATCTCAAAGGAAGAAAAGGACTTCAGTGAGTTTTTAAATAATGAGCAGGAAGAAACACTTGATAAAGAGACAAATGAGCCTAAACAAAAAAAGCGCAAATTAGACAGAAGTCTTAATGAATCAGGTATATTTTTGTTTATTTGTATTTGTAGAGGATGTTGTGGCTGAGTAAGATAGTGTATGACTTAAAATCCTTTGGCTGTAGAATTTGGTCCACTTCACGCAATGAATTATTTTCATTTTCCTTCTCTAATAAGAAAGTACAGTGTTAAGTTCTGATGAAATATTTTATTTAGTATAGTAAGCTAAACAGGTTATAATATTTCGAGGTATTTGCAGACATCTCTGCAGAACATATATATTTTAGATGTGATATGCACAAAGTAGCTTTTTTTTGTTATATATACTTTTTTCAATGTTACAGTATTATCAGATGAAGAAAGGCATGAAAGGAAAAGATATTCAGCTGCATTATACCAAAAATATTTGAACAGATCTGGCCCTAAACACTTGGGAACAAAAGAAGTTCCAGAAGTAAGTATAAAATAGTAGTTTTTATATTGATTTTGACTGGGGAAAAAATATTTTAACATAGTTTTATTTAATAAGACTAATTAATAAAAAGTTATATTATAAATTTACAAAAAAATATTTTTCTGCTTTTTTTGTGAAATAACACCTAAGAAGTGTAAAAAATCACTAATAAATATATAATAAATAAAATTGAAAATTATTAAATTTACAGGGTGCACCAAACTGTCTCAAGGATTGTGCGTTTCTGCTCACTGGAGTTTTAGATTCATTCGAAATGGATGAAGTGGTAGCTGCTATCACTAAATATGGTGGTTGTGTTAAAAGTGGGATAAGTAAGAAGGTAATTTTTTCTTATTTTTATGAGGTACAGATAAAGGCCATCGTGGCGCAGTCACAAGTGTGCAACTATAAAGGCGAAAGTTGTAGGTTTGATTCACGCTTGAAAAGAAATATTTAATATCCTCATTTCCTCGTTTTGGGACGAGGCAAAATGCAGAGTTGAGTTCTGTGATATCTCAAGAATTGGGCGGATAGTAGGGAACGGAAATGTCTTAACACTGGTCCCCAGGTTCCCAGGTACTCTCTGCCCGCCTTGCTATGCGCGGGATATAGCGTGAAGCTAAAAAAAGTAAAGATAGGAAAAATATAAAAGTAGAGTGTAGAAAATAATGTTTATACAACCAACCAAAGCTATACAGCAAAATACAATTAAAAATAACTAACTACAACTACTTATATGTTAACATCATTGATACCAGTTTTGCTTGCTGTGCAATGGTACATTAAATTCTCTAATATTTTTGTTAAATTATTAAAAAAATATATATTTTAAGATAACACATGTAATAGCTGGTGAAGACGCGGGTCCAGCAAAGCTAGCTAAAGCACAAGAGCTAGGTGTTAAAATCATTAATGAGGATGAATTCTTAAAATTAATCAAAGATTCAAAAACAGAAAAAAAAGAATCACCGAAAGACAAAAAGGACAGAAGTAATAAGAAAAAAGATAAAAGTGCTGAAAAGAAAAAGAAATATCATGATATTTTAATTGATGAGATTAAAAAGGAAAAATCGATTTCTCCAGTGAAGCCTGTTGAGATACCGAAAATTAAACAAGAAGTTATTGAAAAACCTGTTAACTCCGAAATAATGACTAATGGTAATATATTATATTTTTTTTTCTTTACTGTGTTCTTCATAGAAATTAGGCAGGCAGTAAAAACTTAGTGTCGCAACAATCCATTCTTTACTTTTTAAAATAACCCAACTTTTTGCCAAATTTAATAATTGTAGTTACCACAGGAGTAGGAGTGGAGAGAGAGAGAGGAGCCCTTTAAGCTTAATGTTAAATTGGGAAACAAGACATTTCATGGTAAATTTCATACAAAATGCGGCAAAAACGACCCATAAATGCTTCTTTCTGCCTTCTGAGTATGTTGACTTCGAAACAGTTTTTTTAGTGCCTTTACCTGAATTGACTAGAAGACTTCTCAGTTCAGTTCCATTTCAGTTAACAGAATATGTGAACTGAAAGAAGGCAAACATTATTAAATTGAATGAATTACAGGTGACAGAAGTGAGAAAAAAGTAGAGCAAGCTAATGTGTCAGAAAATAACTATACAATTTCATTGATGTGGGTGGACAAATATAAACCACAAAGTATAAAACAGATTATAGGACAGCATGGGGAAGCCAGTAATGTTAATAAGTAAGTATGAAGCGGCATATATACATACATAAACCTTGACGTTAACCTTGGGAAGCATTTCTTGTTTTTATTTCTCATGTAAGATATATACACAGAAAGAACCATATGTTCTTTCTACTCCGTGATATTGCGTGTAGGATGACCTAACTTAACGCCACCACTTGTTTAGCTCATTGGGGAAATTAAAAATCAATTTTCCAAATGGCAAAGTACCTAAAAACAAGACCTACAATAAACAATTTATATAACTATGTATACACTATACATATATTATATTATTATCTAAGGAACAGTAACAGTTAGATTTATATATGTGACTTAAACACAGATTTTATATTTAGTTTTTAAAGAAATATTGAAAAATATAGACCTTGTCGTGAATCAGGAGTGTAAGTGTAAATGCAACAAGTGATTGAAAATACTCTTGTAAAGCGCGGGATTGAGTACCGTCACTCCGCACGAAATTCCAAGAATCCAGCAAAACATAAGGAACGGACAGAATGAAAAAAAAAGTAATTATTATTTACAGATTATTAAAATGGTTGACAAAATGGTATGTGAATAGAAAAGCTAAACTTCCCAAGCCCAGTCCGTGGGCCAAGAATGATGATGGTGGTTTTTATAAAGCTGCTTTATTGTCTGGACCTCCGGGTATAGGTAAATGTCTTATTTTTGTATTGTTTTATTATGTTTATTAATAATTTTGAATATTTTTCATTACATGCATGCAGTCTCTTTCTTTCGGTCAAAGAATAAAATATGATAATGGCTGGTTTCTTTTTTCAATATTTTTAGGATTTTAACCTAATCCCCATTCATTATGTAGAAAAGTTAAATAAAGTATTCATTTCTTTATTTATTTTTTTTACTTCCACATATTCGCGTAAATTTTGTCACATTTTTTTGATATATGGTGTGTCTTAAGTAGCAAAACCCTCTGTGCACATTAGGTTACTGAATTGGATCAATCATTATGATTCAATATATTATCATTTACTCTAAATGGAATGAGACCTATAACCTCACAATCTTCAGAAATTGGTGTTGATCTTTTATGCATATTAAAATATGAACCTATATTGGACAATATTCATTTCCATCACCATCACATTAAGTAATATTAGTAAATATTATTTTCTCTTCTTTTACAGGTAAAACCACAACAGTGTCACTAGTATGCAAAGAATTAGGTTTCGATATGGTTGAATTCAATGCATCTGATACAAGGAGCAAGAATCTTATAAAGGAACAGATTGGAGAATTGTTATCTACTACTTCTTTGTCTGGATATGCTAAAGGTATTTTCTATGCACTGAAATTTGAGACTTAAAAAAAAATAAATCAGATTCACACTGTATCCTGCACACTGCAGAGTAGGCAGAGAAAATCTAGTGTTAAGACATTCCATTCCTCATTTTCCACTGAATGTTAAGACATTGCGGGTTCCCTCTGCCTACCCTGTTAAGTGCGGAATACGGAAACGGTGCCTGAAGCTAAAATAAAATAAAAATATATCACAATATAATTGTCAATCGTTTTTTTACTTTTTAGGTAACACTAACAAAGGCAGTGCTGTTTCTAAGAAACATGTATTAGTTATGGACGAAGTTGACGGTATGGCTGGCAATGAAGATAGAGGTAAAGAATTATAAAAAATGTAATTCTACTATTTTTTCATCCCCCAACGCATACAAAAAAAAATGTAATTCTACTGTTTTTTCATCGCCCAACGCACACAGAGTCCACAACGCACATAAGTTTCACATATCAGTTTTTGTGCTTAAGACGTCGTGTCTACCAAACGATGAACCGATCTAGATCTAGATTTTTTTGCTTGAAAAGTGATTCTTGTTTATAATTTTGAAAAACTATTGATTTGAATTTGTAATTGATATAATTTTAATTGGAGTTTACAATAATACGTATTTTAACAATTTTTTATACAATATTTATAACTAAATTTAAATCAATATTAAAAAAACCTTACTTTTTGGTTATGTTCTTTATTGTGTATTTTTTTGTGTATGCAAAAAAGACTATTCTATTCAATATAAATTTCCAGGTGGTCTCCAAGAGTTAATATCACTTATAAAAACAGCCTCAGTACCAGTAATATGTATGTGCAACGACAGGAACAGTGAGAAAATGAGGACGCTATCCAATTATTGTTATGATTTACGATTTAGTAGACCGAGGGTGGATCAGATTAAGGTTTGTTTAATATTTTTTAAGTGGCATGTGTGCTTTTAAAAAACCATTTATAAATCGGGACTTGAACCCGTTTTCTAAATTCTAGCTAGTTTGGCTAGATTCGAATTCCACTAGCGGTATGAAATATGTTCATATTCTCGCTCTAATAATCAAACAAAGTGCGTCGTTATTTTCCGCCTCTCACTCCGCAATGTCTTGTAATTTGAATGTCAGTACTCGGTTCCCTCTATGTACCCCGCTCGTTACTATTACACTAATTTATATATAAAATATAATAAAAATCATAATATATCCCTCCAAAACACCATAAACCTTTGAAATTCCAGTCAGCAATGCTGTCAGTGTGCTTCAAAGAGGGTCTCAAAGTCCCCGCCGATGTGCTATCCCAGCTAATAGTGTCAGCAGGACAGGATGTGAGGCAAACCCTGCACTTGCTTTCCTTGTGGTCAGCTGATAGCCAAATAGATAAGGAAAAACTGAGTAAGGAGACAGAACGGGTTAAGAAGGATGTTAAGATGGTATGTTTGTTGTCCTTTAAGTATTAGTTAATAATAGACTTAGGACTTTTTAAGGTATTTTTATCTTATTTTTTATGGTCAGTAGTTGTTGGAATTAATTTGTAAGAATTTGACAATTTGTTTTATGGTTGGAAGCAAGGTTGCTTCTCTCAATTACTTTAAATAAGTAAGTGGTTATGTTATCAAATCCACACTTTAAATACGTGGGGATTTGATAACATAACCAGTAGTAACTACTAGTTTCCCTACTAGTTAATAATATAGAATTACAGTAATTGGACCGTCGTCGTGGTGCAGTAAAACATTGACTGTAAAGTGCAGACATTACTTTTGTGGATTCAATTCCCACTTTGGTCGGACGGACTGGATGGGTGTACTATTTACATGTCCTCGCTTTGGTAATAAGACAACAATTAACACGACTGGTAATATGTAACGCGGCGTTCCGATCCGACAATCGAAAATTTATATTTTTACAGCTTTAACTTAATATATATATTTTTTACAGGGCCCATGGGAAGCAGTTCGCAAAGTATTTAGCGCAGAAGACCATAAAACTATGAGTATCAATGATAAAAGTGACTTGTTCTTCAGCGACTATAGTATTATGCCTCTTTTCGTACAAGAAAACTATTTAAACGTATCGCCGCATTGCCCTAAGTAACGTATTATTTTCTTTTTTAAACATGGATAAAGCTCGTCGTGACGCATGTAAAGCGCGGCGTTGAATTCAACCACTCAGTACGAATTGGCTTAATATTGTATATCTTATGGATCTTTTAAATTGTTCTTTCTTTATTAATTATTCTTTTTAATATAGAATATTAAAAATTTCAATGTGAAATGTGACATTTAGAGACCTTTATTCATAAATTGTTATATACTAATTAATTTATAGGCACGAAGTTCTAAGCAGATTAAGCCAAGCCGCGGACAGTATAAGTTTAGGGGATATTGTGGACGCAAAGATACGCGGAAGCCAAGCATGGAATTTGCTGCCATTGCAGGTATACTTAAATCTATCTTATTTCTTAACATGAAATTAAACTTTTTTTTTGAACGTGAGTGCAGATAGAACCCACAACCTGTCGCGTTTACAGTCCCATGCTGATGCCCCTGTACCATGACTGGCGTAAACTATTTTACTTAATAAGTGTAATTTAATTCCCAGGCAATATTTAGCAGTGTAATACCAGGACACTCTTTGGAAGGGCATGTTGCGGCTCAAATACAGTTTCCGTCGTGGCTCGGGAAGAATTCTAGGAGAAACAAAATGAATAGATTGTGCCAGGAAATACATTCGCATACTAGACTTAGGTAAATTGGTTTTTCTATTTTTTAAAAGGTTACATAAGTCTTTAAAAATAGACAAAAAAAACTATAAGATTACTTACTTAACTTCACTCTTTATCCCTAGCGGAGTAGTCAGAGAGAACGGAGTGCCAAACACTTAATTATAATAACAATAAGATTACTTTGTATTATTATATGAATGTATGCAAAAAAATAATGTAATAAATAAATGTAACTTAGCAGGTAGTTAATAGTAAAGGTGTTAGAGGTGAGCACTGTCTCTAATATAAAATTTGAAGCTGAAAAAGCCTTTTTAAGATTTAAGCATGCATCTTCCAGAACAAATGAAAAATATTTTTTTCCTAATCATCAATCATAATCAAACTAATAATTACAATATGAAACACTAATAATTATATATTTTTAGCATATCTGGATCGAAATCGGCCATATTCTTCGACTACGCGAAACATCTCCGCGACGCCATAGTGACTCCCCTCATAAAGGATAGAACAGATGGTATAGAGAAGTCACTCTCTGTATTAGAATCTTATCACTTGTTGAGAGAAGATCTGGACTCGTTAGTTGAGCTATCATTGTGGCCTGGGCAAAGGAATCCCACAATTTTGATAGATTCTAAGGTTAGTGATTGTTAATTTATTAATGATTGATGATAGTTTTTATACTAAAAGTTTGTATATCAATTAAAATCCTTTTTGTATGGCTATTTAACAATTAAGGGTATATAATAACACATCTCCTTGATATATATGCAAAACTTAACGTATTTTTTTAATTAGACATGTTTGAAAAAAATAACATGTCAATAAACCAAGAAAGCCAAGAACCCAAACTTGGCTTATCTTGCTTAAAGTTATTGTTATAGTATAGCTAAATTATATAAGGTCTTCCCCTATTACCCATGTATTATTCTGATATATAAGCTATACTACTAATAAAAAAATAAAGAAAGATGAAACTATAGAGTTTCATCTTTATTTTTTTAGTAGTTTTTGCATGACAGTGGAACCATCCTTTTGCAGAAACTTTCACATTTATAATATTCGGCTTCATGCATGCTACATGTTGAGTGGCGGAAGTCAACGCCGGAAAAGAAAATATAATTTATGAATTGTACCCGTGCGCCACAACAGTGTATATTTATAAGAGAGTATACTTTTATTAAATTAGTGAATCAATTTTACATTTTTAAATATAAATTATTATAAAAAAATACATTTAAAAATATAAAAAAAAAACCACTCTTCCGAGGGCGGGAAAGGGTCCAAGCCATCGGCGGCTAGGGCTCCAGAGAGAGAAACCTCCGCACAATATGCGCCGTCTCAAGTAATACTGCCTTCTGTATCCGGTTCTTGATCCAACAGCTAAGCGATAGTCTCTTAAGGTGTTGGTTGAGGCTTTTCGCTATTAAACCGTTAACCGTAACCACTATCGGCACAATGTCAATAGTCGCATTGACATCCCACATGGCGGTAATCTCATGAGCTAGGTCCAAATATTTAGATAGTTTTTCTTTTTCGGCCTTCGCGAGATTGTCATCATGTGGGATAGTAACGTCAACAATCACTGCGCGGCGCGCCACTCGGTCTCCTAGTACTATATACGGTCTATTGGCAACAATATACCTGTCAGTAATAATAGACCGATCCCAGTAGAGCAAAGCACAGCTATTTTCAAGAACAGACATGGGATTGTACCTGTAGTAAGGCACCTCCAATTCTACAAGGCCATATTGAAGAGCAAGTTGCTGGTCTATTTTCTTGGCTACTTGATTGTGTCTATGCAAATACTCTCCATTAGCAAGATGAGAACAACCAGAGACAATATGTCTGAGGGACTCCCCAGGTCGATGACACGCCCGGCAGATATCGATAGTGCCATCTTTCATCGTCACTTCGTCCATAATTGCTCAGACAAAAACCTTCAGTTTCTCCGAAAAAATCCCCAAACTGTAACCAAAATAATGATGAAGCAGTATCCACGTCCTGGCCCACTAGGGCTCTATGGAATCTACCATGCAGCTCCTTGCTCTTCCACATAGCCATGCGATCAGAAGTAGTAAGTACTACAAGCCGACGCCAGTTCTCTTTGCCCAAGGAAAGAGGAGTAAGGCCTTTGTCAACTGTTACCACATCCTTGTGCGTATCCACGTCAATCTTGAGAAAATATTCTCTAAGACTGCTTGGTTATGGAGGTTCTTGACATTTAAAAAGCCACGACCTCCACACTTACGCGAGATATACATTCTCATTACAGACGAACGCGAATGGTGCATTCGGTATGTCGTCAACAATTTACGTATTTTGCGATCTACAGAGTCTAACTCAGTCTGTGTCCATCTCACAATGCCAAAAGTATAGGCTAACAGCGGCATAACCCAACCGTTAAAAGCACGCACCTTGTTACCACCAGATAAAAGACTTTGCAAAGCACTTTTTTCAGGCGACGAAAGAAACGCTCCTTCACCAATTGCTTTATGCTCCGTTCATCAATACCCAATGCTTCAGACATTCCAAGATATTTATAAGTCTCACCTTCACCAAGAGTTCTGAAGGAAACAGAATCTGAAATGCAAATATTATCAGATCTTATCACACTCCCCCGCACTACATGCATGCTCGCACATTTATCGACGCCAAATTCCATTCTTATATCACTACTAAAAGTTTGAGTAACCTTTAGTAGCCGCATAAGATCAGAACGTTTTGACGCAAATAATTTCAGATCATCCATGTACAGCAAGTGAGAAATGACCTTACCCCCCCGGCGAAGACGAAAGCCTAAACCTGAATCCTCTAACATAGTGCTAAGAGGATTCAGAGCTAGGCAAAACCATAAAGGACTCAGACTGTCACCCTGAAATATACCCCTCTTTATCCTTATCGGTTCAGACGTTGCAGGAATATCACACTCCCCTAGATGACGAAGGACAGTGACCCATTGTCCCATACAAGCCTCCAAAAATGATCTTAAAGTAATATCAATCTTATATAACTCCAAGACCTTCAAGAGCCAAGTATGTGGCACTGAATCATATGCCTTCTTATAGTCTATCCAAGCAGTAGTGACATTTTTCCTGTTCCGTCTTACCTGTTGGCTTATAGTTGTGTCAATGAGAAGAAGTTCCTTCGTACCACGGTCACCAGCCTTACATCCTTTCTGAGTCGGTGCCAAAATTTTGTTATGAGCAATATGTTCTGTGATTTTTTTAGTCAGAATAGATGTAAAGAGCTTACAGATGGTAGGTAAGCATGTTATTGGGCGATAGATTTTGGGCTCCGTGGTACATCCGGATTTGTATGACAGGAATGTTAGACCTGTTGTCAAAAATGTTGGTAACAATCCAGAGTCAAGGGCATCCTGGAATTGTGTTGCGAAAACGGAATGTGAACTACGAAACCACTTAAGCCAGAAATTATGCAACCTGTCTAGCCCGGGACATTTCCAATTACTAGCATAACATATTAGTTATGCTAGTATCGCACACCTCACGTCAATTTAGTAGTTTTTTTTATTAGTATTAACCCATTTTTATAATTCTTACAGGTGAAAGCAGCCATGACTCGTACATACAATAAAAAAGCTACAGCTCTTCCATATGCACCTGGAGCTATCAAGAAAGGCCATGGACATGATGATGAAAACACCCAAGATGATGAAGAGCAAGCTGGGGATAGCGACCCAGAAAATGATATGCTGATTAAAGTATATTTATTTTAAATGTATTTTTTTTAAAAGATTGTTTTAATTGTATAAAAAAATTATTCTGTGTTAAAATAAACATTAGACCTTATTAGAGTATACACAAATCTGCCAGGGGCAATTGTGGACTGTAAATACTATATTTGTGACTGTAAATTTAATCCCCATAAAATATTTCCAATTCAAATAACATTATTAATCAAACGATAACATTATGTCCTTTATCTGTCTTTTAATAACATTTTCTTTCCAGAAAAAGAAAACTAAAGAATCAGATAAGCCCAGTACAAGTAAAGTAGCTAAGGGAAAGCAAAGTGCATCGAGCCCAAGCACGGCTAAGGGGAAAGCAACTGCTTCTAAAGATAAGAAAAAAAAGAAATGAATCTGGTATTTGTTCTATAAACTCTTGACTATCATGTTTTCCAATTTTGTTTATTTTTTGTTTACAATAAAAATAATGATTGATATCTTAGTTTTATTTATTTATATTTCAATGATTGAATTATTTTAAATTCCTTGTTTTGATAACAAGACAATGCATCGCAATAATGTCCATCACCTAGCACAAAATGTCCCTAAAATGTAGGCTAAAACTCTGACACCAAAGGTCTTGACACTATGTTACCCTGCTATATAAAAAATAACTATAATGATTTTATGTTTACTTTATCTATAATACTGTTGTTTAAATTCAAATATTAAAATAGAAAAATATATATAACATTAATAAATAAAAAGAGACAATAACAAAATATAACAGATAGCACTCATTTATTATTACATAATTGCAACTAAATATTCACAAAACTTGATTGTTTTTTTATAAGTTTCTAATCTTTCTTTATTTTGGCCGCCCTCGGGTCGTCGGGTCTCATAATAACGAACACTTTCTTGTATCTTCGGTTGTCACCATCGGTCTTTAAATATTTATAGCAAGCATAAACTCCACAACCTATTCCAAATAACGCAAGGCCAGTGGAAGCCATGACTTCGGGGATCTCGGTCCATCCCTGCCTTAAAAGCTGGCCAAATGACCTCCTGGCAACTAGTACAGACATTTTACTTATTTGCTAAGTTATTAATACAATAAGATATAGGCAGACACCTTCAAGAAAATATATCTGACTCCCATGAGAATATTAAATAAAATGTCATTGTCAAATGTCAATCAAAATAAAATAAATTAAGACACAGAGCAATAACCGTACCGTAATATAGGGTAGATAATTTTTTTTAAACTTAATTTCCTAAGTAACATTGCTTCCTACTTTAAATATAGAATAATCTATATTAAAGTTAATTCTGGTTTCACATGTACTATGTAGTAAAAAAAGAATATAAGCTCATTATATATAATAAAAATATAAATTTCTATTACAACTGGATATAGGATGGGAGCAAGAGATATATACCTATTGATCACTATGACACATTTTAATAGGGTGAATAGAAAAATATGCTGCGACTACTATTAGTTCATTAGCATTTGTAGCAAAACATTCTTGTTTTGCTACAAATTTGTTGCAATTTGCTTGTTTGCCCTGTTTGTAAATAATTCTTTATTTACAAACAGGGCTTGCAGAAATGAAATATTTTTTTATATACCGATACCTAATTGAAAATAAAACGCAATATGTAACATATTACATCAGAAGCGTAAAACCTCAAAAATTAAAAAAATATATTAACCGTAATGAAATTTAAACAAAAGAGTTTCAATGTTGAAAATGTAACAATATCATATTTAAAAAAAATCTTATATGTTTATTGACATTCATTCTGTCATAGAGACTTTAGCATTAAATTATATTGAACTATTAGGTATTTATCTGGAATATTTACTATACAATGCCACAACAAAAAGAAGTAGGTCATCAAGTCAAATTTGAAAATAATCTTAAAGGACTTTTCAAAAAAGCATGTTGGGAAATTCCAGAAATTATGGGATCGTCCTGTTTAGCTATAGCAGGCATAATAATGGGGTGTGTTGCTGCCTACAATTACATAAAAAATGATGGAGATAATCGAGAATACAAAAAAATTTACGTCATTATGCGACCAGATGATCCTAGAGTTTCACGTCTTAGGAATCCAGTGTTTACGGAATATAAATAAAATTGTAATATTTAAAAGTATATTAATTCTTAGACGTAAAAGTAAATAAATATTATTACGGAAACTGTGAATTTATTCCATTGTACTACAATAACAAAAAATATTATTAGAAAAGATTTTGAGGACATGATTTAGATTTTGTATTGTTTTTTAATTATCTGTAGATATTTTTCCTATTATTTTACAACATAAAACTTTTATCTTTATTTATGAAATTGTTAATCAATTTTAACAAATTGAAAATAAACTTGTTATTACTTTTCAAGAGGCAATACACTAGCAATAAACTTAATATTTGACATTTGACACTTGACGGCAAATAGCATTGACGTATTTGACATTGGCGAGTAGAAGGTCGTCGACTCAGCGGCTAAAGCTTGCTTATTGCAAACTTTACTTCAATACCGCACTATCTCATTCAGTTACATCATATTTCAATCGAGATCAGTAATTAGACTCCAAGAGTCCTACACTGTCGGTCGTGTTGTGCATTAAATAAATTAAATTAAAAATGGGTTCACGTTTTCAAGTCGTCGAACAAGGTCCGCCTATTGAAGTTTTCCAACTTAACAAACTTTGCACTGAAGATTCATTTAAAAATAAAGTGAACCTCGGTGTGGGAGGTGAGTTCATTTTAATCTATATGTATTAACGCTTAGAACTTACACACTTGTTCATTACTTTCAGTTATATATTATGTAAGAAATTTACATTAAAATACAAACCGGCTATAAATGACTTTTAAAGTTTCGCACATAAGTAGTTTTAAAATGTTGTTTTTGTTTTTTCAACAATACTTATTGGACAGTGCCCAATTAATGTAACCACTGAGAAAGTAATGCAGCGGCAGCTTTATTGTTCAAATTCTTGTTCAGATTTTTACGTAATATATTCATAACAGTCTTGCATTACATTCAAATATATACGCAAAGAATTTTTATTTGTATAAATATAAACATTCATGATTCAAATTGATTACATTTTTCATGTATATTAATGTGACTTATATGTGAAAATATATAGTATTATTAATATAGACAATTGTTTCAATTTATAATTTTAAATGATTTTTTTGAACAAGTCTGTTCAATTTACAATTTATATACAGGGTGTCCCAGGAGACAACGATAAGACGAAAACAGGTGATAGACCAAGTTGTGACAGTTATGAGAAAAATATTAAAAAAAATCTTTTTCATGTATATTTCATATTATATTGATTTCAAAAAACATCGGAAAAACCGACATCCTGTCCTGTCCGACATTTTTCAGGTCCTAAAACTACAAATATTACTCTTTCTTAATTTTTTTTTCTGTAATGTAATCATGATTAACCCTTCTGTGAATTACAGTTTAAGATTGGAACATACCTGCATCAGTTTTCAATAAAATGTGGTGTTTTTGCCAAACATTAAATTCAAAATATTTACTACACCCAACTTTAACCGACTGTATTATAAAAAAAATGTACTACACTGTTTTTGCAAGTAACTTTAAAAGTTTGCGCAGTTAATCTGGATTACGAAATGGTACGATACTTGATGTTCAGCGTTTTGATATCTTTTGTGATACATTCTAGCTGCAGCATAAGTGTTACATAACCATTCTCCATGAATGAAATGCATATTGGCAATGTGTCAAAGACCGAGTATGTGGCCTGCGAGAGCCCGGACTTGAGCACTATCCTTATAAGTCCTGGGCCAGCCCCTAAATCGGAAATGTTCAGGTTTGGACGGTATCCTGCGATCACAGACCACACCATAGACCTGCCGCCACTTAGCCCAGACAACGCTTATCCGACGATGGAGATCGTGATCGATGCCTGCGACTTGTGCATGATGGATCTAAGATACCTGAACTTTTCCTAAAATTTTTATTTTGAATTTAATGTTTGGCAAAAACACCACATTTTATTGAAAACTGATGCAGGTATGTTTCAATCTTAAGCTGTAATTCACAGAAGGGTTAATCATGATTACATTACAGAAAAAAAAATGAAGAAAGAGTAATATTTGTAGTCTTCAGGCTTGAAAAATCATCACATGGTGTTGATTTTTCCGATATTTTTTATAATCAATATAATATGAAAAATACATGACAAAGATTTTTTTTATATTTTTCTCATAACTGTCACGACTTGGTCTATCACCTGTTTTTGTCTTATCGTTGACTCCTGGGACTGTATATTAAAGTATAAAACTTGTTTGAAAAACTAATTACTTTTTTATATTAAATAAATAAATCCTACAGCCTACAGGGATGAAAATGGCAAGCCTTGGGTTCTGCCTGTTGTCCAGAAAATGGAGAAGCAGATGGCAGCTGATGCAAGCCTCCTCCATGAATATCTGCCTGTGCTTGGTGAGTTTTAAGAGTGAGTTTATAATTTATTAAGTGATCATTAGAACAGTCATATTTGTATTGTTAAGTTTCATTCACATCAGCTTCCAGGTGTGGAACATCATTTTAATTTCCTTGCCCTGATCAGAGTCTCATATGGCAAAATATGATATTTAATTCTGCCAATATTTACTAAATAATAAATCATGTTTGTTCAAAAATAAACAAAATAAATGATGTTAATAATAAAGAAACTATTTAAAATTTTTATAGTTTCTTCAGTTTCATCTTCTTTCAAAATAATATTTTGCTTATTTTCCTATTTATGCTATTATGTTCCTTACAAAAATATGTGTTCTTACAAACATATTAGTTTATTGATAGACTTTATCTATGGTAACCACGTTATAAAATAAATCTATATATATAAAATCGAAAGGTCACTCACTCATCACGAAATCTCAGAAACTACATGTGCTAGGAATCTCAAATTTTGCATAGGCGTTATTTATAGGACGTAGGTGCTCGCTAAGACGGGAATTTGCAATATTCGACTTCTGAGGGGTTATTTTTGGGGTTGAAAGTTTGTATGAAACTTCGTTACTACAAATGCTAGGAGTCACAAATTTTGCATGGACGTCACTTTTAGGACGTATGCACTCATGGAGACAGTAACTAATAAAAACGTAGATCACGCAGGCGAAGCCGCGGGCGGGCCGCTAGTATTTAATATTATCAGATTATTTATTTAGATAAATAATACAAGCTTAGTGTTGATTTGAAAACAAATAAGAATACTTTGAGTAACATAGAGATATAAAACAAAAGACAAACAGCAATACCTTTTTTTTAGCATCAGAGTATCCTACACAATGCCAGTTACAGACGGAACCTGTGATCCTAGTGTTTAGACTCTGCATTCCCATTAATACACTTTTATTCCCAATGGGAAACAAACATTAGTTTAAGTTCAGTACATATATTAATATGATAAATAAACAAAAAAACAAAACAATTGGTATATGACGCTTATTATGAGTTTTTATATTTAGCATGAAATTAAATAAATTAAAGTTAATTAATATAAGTAACTTGTGTATTGTATTGTGTAAATGTGTATACTTTTATAAAAAATATCGGAAACATTTTATATCTACTTCACACCGGTTACGGATCATTCAGTTCAATTTGTCGTATTTCTCTAGTTAATTGGTAAAGAGTGGAGGGAGTGTGATGACGCACAACTGTACGTGAATATAAAATAAACTCTATTTTCGGACTAAAGAAACGCTGAAAATGATTATTTATGTTTTTAATTTATTAATTGTTTCATCAATATATAATAAAAATGACAACTTCTTATTATAAATCCCCATAGATTTTCTTATGCATACTTTATTGCAGAATATTACAGATACGGTAGATGTGTCGCGGTGGTCCTGAAGTTAAGTTATTTGAATGTTTGCATACAAAGAAAATAATCAAAAGCCATCATAGCTAAGAAAAAAATCTAAATTTAGGGAGGCCACTCGTCGAATGTATTGTATATACAGAAAATACTTTCATCAATTATTTATTGGTTATTATTATAAAAAAAAATAGACACGGTACAAATCTATAGAAGTTGAAGAAATATTAATAATAAGTTGCAACAATGTTCATGTACTAATTTTAACGCAGCACTGTTGTAGATTTATCATTATGTAATACAAAAGGTCATTGCTATATGTAAGTACATAGTAAAAAATATTTTTATCTTCGAACTCCTCTACTAAGTCGTCATTTATCCATTTTTAGTGTTGTATGTTTGGACTTACGGAGTGGCGGAGGAGTATTTAAACAAGTGAAATAAGGATAGACGGAAGGAGCCTGGTGCTAAGAATATGTGCTCCTCACATTCCACCGAATTCTGCCGGGGTTGCGTGTTGCATTGCCATTGGGGGACAAAATTTGCTAATAAAGTCGCTAGTCCAAGTAAAATATCAGATAAAAGGACTCTGGCTAAGTTGAACTTGAACTTCAGAAAGGTAGGCGAGGCCGACTCGCGCTTGATAAAAATTATATCTCGTCAATTTCTCTATTATTAACTTTACTTGCCGAAGGAAACGTCTCCCCTTTAAAAATATTGTTACTACGGATGCTATTAACGAATTTAAAGATCATTCTATGTGATAAGATAAGATATTTATACAATGACTAGCATATTATTTGAAATTATTGTATATATATAAAATTGACGTATAAGGAAATAAATATTGTGAGTCTGTTATTATGTTCATTTTAGTGGAGTATACGACTTTATATTATGATATGGAGTTCAATTCCACTCCGGCTTCTAATTTTTTTATCGTATTTTATTATTTTTTATTATTTAAATCGCAAACATACTTATATCACAGATCCGTGATAAATTATATTTTTTTCCTCCTTTGATCGATGTATGATAAAATACGGCCATTGATTTGTATCAGATTTTCACTACATCATCTATATACATATAATAAGAAAGTAAAAATGGCGCGTCCGTACATGTTGTCTGTTTATACGCGCTAATCTCCGGAACTACTGACGGACGGACGGAGGTCGATATCGATGTGGTAGCGCTGGAGCAGGATCTTCTTTTCGTTCCCCATTTCTCTCTTAAAATATAGTCGACGCGTACAAAAATCTAAATGTACCATTTTTTTCTTAGGTCTTGAACAATTCAGCAAGGCTTCAGTATCTATGCTTCTAGGAGAAGACAACCCTGTCATCGCCGACGGTAAAGTTAGTATTATTTTTAGTATTTTAATTACTTTATGAAATTTGTCACATTAAACTTTCATTTAGCAAATTTAGCAAAATGTTCGTATCGGCGATTTTATATCAGAACGAAGAAATATGTACTGTTTGTAATGATTAATGATTATATGACTAGTCATCTATGCGTCAGCCTTTCAACGCCCACTGCTGGACTTAGGCCTCCCCTAATTCTCACCACTCCGTCCGGTCTTGCGCCCTTTGAGTCCTATATATGAATATGACTATAATCATTATTAATTATAGAAAAAAGGTTCAGTCTAGAAGTTGCGAAGTCACTGTAGTTTTTTTAATAGATAGTAAACGATTAGTGAATTTTAAATTTTTAATGTTTTTAATGTTTAATTTTTGATATTTAATATTTAAAGCGTACTTTATAGTTTAAAAATAACAAAATGAGCAGTACGACGCCAGTAGTGGCGCGACAAGTAGTGGATTCGACTCCTATATTTCGATGTTCGATTAATATTTTCATTTCTTCGCCCTGGTTTCAAAACTATAAGAGAATATTACTTGATTTGAATCACCATTTTAATATTTTAAAGAGTTTCATTACTATATTTACCTATATATTAATTATAATTTTCGCTTTTTATATGATTTTCATTCTGTTTCTTTTTAAATAGACATTCGGAGTCCAAACACTGTCAGGTACAGGTGGTCTGCGAGTCGGCGCGGAGCTTCTAAACAAACACTTGAAATACTCCACATTCTACTATTCTAATCCAACATGGGGTAAGTTTTGTTAAGTCAACTACATATTTATATTTATCTGCAGGGTATAAAATATTTTGTTAATTTTATTATTATTCTTTATAGCTTCACGCTGTAGACATTCCGCACATAGCAAGGTATGCAGAGGAAACCTAGGAACCTAGTTTTCAGGCACTCCTTTCCCATTAAGACACGCCCTTTTCATTTTTAATTAATTATATAATGATATTTTTATATGGCAAACGGAATGTCTTTAGACTAGGTTCCCTCTGCCTACCTTGCTGCTATACAACGTGACTCAGATTTTTTAAGTTTTTATGTTCGTACATTTTCAATAACAATTTTGTTTTTTAAAAGAGAAACAGTTGTATTAGGTTACAATATGAATAAACAGTCACCTTGAGTCCTTGACCTATTCATACCTTTTCTTCTTACGCAATATTCTGATATGGGCGAATAGTGGAGGACCGAGTGGAAACACCAATATTTTTTTAAAATCTTTTAGAAATAGTATATATAATAAAAATAAATTATGAAATAAAACAATATATTTGTTATCTAACGTAAAAGACGAGTGAGTGATAAGATTATTTACTTATAATCGAAATTGCGTGTATAGCAATAATATTTTATTTATCGAATACAATCCGTTGAGTTTTATAGGCTTGATAACAATTTGAATCTTTTTCTATAATTCACATGCTGATGGAAAATGACGTTTTTATTATTGCAATGATTACTCTATATATACACAGCTTCACGATTTATCCCTAGCGGGGTAGTCAGAGAGAACGGGACGCCAAACGCTACGCTCTCTATATACCTCTTTCGTCTCGTCCACTCGTCCACTGTCATCAACCTCTTCATACGGGCATGTATCCAGGGGATCCTCATCCTTTTTACGTGACCTTCCTCCACTATCTATGGTTTTAACTTTTAACTAATAATAATAAATAAAGGTTTTTCCCACTCAGGGGACTGTATATATTTAACGTACTCATTTCCCCACGCTAGTAACCAAGACTAACGGCGGCGTTGAGTTTCGTCACTCTACAAGCAATGTCACGAACATTTGGGGACGGAGTTCTTAACACTAGGATTCTTTTGCATCTTTTGCCATTTGCGAGAAGCGTGATGCTAAAATATAGGAACTATAAATATTTCGCCGTAAAATCATAATTTGAAAATAAATCTTAGATTTTTGCTCAAAATACATATTATGTAAATTACGTTAAATTCAGTAGTAACATATTTTTGATAAAGAAGGTCAACTGTTATTAGATGTTTTCATATAATCATACATTGCGTATATATCGTATCGCATAATGTATAAAATTGAATCGATAGCAACATCATGGCGTATTGGGCGTAATGTCTCACTGTTTACGTTATGGTAGCGGCGTCGATCGACGATCAAACAAAATATAATATTAAATAAATATTTTTTGTATCGTAAAACAAAGCGTAACAACACACACACGTAATGATGCAGCAAGGAGAGAATAGAGTGTCTTTACCTTTATTTTTCTTGTCTACAATAGTAGTGCGGCGGAAGCGTAAAACAAAAAAATAATCAACTTTTACATAAATCATACTAAATAAGTAATCTTAAGTTTTTTAAACTTCCCGCATAAACAGGTTTGATAGGGGGTCCTAGTGTCTAAATACTCCGTTCTAAACTCTCTTGAGTAGAGTTTGATGTCGCGCTTTGTATTATTATGTACCAGAGCGAGGGAGTAAAAAATATTTAAAAATTCATTCCGCCTAGTGGGAATCAAATTGATAACTGTCTTATTTACAGCCCCACGCTGCACTTTGATAACTTAATTTTAACACAAACTTCAATAATATTTCTAGAAAACCACCACCTAGTATTCGTAAATTCCGGCTTCACTCAGCCGAAGACCTACCGGTACTGGGACCCCAAGAACCGCGCGATAGACTTCGATGGCATGATCGAGGACCTGAAGAATGCACCAGAGAATTCCGTGATAATCCTCCACGCGTGCGCTCACAACCCCACCGGTATTGACCCCACCCAGGAGCAGTGGATCAAGATTGCTGATGTTATGGAGGTTAGTGGCTTCACGCTGTATCTTGCGAGTAACAGAGCGGGCGGTGGGAACCTGGGAATCTAGCGTTAAAACACTTCCGTTCACACTTTCCGTTGAAATCTGAAGGCATTGCGTGTTGATTGGCGGAACTCAACGACGCGCTTTGCCTTGTAACCAAAGCGAAAAATGCGAATATGAAATATGTCATTTCCTTCCAAAATAAATAAAATCTGATCACTAAACACAAACAAGCAATGCATCTTTGTTTCCGTCACGTACCTATATATATAATATATACATATTCTACCTATATAGAAGTCCTAAAAATATTCAGCACCGGTTGCCAAAATCTAAGTCATAAACAAAATTTATTCTTAAAATACTCCAACAATGTCTATTTTAAGCTTCGCTGCAGTATTTTAAAAAGCAGTATCTGACAAATAACAACAATGAATACAATATATGAGGTCTTCGTGGTGCTCAAGCGTGCCACTGTAAACGCGCGGTTTGGGGTTCAATTCTCACTAGAGGAAATGAAATAAATGAATTTAATACTTTGTTTTCTTTTTGATCTGGTAAGGAACTGTGACGTTGAGATCTACTATTCAATACCTCAAAAAATTGGCAGAAAGTGGAAAACAGAAGTGTGTTAACGCGAGGTTCCCCCTGCATACCATAGTGTCTTTCACTTCCGTTTGCCACTTTCCGCCAAAATCTCGAAATCTCACTGTATTGAGTATCGGAGTTCAACGCCGCACTTTATATTGTTGTCAGGGCGAGAAAATTAAAATTTTTAAATCTTTCATGTCCTCAAGTGGGAATTGAACTCAAAATCTATCACGCTTACAGTACAAGCGTGGGCCTGCGCCAGGACTAGCCTCAAATATTACTTGATACTGGCTACTACGAATGTACCCTATGCACCTCGCACAAAAGGTATATATGGTACATTGGCTTTTGATGCCTAGCCAGAGTGCTATATTAAACTCTTCCATTCACGACTTGCTGAAAATGAAGATGCGTCATTTGCGACTTCATCAGAAAAAAAATTGGAGATCTATATGGGTGCCAAGTTCTGAGTTCAGTATATAATTGAAGGTCAAGATTTGACTTAACAATTTTTTACATACAGGTTACGTGTTAGATATATAGTATAGGTACAAACTCTTTAGCTTTATAATATTAAGTATACAGTTGTACATTAATTTGTTTCTAGGAACGGAAGTTATTCCCGTTCTTCGACAGCGCCTACCAGGGCTTTGCTTCAGGCGACTTGGACCGCGACGCGTGGGCGGTCCGCTACTTCGTAAAGCGTGGGTTTGAGCTCGTCTGCGCACAGTCTTACGCTAAGAACTTTGGATTGTATAGTGAGTTTTAATTTTTTTATTACTTTTTATGTGGTTTACCTGTATCCCTATATATATTTATATATTTTAATCACTGCCTGACTGACTACAGCCGAAACTAATGGATTTAGAAAATTTAAATTTTACGTGAATATATATTAAAATGTAAAGTTCATGCAAACCAAATTGCGGGAGACGGCAAATTAGTTGTTATGATGTTGCCATTACTTGTGCTCCATAGTTTATACTTAAAAATAAGCAATAACAATACTATCCACCCCCAGACGAGCGCGTGGGTAACCTGGCGGTGGTGGTGTCGGACGCGGCGCACATCCCCGCGCTCAAGTCACAGCTCACGTGGATAGTGCGCGGCATGTACTCCAACCCGCCGGCGCACGGCGCGCGCGTCGTCGCCAACGTGCTCGCCGACCAAAAACTGTTTGATGAGTGGTGAGTGTTTGATTTTTTTTTTCAAATGGATTTTATTGCTGTTGACCTGGACTGGTCTTGACAGCGTCACCGGGCGGTTATTTTTTTTTAAATAGGATTCGATACTTCTACATGAGGTGTGGTCTAGAAAGGTTTGAGGAATGGTTAGATTTATGAGTAGTGGCAGCCCTGAAGTTGGTTGTAAAACGTATCGTAAGCGAATATAGCCTCATAGAAACTATACAAACTTGGTTATATCCAATTAAGCCGTTTCAAAAGTTGAAATTTTTATACATTTCTAAATATTTAACCTAGTTTACAATATAATAATTCAACATGTTAAATATAATAATATTTTAATTCCGTTGTCACTTTTTCTATTCAGGAGAGATCACATCAAGCTAATGTCATCCAGAGTCATCCAAATGAGGGAAGCACTAAGAGCTGAGCTTATAAAGTATGTTATTTATTTATATATACAAAATTACGTTTACATGATTTGTAGTTACATTTTTCTTATAAAACCAGAAGTAGTTATAACTTGGTATTTTCTTTTTTATTTGTAAAGTTACACGTAACTTTCTTATTTAAATAAAATTTTACATTACTCTCATAGTATGAAAATGCTTCTTTTTACTAATGAATAAATAATTTCCTTTCAGACTTGGCACCCCCGGCAACTGGGACCACATAGTCAAACAAATAGGCCTTTTTTCCTACACGGGGCTTACCGCCAAACAATCAGAATACCTAATTAATCAACACCACATATATTTACTGCGTTCTGGAAGAATTAATATTTGTGGCCTAAACCCGAGCAATGTCGCGTATGTGGCTAGTGCTATACATGACGCTGTTACTAAACTACCAGAGAACGAGTAATATTTTTTTGCTTTTTTTTCTTTATTTTTAGTATATTTTTAATATTATTGTTGTTGTAAAGTAGTTTTTTGGTGTAAGCGATTTTTTGTCTGTGGTTTCTTTATAGTTATACGCACAGACTATATATATATATTACACAGTATAGTATAGTACATATACAGTATCTATAGGCATTTAATTTAACATTCTTTATATTTTTATTTTATTGTAATACTCAAATTAATAAAAAAACAACGAATATGGCATTTACATATGAAAAAAAATCGCTTATACGATAGCTATTTAAATACATATTATATATTATATACACAACATAATAATTATCCCTAAAGATAACGGATGATATCTTAACTGGCAACACCAATCGTCGAAATATATTAACGAATATAAAAAAATAAATCATATTTTAATATTTAATTGGACGGCAAAACATTTTTTTTATATAGCAATACTGCCGTTAGAAAGTGTTCAATAGAAACGAGAGGCCTTATTGGTTCAAAACAGAATGTTTTCTACAGATTTTCTTTAATTGCTTTACTAATACTATTAAGTATTAGAGTTTAGAAGCTATAATATATAATACATACATATTTATGTATAACATAAGACCAATAGAAGGAAGGGAGTTTAAAAAGAACAAAGAAAAGTCTATTTTTCTGTAAATTTTGGTCAATTTGTTTAAATTCTTGTTATATCATATAAAAATTGCACTGATATGAATCATTTCTCATTAACAGATTTAATATTATTTATACTGTAATTGATGCTTCTTAGGATAAATCAACTTTTATTTTATTTTTTTATGGCTTACTTAATTTTTAACATCGATCCTACACAATTCAACCATAATTTTTCGATATCTTATCCATTTTTTAAAAATAAAATTAAAACACTTGGTACAAAACTAGTATTTTAGAGTTCCTTATATTACAATTGCACTTTAGATTAATGTTGAATATCTGTACAAACTAGTTGCATTAACTATATATAAAAGAGTAATAACCAATATTTAGAATGTTCAATAAATATATACATATATCTTATTATAGACGGTTTACAATTTCATAATAAGTATTTTAATTAAAAATAAATTATTAATAAAAGTAATAAAATGGTTTTAGATTTTATTATATTTTGTCTCTTTCTCTTTCTTGGTCTAGAGTTAGTTTTCCAGATAAAGCATATTTTTTAACTTTACATAAACAAACAAATAGATGCCTTTACCTAATATGTATTTATTTTGTTTTTGTTTAGATAATTATAATTAATGTTGCAAATATAAATCTCAGTTACAACACTTTGTTTTATTATTTCCCATGTTACTCAATATAATAATGCGAATTTGGATTTAAATGCCCCTGCATTTAAATAAGAAAAAAATAAAGATTTTCTTAAATTATTTTATTTAACAAAAACGGGCCAAGTGAGTAGGCTCGCGTATGATGTGCTCATTACTGTACCATAACATCTATAAAATAAAAAAAATATCGTTTGTTGTATTGTATTGGAGCATCCTTAAACATCTATTTTGTATATTTTTTTTATTATTTGTTGTTCTTCAAAATACATCATCGGTTAAATTGCAACTGTATAACTATAACTCATCATGAGTCTGAAGTCATAGTAATATGCTGTTACTCTTACGTGGACACATAACACTAAAATTAAATATCTTCTGCTTAAAAAAATCTTGCCATTTGCATCTAGTAAGCACTATTTTTTGTGGCAGTACAATATAAATGTACATTATCATTTTATTATTCTTAAGCCTAATACTTCAGGTGTGTGCCAAAAATAGTCTTCTAATAATGCATATATATTTTGATATAAATATATTGTAATTTTTATTAGAGCACTCCGTTCTCAATTTTACGTTGAATTTTCGAAGCATTACGTGTTGAGTGGCGGAATTCAAATCCGCACTTTGCCTTGTTACCAAAACGAGGAAATGATATATATAATATTTCATTTCCACGAGTAGGAATCGAATACCTAACCATCGTTGATACCGGCGCACGCTTGCGTCCTTCTTCCTTCCTGGCATTAATCCCGGCTATTGCCAGGGACACTGCCATTTATGCTTGTGTATGTTATAATATTATATATATCATCTTTCTTTACAGTGATGCTCGAGCGAAATTGTAAGAGTGAGTTTTATGGCAATATTTTATATGGCTAATCAATTTATGTTAATGGTTTATGTATTATATCATTTATTTATGTGAAATTGCTATATTAAGTATTATTAAATAATTAAAACATTTTGTTGTTGTTTGATGTTCCCATAATAATAGCATAGTACAGGAGGGAAGCCGTTGCCCGCGCGGACGCCTCAACAAAAAGTATGAAGATATATTAATTTTGAGAAAATCGACAAGTTAAGTAAATAAATAACCAATATTTATAATATAAATATATTTTCACATAAAATAATTAGTACAATAATTAAAACATCTATGTGTCCATAGTTTCACTGCTCTGTGCAGCATTCGGTGGTTTCACTCGTGAACCGAAACGTTTTATAACTGTAAATAAACAAAATCAATTAAAATTTTATGTATGAAGAAAAATATCAAGCATAATTATAAATTATTATTAATAACGATCTATATATATATATATATATATATATATATACATACAAATCTTTTTCAAGTACATATAGTTTTATTATGACATAAAAAACGCTTGTTACATCTTCTTAGTGTAATAATAATTATTTATTAAATAACTTAATTTTCAACAAATATCACGCTTTCTCAATTAACTTAAGCACTTCGACTGTATCCAAAAGGCTTGATTTCGAATCCCACTACATATTTTTATGACACATTTTTTTTATAGAAAACGGACAAGGCAAACTAGCGTTCGGTTCGCCTGGATAAGTGATTACCGCCGCGGAACGACCCCGTGCAACACCAGAGGAGCTACAGGTGTGTTACCGGCCTTTAAGGTGGAGATAGAGATACATTTCCAAAAACAACGCATACTTACTCTCTTCATTAGTACTGAGGTCTACCATCTCTATATAATTTTGTTTGTTGTCGCCGCCCACCGCTATAGAGAGAGGTGCGTCGGGGCACGGTGACGCGCACAACGCTTGACCCACTTTGCAGCTACGCTCGCTTATTTGTAATGGGGTTAAGCTGGAAATTATGATTATATTTATTATTTGGGACACAAACGCGGCTTCGCCTGATTAAACTTACTGTTATATTATAATTAAATTATCCAAAATCTTTTTATAATTGTAGCTTATGTGTTATTTTGATGTATAAGCTATGTTTATTATTTTAAAGTTTATCTAAATCGGTTCAAAAGTTTTTGCTTGAAAATGGTACAAATATTCATCCTCAGAAACTCACAAATTTTTCATATTAGTAAGAAATAAAAACAGAATTAAATATGAGGCCGAAAATACCTCAATATGAATAAAATTTAAGTGTATTTTTTTTTAAATATATTATTTGTATATATTATATCATGCAATCAGTTTTTCTGACTATGAGCAGATGTGTTTGGAGTTGATTAGCAGTGTATAGATGATCCCCAGTAGGAACATCTTCCATATTTATATTGACTTAGTACTCAGTCATTGTTGCTAAGGTTCAATGTTCTACGTCGTTTAAGACGATTTAGTAGATCAGGTAAGGTTAGCTGGACAGCGAGCTGATTGGGATGGCGGTCCAGTCTTAGTTTGTATTTGCCTGCAAATGTCTGAATTTCCTCTCTCACTGTAGGCATCTCTAGGAATTCATGAATTTCATTATTTCGAATGAACCAAGGTGCGTTACTGATTTGCTTCAGAGTGTAGTTCTGGGCAGTTAGAATTTTTTTAATATTGGAATTGCACGTGGCTCCCCAAACTTGAATACCATGTGTCCAGATTGGTTTTATGATGGTTTTGTAAATGAGTAGCTTGTTATCTAACCTTAGTTTTGCGTTTCTGCCAAGTAGCCAGTATAAACCTTTGTACTTTAGGTTAATTTCTTTGCGTTTCGTTTCAATGTGTTTTCGCCATGTTAATCTGCGGTCCAAGTGTAATCCAAGGTATTTCACTGTATCCCTTTGAGGCAGTACCTTACCACCCAGGGTTACTGGAGGACAAGTTTCCCTTCGCAGTGTGAACGTAACCTGCACCGATTTGTTAGCACTCACTTTGATTCTCCATTTGTTAAACCAGTCGTTTATTTTGGAGATACTTTCTTGAAGTTTCACAGTAGCAACTGTAGAATCTTTACTAGAGGCTAATATGGCAGTGTCGTCTGCATAAGTTGCATACGTGACTCCGTGCATCTGCGGCAGATCTGATGTGAATATTAAGTATAACACTGGCCCAAGTACAGATCCTTGCGGCACTCCAGCTTTTATCTCATGGAAGCTTGATGTGCAGTCATCCTCTTTTACTTGAAATATCCTATCTGTGAGGTAAGATTTCAGTATACTATAGAAGCTATGGGGTAAGAGTGACTTGATCTTATAAAGCAAGCCCTTGTGCCACACGCGGTCAAAGGCCTTTTGGACGTCAAGGAATGCTGACGAGGAGTATTCCTTTCGCTCAAGACTATCACTGATATGTCTGCACACTCTGTGTATTTGTTCAATTGTACCATGTTCAGCTCTGAACCCAAATTGATGGTCTGGGATTACACTGTTTTCGATCATATAAGCCTTCTCAGCAGTATCTTCTCAAACACTTTAGATACGATGGGTAATAGGCTGATTGGTCTGTAGGATGCAACTTGATGTGGTGGTTTACCGGACTTGTGGATCATGGTTATTTGGGAGACCTTCCACAGGGCAGGATAGTAGGCGACTCTAATGATAAAATTGAACAATGCAGTCAGATATACTATTGCTTTGCGTGGCAGTTCTGACAGAACTCTCTTATCGATAAGATCAAACCCTGGAGCTTTCTTGCTTTCTAGTTGTCTGATGGTTCTTATTACTGAGTAATCAGTGCTACTAGTGGCGGTTAGAGATGATAATAATGCCTCAACTGATGTATTTTCCGTTTCTTTTATAGCCCGTTTAAGGGGTTTTACTGTAATTATTAAACTCTCTTTTATCATGTTGGTGCCGGCTATTGTGCCATACTCTGCGTAGTCTTCTTCTTTCCAGAATCATATCTCTAATCTCAAGCGAAACAGCATTTTGTCTCATATTTCTAGCAACTATTGATTCTGTACTCTTCCAGCAAGCCATTTGGATTAAGGTTGTAAAGGCCAGAACTGCGTCATCAATTTCATCTTCATTCTTGAGAGATATTTGTAGTTGTAAGGAATCATCAACAAGGGCTCGAAATAATTCCCAGTTGGTTTTATTACTGTACAATCTCAATTTTCTTTGCTTCTCTAGCACATTAACACTGATTGTTAGTATGACAGGAATGTGGTTGGAAGATCCGTCTAAGCAGGATTCAATGTGGTAGAAGTATCGAGAAAGTCCTTTGATTATGAAAAAGTCCAAGACATCAGGCAACTTGCTTGTTTCGGTAGGCCAGTGGGTAGGATCTGGCGTGGCAATCGTCATTAGATTTTTCTTATCAACACATTTTTTGAGTTCTCTGCCTCTAGTAGTAATCAGTCTTGATCCCCAATGTACATGCTTAGAGTTCCAGTCTCCTCCAGCTATAAATCGAGGTCTTTTGATGTATGCTGTGAACTGCTCTTCTTTTATCTTATGTTTTGGTGGACAGTAGACTGATGACACATTGAAATGACCGTTCTTATCTTTTATATTTACTGAATTAGCCTGAATAAACTCTGTATTATACTGTGACAGCTCATGGTATTCGATCGAGGATCTGATTATTACTGCGGTGCCCCCATGTGCCGTACCATCAAAGTGGTTTGTCGTATATATGTTATAACCCTTCATGTTTACTTGGCTACTGTTAGTAAAATGAGTTTCAGAAATAAGGAGTACGTCAAGTTGGCGTGTTTTTAATAAAATGTCAACTTCATGTTTGTTGGGCGAAAGACCATTTGCGTTCCAGGTTGCTATTTTAATTTTATTTATTTTGAGGACAGTTTGTTAACAAGTGTTGTCAAGAGCCCCAACGTGGTGCTCATCTGTTGTAATATAATGTCAATTTTTTCAGACTGTTTTATGAATATTTGCTCTATTCGGTCATATGTTGGATGTTGGTCAGTTTCTTGGTTCGCTCGTAGGTTACAAGTTTTTATGGGGTTTTTTAAGGCTTGCTGAATATATTACTTACTTTGACCAGTACCATTTACTGACACGGGGGCCTGGGGTCTTCGGTGGGGTCTTCGGTAACATGCTCGTATTTCACACCTTCCAGCCCGGATACTGGAGGGCGCCGGGGGTTAGCCGGGTTGCATGACAAATCACAATCGCTTTCATCTGACATTTTCATATTAAAAAAAGGGTTGGGAGAATGACTCAACAGTACTTTCCCAAGGTACTATTGTCACAATTTTTGTAGAGTATTTAGTTCCTCTTGGCCTGTGGCTGCCAGCTGCGGACAGGGTAGTTACCGCCGCCTGTGAATCGGCGTTGTTGCTCGTTATGCACCACCCGGGGGGCACGTGTAGGGTGGATCTAGGAAATGGTGGTAAGTTCTACGGGCGCGAGCAACTTCAACCCCAAATTTAAGTGTATGTAATTTGAAAATAACACAATAACATTTTACTCTTACTTACCCCGATATATCCCAAGTTTTCAATTTCTCATCGGAACTGACAGTTATCATTAAGCCAGGAATATTTTCACTTAATATTAGACCTGAAAGAGAATGAAAAAAGGTGGTTTAACATTAAAGGTTTAGATATAAAGCATACTTTTCCTGATTTACCATTAAAAGTGCTTTCAAGGTAAACATTTTTAAAAAGTTGGTCTATTCATTAAAATTTTTGCCACTGTTGCACAAGGGTGGAAAAGGATTCATTTCCTAAAATAATTCTATTTAAAAGCATTAAAGTTTAGTCATATAGTACAGGTAGCATTGAGTTCTGCCAAATAAACGCAATGTCTCGAATTCGGGCAAAGTGTGGTATGCAATGTCTTGACCTGAGTATTCTCTACCTAAATAACCCTGCTACATAAAGGATACAGCATGAAAATGAAAAAAAAATACCTGTGACTTCCTTTTCATGCGCACTGATCGTCCACATCGGCTCATCACGTCTACAGTCCACATACGCAACTTTGCCTTCATTATTACTCATCTGTGGGAATAAAATATTAATTTAAACTATTAAGATAACGGACGAATCGCTCACGGATTCGCACACTTGAACTACATAATTATTATTTTACTTATCTGCATTTCTTTCGTTTTCTGTATCTATTATATCTATAAATATATTAAATCGGAAACTTTCTGCCAATACAACAAAACAGTTCAGTTCATAGCAATTTTGTCAAAAAGTATTCTTTTAAAATTATATAACTTTTATATTTTTAAACTATTTGATAATAAGGACAGTTTGCCAAAATGACAGTATTAAAAACTGTAATTAAATCGATTAAGCCGATTCTGAGATTATCGTGAGCAAATGCACGTACAAACAGACAAAAGAACAAAAAACATTGTTTTTGATTCCCTTTTGTTATTAAATGCCACCAATAACATTTTTTCTTATATGTCTCCCATGTGCAGAGATCGATCCGTTACGATTTCGATAAAGAATAAAAATATAATTATCACTATTGATCCATAAGCGAATCAAGCGAATCTTTCATCGTCGCCATCCTTTGTCCACTGCTGGACTTAGGCCTTCTCCAATTCTCGCCACCACATCCAATCCTCAGCTCTTCGGACCCATCCGCTTCCCGCCTACCTCTATAGGTCGTCGGACCATCTAACTATGATAGTTTACCAATATTTATATATAACTCACAACAAAGCAGAAGGGGTTGTTGCGGTCCCACTGCACCCTCTCTATCTCGGGGGGCAGAGCCCAGGCACGGTGCGAGTCAGGTGCGCGGCAGTCGGTGACGCGGGCGCGGCCATCACAGGCGCCAGATAGCAGGGTCTGCGCTTCCAGGGGGTGGAACGAGAGGGACTGGACCTGGTGCGAATTGGAGGAAATATATATATATATATATATATATATATACACACACACACATATATATATGCCTGTAGAGGGTAGCGTGTTTGGGGTATTTTTCCCTATTGAATGAAGACAATAATTAAAATAAAATAATATCAATATAATTTCTGTGGTACAAAAGCAGATACGCTATTTTTGGACAAATATAAAGAGATAAGTAAATAAAAAAATTGCAAAATTTCATGCAAAGACAAAGTAGTCTTGCAATATTATATTATATCATTGATTGATAGATATAGGATGGTCTATAAATTGTGGCCACCTGAACTTAGATGTAGATGGCCTGAGGTTAAAAACAGATAAAATTTTAGGATTTTTCATACTTGTAATTATTTTCTTCCTGTGCAAAAGTTCAGAAAACTTAACTTCAGGGCCGCTACGATTCATAACTCTACTGTATTTACTCATGCTGCAACATCATGAAGTTAGAAAAAATGTTCAAAATAAACTTACTTTATCCTCAAAGTAATCTAGTTTAGTGTGTGGCGCACCCTGGTCCAAATCCCACAGCAACACTGTGTTATCAGCTGACCCACTGGCGAGGACATGGCTGAAAAGGAAATATAAATTTGATTATATGAATATTTTATTATATTAAACACCTATTACCACATTCACTGAGGCTTGAGATCACAATTAGGGTCATAAAGACTTCACGCCAACAAAGGTTATGTTACTGTAATGTATAAAATATGAGACGGAAAAGATCTCAATTGCACCACCTGAGATTTCTCAAAAATAGATCCTGCAGGGAATGTGTCTGTTTAGGGAATTGACTATTTAGTATATTGTAAAGTAGTCTTTTATACACTTATATGATTATGCAATAAAATTTTGTAAAATCCTGACTCCCATATTAGCCAATGAACAATATATTAAAAAACATTATTATTATATTTGACGAAATCACCTGAAATTTCTATTCCAAGAGAGATCTAACACAGCATCTTTATGGCCAACTCGTTTAGTTTTCTTATTTTTATTAGGTTTTTTACCTAGTTTGAATGCTGGCTCTAGACAATTCTCTATATCTAGGTCCCATACTTGTATTACTGGATCCATACCACCTAAGGCACAGAGGTTGCCTACAAAATAAAAATAAATATTAATAACATTATTTAATGTTCTTTATATATTTTTTTTATTATGATATTTAGTTTGTCCTGTTTTGAAAATTTAAAAGCTCCTTTATTTAAACCTGCAATACTACTTTTAATTCTAATATAAAAGAGATTTGTTCCTTCATTTTATATTATTATTATACACTTTTAGATAAAAAAATAACATATTTAAAAAAATAAAAGTAACATCTTACCTGGTTGCGGGTCTGTTGGGTCATGACTCAACCACTCAATACATAGTGGGAACCATGGCAAAATGATATCATGATGAACATAGAATGAACCTTCTTCTTTATTGAAAACTGGAATAAAAATAAAACAATGATATAAAAATTATGTCAAATTTCATGCTATATACTGCAAATAGCACTACCTTAAACTACCCTAGTTTAAGGTTTCCAACTTTCTACCCTTAACTACTGACTTAAGTGGAGACACATTGTGTTCTAAGGTAGAATTCAATCAAATATGTACTTACTGTAAACTTCTAAAACACTGGCATCTGTCTCAACATGTCCCACTAAAAGCAGGTTATCATCAGGTTTAATAACATCATCTTCTTCATCACTGTCTGGGCCTTCAGTCTAAAAAATAAGATATTAATATTTTAATTTATATATTAGTGTAAGAGTATCTTCTACTAGTGTAATAATATCTTAGAATTCCATGTATTTTTCACTGAGCAGCCATTGCATTGTAGGGTGGAGCTCAGAGCAGTGTCTGGGATTTGTGTGCCAAATGTAGAGTTATGGAGTACCTTTAAAATTAATCTCACTTCCACTACCTAAGCCCCCCACCTCCAAGCCAATACTGATACTATCAGCACTTACTGCTAGCATATACAAATTAACTCTAAATCTATTCCTGGGCAGTTGGTTTATAAGTTACAAGCTCTATAATTATAATAATAATTTAAACATTAAGGGCTTTTTGTTTCCCATGGTCTGGAAGTCATTTTATCTGTCTAGTAAAAAAACACAAATATTTTTTTATAGAAAATTTACATAACAATAAAGTGAATATTTATTTAACTTACTCTGATTTGAACATGATCACCTAGATCTCCTAAATTTGGCAATGTTGCAATAGTACCTATACCCACTGGATTTGCTGAAAAATAACAGATTTTATTATTTTGGACTTTAAATGTAGATATATTATCAAATAAAATGTGCATGTTTTATGATAGATCATATTTATAAAGAAATTGAACATTACTTGAATCTTCCTGGTCATAATTTTCAAAATTAAATTCATCATTTGGATCTGCTGGTGGATCTCTAGGTGCTTCCACATTTTCCTCTTCCTCATCGCTCTGATCATCTCCATTTTCTGTTAATCTAAAAGTTTCATAAAACGTCATATCGTGTCATTATGAAATAAAAAAAATAATTATAAATACAAACAGGCTTACCGCAGTTCATTTGCTGTCTGTTTAATTATTTTCTCCAATTCTTTTTCAGTTAACTCTATCTGTAAGATACTCAAATAAATTAACTCGCTTTATACTTTAAAACATACCATATAAATAATATTTATTTAACTAACCTTTTCTGGGACTGCTTTAGCGACTCCACGTCTTATAAAATGCATACAGGATACTAAACTAACTGTCGGAGTTCCTTCTTCTTCCATTTTTAAAGATTTTATTTTAAATAACAACTTACTTAACGTGATATTTTTATTTAAACGCTTTTTATGTAATTTGTTATTGTTGTTCAAGTAAGGTTATGTTATGTCGGATGTTCAATCACATTTTTTTGACATACAAAAAAGTGTCAAATATTACATACGTTCAAAAATTTAAAATAATGGTCAACGTAAAAAAATAAGTTATAAATACAAAACAAATAGCGTGTACTATTTTTTTTGTATAAGAAATAGTACTAAATTTCCTAAAATGACACATAAATTTGTCTTCTGAATTCATTTCGTTATTCTCAGTACATCCGATATTATTCAAAATAAAAAAATCAATACAAATTGGATATACAACACAGTAACAACATATTATAAAGTATACAATATATTATAATTGCAATTTTTTTAGGCGTAGTAACAGTATATTGTCTATGCATTCGGCAGATGGCGTATCATCGACACGGCCAATGACAAGTGTCATACGCGTACAAAAAATAACTTTAACATTGGAATTCTGAATTCTGAAATTGAATTAAAATAACATGCCTCTTTGTGCTGTACCTGGGTGTAAAAATAATGGTGTACATTTATTTCCAAAAGACGCAATATTACGAAAGAAATGGGAAAAAGCTATAAGACGAAAAAAATTTAAAGCTACGAATTCAACGAGAATTTGTCGAGATCATTTCCACAAAGAAGATTATATGGGGGTGTCTGCTTATACAGGTATGTATTCAAATATTATGTAAAATACATTTAAATCTACTGTTAATGAAAATTTATATCTAATAATAAAATCGATTGTTAGGTCGGCAACAAATTTGCAGGCATTTAAATAAAGGAGCTATACCAAGTATATTTTCTTGGAGTAAATCTACACACAAACAAAAAAACGTTCCCAAAGATGAAAAAATTACACAAAGGTAAGTACCATTTTACGAATATTGATTATACCATTGCAGCTTTTAATTTTAAAATAGTTTAACACTTCACCAAAAATAATAAAGATATAAAAAAATATATGAAAATAGGGAATGTATTACTAAATAATTGATTATTACCAATATTTTTTTCATTGTATATGAACGAAATCTATTTTTTTTAATATAGAAGGATACCTCAAAAATAGTTTTTTTATATAGTATAAATTAAAATGAATGTATTTTCACAAAAATCAATTAAATTAGGTTTGGTCTATGTTTTTGGTCCTGGTCTTTAAATAATATAACAAAATGATTAATCTAACATAATTGTACGTCTTATAATTTACTAAGTGATTTAATATTTTTTATGTCAAGTGCATGTCATAATTGCGTAGTTTAAGAAATTTTTGGACTTACAAGATTAAAAATATATCACATAAATGACAGGCATAGACTAGGAAAGATTCTTACGATAATGTAATACCAAATCATTCGTAGTGAAGTACGATTCAATTCGGTAATAACAGGAAATATAAAAATATATGAAAAAACGACTTAATAAAGTAAAATATTAGTAGTAAGACATTATAAGTTGGATAAAATTCGTTCAGAAGTCTATCAAGGACTCACAATTTAGGTGGCAATTTATTGCTAGATGACAGTTCGACTTGCAAATATAAATAAATAGTGCTCCCAAGTGGTATTCATTGTGACTCCAAATATTCTCCGTTCATAGATATTAAAGAATAAAAATGTAAGTTTTTATATGTAGTCAGTGGATAGTATCAATACTTAATGATAATGAATAAAATATTTATAATAAAATAAATCCTTTTTACTTATTTGTCTATGCAGTGCGCGTCTGTCAAAATATGTCAATATTAAGGAACAAGCCTGTATTTTTTAATAATTTATGTTGATATCAAATATTATTATCAAGAAATAAGCAATAAATATATTTAATTATGAAAATATGTAAATTATACAATTACATTTTTTATTGAACACTTGAAACAGGTCAATGGCGGGAACCATTATGTCATGTAACGTCACTCAAGCGGCGTATATTAGCCTATAAGATATTTTCTAATGTGTTTATAATATTATACGGGGATATATTGAGAATATGTTTCTCTTAACAATCATCGTTTTTAAAACTGTTTAATACTTATGTGAATTTGCGCTCTAAAAACTTTGTATTTATTCGCTATGAATAACTTTGTAAAGCTAGTAGTTGTAAAAATACAGGATAATGATGCGAGACCAGCAAATATGTAGTGCTTACAAAAGAAGACACAAAAGTAATGTACCAAAAATATTTTTTATTTACAATATTAGTGATTTGTCAAAATAATAAAAAAACGAAGTAAAGCTTCTATTTACTTAGATTGTGGTGGATAGACATAATAAAACAATCTAAGGACTTACTATCCAAAAGTATATTTATAATGCAAAATACCAGCTTAATTTAAGCATTGATGTTTAAATAACAGCGGAGCAGTTAGATTATGCTAAGAAATAAATAAGAGACAGTGTTTTTATACTAATTATATTACTTTAGATTGCTACTACATTATTAAGCTGAAGGCATAATAGTACTACTAAACCGATAAAAGGTGAGAGTAGACTAGTAAAAAATGAGAAAATATGCAAAATCTGGACACCTTTAAAGAGATCTTTAATAAAAACTAATCACTAGGTATAAAGTAATCCAACAAATCTTATAAATATGCAATATCAATAATAATTAACAAGTTAATTATAAAATACCTTTACAAGCCTGTTCCTTGAAAGTTGTGTTTTTAATGTTAAATTTTACAACATTTTTCAAAGTAATTTATTTTTTTATGGATTTTGCTGTATCCTATGATATATGTCTACTCTGCAGTAGGCACAGGAAACCTAATGTTAAGGCACTTCGTGCCCTACTGACCAGTTTACGTGAAGTTGTTTGTGGAGTAGTAGAACTTAACTGCACTATAAATGGGTCTATATATTTTAATAAAATTATTGTTTACTTAGGGATGAAATGACTGAATCTGAAAATGACACCTCTCCAGAAGAAGAACATTCCATAATAGAATGTCGCACATGCTTACAAATGATGAAAACAAACTCAAGTTTCTTTAACATATATGATGGTTGGGTGCTGCCTTGGGACGGAATGGAGAATACAATGGCTGAAGATTTGGCTAAGCTTGCAAATATTGAGGTATTTATTTTTTTCTCTAAGATTTTTTGATGTTCATGCATCTCAGTCATATTGTCAGAAAAGAGGCAAGCACCTGTTAAGACATATTCATTTCCCACTTTCTGCCCAAGTGATGTAATGACTATGCTCCGTGCAGTAACTCCAGGATGATGATTCTTTTGAATTAATTTGAATGTGTTGTATACAATATTTTTCTCAGATATTCGAGAATGACAAACTATCCCACATGATGTGTGAAACATGCTGTCAAGTATTGCTCACTGCAAGCAATTTTGCAGCAACAGTAAGAAGAAATGATAAAATTCTTAAAGAAAGATATGAAGAAACAAAAGAAACTAATTATCCATCTAATGATAGAGTATGGCCCAAGCCTATACAGGTAGATAAATCATTGCCATATGAAAATACCATAGATATTGATATAAAACAAGAAGTGGTCTCTGATGATGAATGTTTTGGGAATGGATTTGATGAACACAATATGGAGAACGTCCATTTGGATATAGTCAAAGTTGAACCAGAGGAGATTCAGCAAAAACCTATACAAATACAGGTTATTGAGAATGGTATGTAATATAATTATTATTTTTTAGAAATTATAAAAAAAAATATTATTTGAGAGAATTTCGACGGACTTTCGAATTTTTCATGAGAACAAATGACTTAGTGGTCAATGTACTTAGGTATCCAAAGTGAGTGAATTATAGGTCTGCTGTTTTAGTTTTTATATAGTTTTTAAAAGGATTTTTTTCTTTCCTGAGTGTGGAATATCTGCTAAATAATTAATATAAATCTCTGTATTGCCACTATTTTTATTCTCTTGATTTAGACGGAGAAAAATAATTCAATCATAATAGAAATACAGACATATTAGCAATAAGCAATTTCATGGGAATAAATGGCTATCTAAAATGATAATTAATTGTAAATAGTTATTTAGAGAAGAGTGATTGTTAAGCGAGATATGGGTAAGACACCTACCACAGTATCAATGATGCTAGAAAAAGGTCACCTAAAAACCATAATATGTGCGGATTGATGACTGTGGATGAGGTGGAAACGGTAATATGCAGAGACTAGCACTTGTACACTTTCTCTGGCTACCTTGTTAGGCTAGGCTGAGAAAAGAGATTGATTTGTAAAACAATAATATTTGTTTGAATTTCAGGGAATTTAATACATGAGTCACACACAGATGAAGAAAATGCAATTAATATGAATAAATGTGAGACACAATTGACTAATGGCAACAATGATGAAGGAGATGAAGTAAGTACTAAAAAGAAATAAAGAGTAACAAGTATATAAAATATAAATATTAACAAAGAACTTGTTGTGATAGTAGTAGGATACTGACTACTAGGAGTCTAACTTGTTTGTGAGTCATTTCTCAGTCAGGGCAATGATTTTTTATAAAATATGGCTTCTCTACTCTGGTTCTCCCAAACCGGACATTGAATTGCACTATTTAAAATCTTTAATATTGTACGGAATATCATGTATTTCTACATATATATACACACTAGGGTGTGTCAAGCTGAAATAATTTTTTTGGAGCAACTTTTTTTATTTTTTTTTTTAAATTCTTCTTAGATATATATAAATAAAATGGTTTGGCATCTTTTAGTCCTTTTTTGACAGATAAAGACTAATTATTAATTTATACTTTTATATCAAGTATACTGTATATTATTACATTAGAGAAATTATATATATTTGAGGCCAGTCATGGTGCAGGGGTACAAGGGTGCGACTGTAAACATAACAGATTCTAGGTTCCGACTCAAGGAAAAGCGTTATTTAATATATTCAAATCCTCTTTCTGGTAACAAGGTAATGATGTGGCATTGAGTTCCGCCACTCAACATGCAATGTTAGTGTGAAGTTAAAAACATTTAATCGGTGCAATTAAAACCAATAACCTATTTAAGTATGAATTATTATGTTATTTTTCATATAGTATTATATTTTAGTACAAAGAAGCCATAATAAAAGATGAGCCTGTCAGTGAAGAGGAAGAAATGGATCCTTGTATATCAGATCTGTCCCTCGAGTGTATGCTTTGTACTAAAACATTTAATAGTGTTAGTGGACTGAAGGTAATTATTAGATTATAATTATTATTATAGTAAAAATGGGGAATGGAGTGTCTTAATATTAGGTTCTTTCTGCCTACCCTGCTGTGTGCGGGATACAGCGTGAAGCTGATTTCATTTACTATTGTAGTATAAATCTATATGTGAAGCAATTTTAATATTGTGCAAACAGAGGAATATAATATTGAGAACAGTTATAGTTTATATATTGAAAAAATGCAGAATGCTAATATTTAAAATTACAGTCACACTGTAAATGCAACAGGTTGTGGGCATAATATCTTTATTTATATTTTCCTTTTAAAAACAACCTGTAAAGTTAATATATGTTTATTTAATTCTAGGCCCACGTTATCGCACACCATTCCTATAAATCAGTGAAAAGAAAGTCTAGTACTAGTTTATCTCCAGAAAGGAAAAAACGTAAATATACCTGTGCTATATGTAGGCGAAGTAAGTGTAATGCATGGTACTATATAAGGGAATGAATAGAAAAAAGAGAGCACAATACTGTCGACGAGTCGTGACGTCCCGAAGTTAGATTGTAAACGCGACAGTTATGGGTTAGATCTTGCTTGGGGGAGTGAATTATTTTCGTTTCCTCGCACTAGTAACATAACGAAGCGCGAAGTTGATTACCACCATTCAACATAATATGTCTGGAAAATAGAATAGTAGGTGGGAAACAGTATCTTAAAATTAGGATACCTTTGCCACCGTGTGAAGCTGAAATTGCCTTCATTTTCTTGCTCTACTAACACAACACAGATACAAAGCGCGGCGTTGAGTTCCGCCTCGCATCACGCAAGAAGATAAAGTGTGAAACTAAATAACCAATTTTTTATAACAAATATTTTTAGGTTTTTCAACATCAACTGATCTAATGGTACACGAGACATGTCACAACAAGAGTGTGTGCTACGGATGCAATGAGAGCTTCGACACTTTCGACCAACTGACGAAACACAGACTAAAGTGTAAAGCAAATTCAAGTAAAGTTACTAGGACTAGGACTTTGGACGATGTATTGAGGTTAGTGTGTATCTGTCTGTTACATAAGTTGAACCAAGAAAACAGTATTATCTCAGGAACTATAACTATATGATGTGAATAGTTTTTTTTTGTGTTGAGATAATCTGTTTATTGAGGAAAACTGTAGGCTATATAATATCACATTGATCATATCCAAGACGTATTGAATATGTGGACTCTTAGTTATTCCATTTGTCCATGTGGACCAAGCCACAAAAGAAAGTTAATTTCTCTATATACATATACTAGTGGACCCGTACGCGGCTACGCCTGCTTGAACTGTAAGAATATTTTCACGTCGGTCATATTCATACTATGCCGCCCGAACGCTAGGTCATTTCGAATCAGTGACATCTCCTTAATTATTTATTAGAATGTTTTACAGTAAACCATAATTTCAATCTAGATAAAATGCTAAAAGTGATTATTATATTTATTTTCATAACGTCCTTATGTTATGTTACGTCCATAATATAAAAATGTCGCGGTAACGGTCGCGTAGCGACGGTTGTTATTAATATGGCAGAATAAATTGCATATCAAATTAGAAATAAGTATTTTAATTTATTAGTATATATGTGTTATGTAATGTTATATAGCCTATAGCACTTCTGAAGAATGCAGCTGTCACACAAAACAAGAACAAAGTAAATCGGGCCAGTAGATCCAGAGATCTTAGCGTTCAAACAAACAAACAAACAAACTCTTCCGCTTTATTATATTAGTATAGATGTTTCTGTCATTACTAATTGAATGTGAAGTTTGTTACAATTAAAACCATTATAATTTTTTTTAAGCAATTTATAGTTTTAAAGGGTTTTTGCAAAAATTATGAAAAAAAGTGCTATAACACTTAATCTAAAAATACATATAATTAAAATAAAAGATTAAGAAATAATTTTTTTTTACAGACCTCAATCTAAGGAGCCACCACAGGAATTAAAATGTATGCAATGTGAAGAAAAGTTTACAGACACATACTATTTGAACATACACCAAGAGATACATCACAGTGCCGATTTGATCGAACACAAAAACCCTTACATGATGTCATTAAAACTTTGTTCTGGAAGCGATTCATAGGAAATAATGTTTCAGTACGGCCGATTAGTTATGGCCACTCTGAATGTAGCTGTAGATGGCTGTACAGATTTTATTATAGGATTTTTTCTAATTTGTTTATTTTGTTCTCGAGTGAATATTGTGCAAAAGTTCAGGACGCCTTAAGTTTGGCCACGATACGTCGACTATACTGTAATAGACCGAGATCCCAGGGCCGTTAGACCTACGTCATTTTAGCAAAGCTGAAATTTTGAGGATCAATAGTCTAATATATATAGTTAAGACTATATGCATACTCTCTAATTTGAAAGTGGGGACTTTTCGGAGATAGCGTCAGCTTAAGGTATACGTCCAGCTACGTTAAAGTAAAAAATATATAGATATAGAGTGAAACTGGAAATATTTGTATTGTATCGAAGTTTGTATGTATTAATATTTGACACATCATTTATGTTCAATTTTTTCATAAATTTTGCTGGTTTTTTGCAATGACACTTAAGATTTTGCTTTTATGAATTTATTTATTAACACCATATGTTTTTGATTTATGGACCACCTAGCTAATTATTAAGATAATTATAATATGTGCATATTCATAATAAATAATCCTTGCAATAAGGAGTTGTTTTTTATTATATAATAAAGACGTATGTGTTTGATTCAAATTTAATATGAAACAACAATTAAGTGTATTTATTTCAGTACCACCGACAAGACTAGAATGGAGACACATTTTTTTTTAAATAATTATTTAATTACGATTAATAATATTGTTTTACTATTTTCTCTTATTCATCCATTTTATAATTTCTGTTATATAATATCTTTCACCAATTTTTAGGTATTCATTAAGTTTTTGTTTATTTAATAAACAGTAAAGCTCATTGTATATAAAAAAAAATGTCGATCTGAAATGTGGATACGAAAGATTTTGCTGTTGTGACGCTGTCGGACAGACGTATGACTGCTCACCAAATATTTCTATAATATGTGTTAAATGAATTTTTTTATATAAAACCCAAAAGTGTCGCTATTATTAAACAAATAATGATCTGTTATATGTATGTGGCCATTCAAATGAATATAAATATTTTTTTTTACATGAATTGTGTGCATGTGTGATTTTAAATAATATAAAGGAGATAAGAAGGAATGAGCGTTGACAGTAGGTCTTAAATGCATAATCTGTGGTAGTTTAGTTTGAAAATATTGAATCTGGTAATTTGTATTAATGAATGTATATTGTCATGTCATCTGTAAATCCATTTTAATTGTATATATTTTTCATTTTAATGTAATTTTATTGTAGTCAATACAGTTATTTTGTAACTGCTTTTTTGTTTTTAATTTAAATTAGTCATAAAATATAGTAGTTTATTATTAAATAAAAAAAAACAAATGCTATATAAATACGGTTATATATATTATACTTCTTTACCAGAGCGAGAATATGAGAATATTAAATATTCCATTTAATTGAGTGAGAATAGAACCCACAACCGTTGCGTTTTAATTACGCATATATTTAAATACTGGCCATATTTGATTTGTCAAATAGAATTCGTAACCCTATTTACTTCATAACATAAGTTATAATACAGGGTAGATAAGTATAGAGAAATCAAACACAATTTTGAACAAATAAATAGAATTTATTAACCATATTTACAAACGTGAATAAATAAAGGCACTACAAGAACACAATAGTGTAGCAAGCTTTATTTTTTTTAATATAAAAATCGATAATAAAAATTGAGGCTAATAATAAGTAAAATATTTTTTTTATCACACATTGTACAAGGAATGATTTGTCATTGTTTTCTTTTCCCTCAATTATAAGTAGGAGAAAGATTTTTTTTTAATTTGAAGCAATTTTTAATTGTGTTTAATTAATTAAAATAAGAAGTTGTGTTTATAATAGCATTAGAGGTGACCTTTAAGGACGACAGAGATGTGTCAAAGAAAAATCATAGGAATATTTATTTACTTATCTCAAATCTTTTCAAAGTAATATAATGAAATATAGTCATACTATAGTAAGGCTCATTTCATTTAAATAAAAAAAATACTGTCAAATAATACATAGTCACATAAACATCATAGTTTTTAATACATATTTAAATAATATCACAAATGACAAAGAATTTTCAAATAAAGAAAAATCACTTGCAAAATACATATACATCTATTTAAAACAATACAATCAATGCTATAAAGATTTTAACAGTGTTGCCACACTCTGAAGACAAATTACTACTCTAATAATTTTGAATGAATATTTTTTGTGCTGGCAACTTAATTTCTGTTTAATTCGTTCAAAATGCGTAAAATATATAAGAACAAGTTCAAAATATCCATATACAAGTTAATTGTAGCTAAAATGTACTCTTCTGGGGAGAGTGTTGTCATCATCTGTTGTGTATCGAAAATTAAGAAGAAACCGAAGAAAATTGCGCCCACAAATGACAATGCGACTTCAAAAGCCGAGCTTTGTACGAATATTTGGATTATACCACCCACTATGAGGACGCTGAGGCCGGCAATAAGTCTGGAATTTTAAAGAAATTGTATTATATATTATGTATTTCATACAAGTATCCCGCATATAGCAGGATAGGAATAAGTAACGCAATGTTAATTGCAACGCAAGACACTTCATTCTATAATTTTGTACCAAATTTTCAATTTGCATGTTGAGTGGCGGAACTCAACGCCACGCTTCGCCATGTTCCCGGAACGCATTCATTCCCATCTCACAAGTGGAAATAGAACCCGCCACCACCGCATTTACAGTCACTCGCTAGTCACACTGCGCCACGACGGCGTCGAAGTACATTAAAAATATATAATAACTCAACTTACCCATATCCAACAAAGGAGAAATCACGTTTCGTATTCAATGTGTACAACGTAAGAGATAGTACCACGGCAAAGGTCAAAGCCAACGCTTGCAACACAACAAATTTGTCACAATACGACACCACCACTCCCACAGTGAACGCTTGAACTGCAGTCTGTGAAAAAACAACGGAATTAAATATGTTAAATGACATATTGAGGACATTGTGGCAACGGTTGCCCCTTAGGGGAATGAAATATTATATATTTATATCCTCATCTTAGTAACAAGGCAAAACGCATTAAGTTCTGCCACTTGACAATCAATGCCAAAATTAGGTGGAATGTGGGGAACAGTGTCTTAACAAAAAATACATGAAAATGTGTACATATATCTGATCTTTGTGGGTTTGACTCCCATTCAGAGGAAAGATTGTATTAAAAACTATTTCATTTTTATTATTTCATTTATTATATCATTTAACATTGAAAGGAGGATTTAAATCGGAACCTGAAATTATTCTGGATCTGTATAAGACCGTTAATTGAATACTAATGCACTTATCTACATACATATATGTTTATCTATATACATATATGTTCTACTATTATAAATATAATAAATTACTACAACCACTTTAAATTACATTGGCTACATTTGTTATATCGGTACCCTTAAAGAATCAAGTATGTAATTTACATTTAAAAAATGGCAGTGGAAAGTATTATTTATTAAATAGTTCACAAATTGAAAGTTACTACAAGGTTGTTTCCTTTAAGGTTTCATTTTCCTCAACAGATAATATTAAATGTTTTTCCCATACTCAGGTAATATAATTCACATCATGTTTTACTTACAAATGCGGCCAAAAGGTACAAGTTAGTGGGATGGTCTCGTCTCTTTATGATCAGAGCAAATAGAGTGACCATGCTCACTATGAATGCTATGAAGACCAACCAGTCACTGAAACATAGGAATATATTATGATGTATTAAATATAAAGGATATATTGTGAGTAATTTGATTTAGTTTCTATATCTTGTATACAGCAGTGTTTGAGCCACTGTGTGTTGAGTGCCAAAACTCGAGGCAATAATAATGTAAATGTTTTGAAATGTAATTTCTATGTATATCCCCATATTTTATTGCATAATTCATGCAAATTAAGTAAACAAAAATAATAAAATCATGAGGCTATAGTGGTGCAGTGGTACAGAGCCTGACTGTTAATGCTATCGATATTGGCTCCATCCCTACTCGGAACAATGAATGGCTTTAACTTTTTTGGTTTGGTAACATAAACTGCAGCATTTTGCTCCTCCACTCATCACGCAATATCTCTAGAAATCTTCTATCTCTTATACAGAAAGTGGAAACTAGTTGGTCTTGACGCTAGGTTTTCTTTGCATACTTTATTACACATGACATATGGTTTGAAGCTGAATCATAATTTTTTTAATATATCTATCATATTCAAATTATTTCTTACTTTGAATGTATAAACCCTTGAACAGGCTTCACAAGCATAAATACACTGGCTATTGCAACAGTAGCCAGCAGTTGTACACTTAGTAGTCCATACACCTTCCTAATGAAAGCCAAGCGAATCTCTTTATCTGCATTCATTACATTGTTCCTGTATGCAAAATCATCCTAAAAAGAAATATATATATTTAGATTTTTTTTGTTAATTGGGTAAAGGAAACTGCGAAGGGACTTATTTTCTTAGTTATTTATTATTTCAGGAATGCTTATTGAAGTTATTTAAATTATAAACCAATTTAAGGATTAACAAACGAAAATCTACATATTTCTTTAAAATTTGAGATAAATTTATTACTCACATAGATAGATATGATAATATCTTATCATATGAATAGACGGAAATAGTTGATTACGGATAACATTGATTTTAAATTAAAATGTAGATATATAGTAAAAACATTTGTTTTTTAACTTGTCTCCATCACAAATACATAACGTATCTTGTTGTGATAGTTATATTTACGAATGATAAAAGTAAAACCTAGTTTAAATAAAATGAAGGCCATGACAAATTACACCATATACATTGAAGTGAAAAACATAATATAATACCTCCATATTACTCTCTTTTCCTCCCAACTCGCAATCCTCCTGAGCATACATTAGTGGTATGCTGGCCATTTTGATCACTATTAAATAAAACCACGGATAATCAAAATTTAATTAGCACTGTAAATTAACAAAAATATGTACTTTATTTAAACAATCCTACTATACAAAAATTGATAGTGAAAGTGACGTACACAATTGCTTTGACAGATATATAATGTGACATTTTATGAAGCATAAACAAATTACAGATAAATAAATAATAGTTAAAGTATACAGCAATAAAGTAAGCATTGTTTATGGATTAAGAACCAAACCAAGACAGACCTTCGTTATATTATAAAACCGGAAAGTTCCTGTGCCTATACCATACTACATAACAGTATCTAACTTTTTTTTATTATAAACCTTAATATTTTAGTATTTTATTGGGAATAATGTTAGAAATGTCATTTATTAGTTATCTGCGTTTGTTTACCGAACATATTACGAGCAAATACAACCTGTATTTATTCGTTATACATAAATTATTCATTATAAATAATAAATTGTTCTTGTAGTAACTTTGCTATATTATATTCATAGGGGCTTGTAATTTATAAGGGTTTAAAGTCCAAACTTTAGACTTTGGAGGTTTCTGGTAGGGGGTTAAAACCATGCTAAGTGTCTGGCAAAGCATAACGTAATATCTTATATTATTCCCAAAAAAATATAAAAAAATTAAGCTTTACAATTTAAAGAGAGTTAGGTACAATTTTTTGCATTATTATTATACCTTATTCCTATTCCTAATAACTACCAAAGTAACGACCTCCCAAACTCCATATTCTCGAATATTATTTGTTGTTACCTGTGTTTGGCTGCACTTGGCAACCCCTCTATTATAAAATACTATAAAAGAAATGATTATCATCGAATTTAATAATAATAACTTATTACTTTATATAAATAAAGTTAGGACGTTAAATTAGTTTACCTATAGATACGTTAATATTTTGATGTTCCAAATATAAGTTGTTTACCGCTATTAGCAAATGTAGTAGTTATGATCAAATTAAATTAAATAGAATTGTAATTTCACACAAAAAGCGAATGAGTTTTTTCCGTTCTGGTGAAAATAGACTGAACTCCAATATTCTTTTATATGTATAAACGCAAGGTCTCCAAATATTTTTTTCTGTCAATCTTAAGTTTACCTGACAATTGCGTTTAAAAGACTGTTCTTTGTTTATTATTTTAAAATATTCTCATACAGAAAGATGTTTTGAAATCATTCATAGTTCATATACGGATATATTTTTTATTGTTTAATATGCAAGAGTTCTAGTAGTAGTAGGTAACAAACAGTTTCTATATGATTCTCTTTATTTTCCTTCAGCCCCATATCGATTGTTCGAGGCCGTAGGGCGTCGCCGCGAAAAGTAAATTTGCACTTACCACTTTATTGACAGCGTGCCCTGATTCAATAGTAGCCTCTACGCTATTTACTTAAGTAAAAATGTAGACCAAGTGTGTCTTAGATCACAGATTGTATGTTCTTATAAAAGAAAATCACTTATTACATTTACAATACTGAGGTTTCCATCGTTGCACATTGATAATCGTTTGGGTTATGGGTTCCACTGTCACTCCGGTCACTCCTCAGTCTTGAGAAGGTTGAGAATTTGATTTTTTATTAAGCTTAACGCTGTATCTAACTCTCTGTATCTCAGAGTAGGTAGAGGGAGTCTAGTGTTACTGAATATTAAGCTCCCCTCCTACCACGTACCGTTCAATTTTTAGGTATGGTGACTGGCGGAACTAAGCATCGCGCTTTCCCGGCTACCAGAGCAAGGAAATGTAAATAATTCATTCCTCCGAGGGGGAATCGAACCCACGCACCAACCAGTCCCATATTGCCGCTGCATCACCATGAACCTCAATTTCTATTTGAAGTAAATATTTTTTTATCTGATAAGATAAAATGCGACCGTGTATTCTCCCACAGAACCCACGATTTCTGTATTTAGCATTAACCGAAATCAGAGTAATCTTATAGTTAATTCATTATGTGGAAGTTTCAATTTATTATCTTACGCTTATTACTATACGATATAAGTAACTTTATTTAGCATCACTTGTATCCTGGAAACATAGTGTTAAGACACTCAACGCCGAGTGTTGAGTGGCAGAACTCAACGCCGCGTTTTGCCTCGACACCATAGCGAAAAAATAAAAATATTAAATATTTCATTACCTCGAGTGGAAATCGAACTCACAACGTAATTAAATATAATTTACAAATATATTTTAAAAAGTCGTACAACATCTATTAATGGCGGACATAATTTTTATGAGCAATAAAAGTTTAGTGTCATCGGGAGTGTAAAGGTCGGAGGTAATTACACTTTTTTATAGTGACTTCTAGTGCATTAGCGGTTAGGGGTTGTCGAGGAAAATAATATACAGAGAAATAATCACTTTCGGAGTACGGAGTATCTTAACACCAGGTTCGCAAGTTAACTCTGTCTACCCTTCTATGTGCTAGATGCAGCGTAAAGGAAAATAAACGGACAAGCGCGAGTTGGGCTCATCCACTAAGGGTTCCGTACAAAAATTGGTCATAAAATGAATAAAATATGCACCCCAAGCATAAATGGAAGTGGTCGAGGGTTTCTGGACATCATGAGTCACAACTCCTGCCTAGATATTACTTGATCAAACAAGCAAAACCACAGGTAGCTACTAGTAAGAAATAAGGGAATAGTAAATAAAGAATTCGTTACTTTAACTTTAAAAATATATAATATATGTATAACAGTGGTAACCCTCCAGAATACTGCATTGCTGCACCTGCTGTAATTTTTAGACATTTAATTCAAAATTTACCTTGCTGTTAGATATTTCATATTTATCTTCTTTATGTAAATAATTATGTCTTTTATTTTTTTAGCTCCACCCTTAGCAGGGTAGGCAGGGGCAACCTGGGAACCTAGTGCTAAGACACTCAGTTCCCATTATGACTTTTTACCTATTTTCCGCCGAATTCGGGAGACATTGCGTGTTGAGTTACCAGAGTGAGGATATGAAAATAATAGACGCTTAATTCCCACGAGCGGGAATCGAACACGCAACCATCGCCTTTACAGTCTTACTAAAAAGAGATTAAAAAATAACATTATATTCAATTACACATAGTGACTTATTTAGTCTCTTTCTGTCTATACTGCAAAAAGAAAATATTAAATTTAACTCTAAAGGTGACAAAGCCAGAAATTTAAATAACTCGTTTCAAAGCTCAACCATTCGTGACGAGCATCACAAGACGGTTCTCGTGGCTTGAATTCTATTAGGACACCGTCGTGGCATAGTTAAAAAATGTCTAAATTTAAAAAAAACCATTTACTTGGGGGAATATTTATATTTAAAAAGAATCTCGTCTGCTTAAACAACTTGCGGCGTTGAGTTACGCCACCAAGCACTCGAAGACTGAATATGTGAACACATGATTTTTTCCAAAAACCACTGTTAATGCTGCGTTGAGCTCTGCTACTCATCACTTATTCCTCCAGTATCCGGCGGAAAGTGGGAAGCGGAGTATTTTAATACTAGGTTCCCTCTGCCTACCCTATCATATGCGGGATACAGCGTGAAGCTGAAAAAAGAAACCACTTTAAATGTCTACTATGTTACGTTAAAAAAAACCATCCAATGTCGCGAATTCGGCGACGTCTCAAGAAATTTAATTATAACAGAATTCCCACGAAAATTTCCCTCATAAAGATATTTAAGATAAAAGAGTTTAGGAGGCTTGCGGGGCATATTCCGGCAACACTCGACTTCGCGTCCTTGTAACTAATGCTTTAAAGTGCCGAAATGAGGAAACTTCCTAAGGGATCTTATAAATGGCGGAACTTCTGCCAATTAATGGGATGTAAGTCAACACGTAATTAGTCATTATTCTTTAAATTTTTATTAAGAATTTAATACTTTTTTAACTGGTTTTTACGGACATCCGTAATAAGTTTTAGCAGAAGCAAAGTATGGTTCCGCAGATTTCATTTTGCTTTGGATCTCAACATCGTATTCAATTTATACAATCCATTAGAAACATAAATATTTTTTTGTTGATTGGGATTCGAATAGACAGCATATGTATACGTGCTCATCTCAAAATTATAATATTTTTTATCACGACATCGGACGTCAAATTTCTATTCGAAGAAATCATTATATTTAAATAATTTTCATTACATAATATCTCCAGAACTAGGCAGGAAGTATAGAAAGGAGTGTATTAACATAAGGCTCGTTATGTCTCTCATTCTAATAAATATTCTAATTAAAACCAACTATTTAGTTTATTTTGGCGTTGAGTTTTACCAATACGCAATGACTCCAAAATTCAGCAGAAGGTCGGGAAGTGGAGTGTCCTAACACTACTCTTCCTCTGCCTACTCTGCCACACGTGGGATACAGCTTGAAGTTAAAAAAATATAATAATTTATTTAACGTATAATTAAAGAATAGCAGCGCCCACGTTAAGCAAAGAATGCAGGGTGATATTTATCTGTAATGGAAAATGTACCAATTCGTCGCGTCGCATTTGCGAAACGAAATGAATGGAGATTTCATTTCGCAGTCACTTTTAGTTGAATTAAATTTTCATACTACCCACTTTAATTGGTACGGGAAATAAATTGTTAGAAATTGTATGCAGGTGCAGCTTGACTGAATTAATTTTGCGAATGGAATAAAGTAATTGGTATGTTTAAAATATGATACTTCGATAGTTTTGGTAATTCTGATAGCTATGGCTGCTATAGCTGATTTTGGTAATTCGATGTTATGCAAATAAATTAGCTTCACGCTGTATCCTGCGCATACCTGGGTAGGCAGAGGAAAGAAGTTTCCCGCTGCCTACTCTGATATATGGAAGAAACAGTGAAGTTGCATACGAGTATATTGGGGCCGTCGTAACGCTGGGGTACAAAAGGGGGACAGTAACGCGACGGTCGTGGGTTCGATCCCGTAGGTTGCCGTATGTTCAATCGAGGGAATGAATTATTTTTTGATAATATTTTTATTTCTTCGCACTGGCAGTAAGACAAATGCCCGGCGTTGAGTTCCACGCAATGCCTTGAAAGTTTTCCCTTTTATTTACTATATGAGGGATAGAGCGTGAAGCTAAAAAATAATATAGTATTAAATGCGTGATAAGTTTAATAAAAAAATATAATAAACTGTTAGTTTTAGATGTCGCAATGCGTCTGCGATCGTATCCGCCCTGCGCAAATTAGTTTCAATAATAAGCTACACTTCGCGGTATAAACCATTCAATCTGGTACTGTTAATAGTAAAGTATAAAGAAATATTTTTTTCTTTTTTATATATCTTGGGAACCTAGTGTTACGACACTCCGTTCCCGATAAGACACTTCCATTCCCCACTTTTTTTCGTATTTTGAAGGCATTGCATGTTGACTAGCGTAACTCAACGCAAAAATGAAAATAATAAATATTCTATTCCCTTGAGAGGGAATTAAACTCACGACCTGTCACGTTTACTGCCACACGGATGTTCGCCTGCGCCATGACTGGTTTCTACTCTACCATATTTTTGAAAATGAAAAATTATGACCTTAGGATCGCTTACTAAATATTTAAAATTTCTTTGCTTGTTATCGAGGCAAAGCATGCCTTAGAGTTCTTCGGAGACTTCGGCGAAGAATGGAGAACGGAGTGTTTTACCATTATGTTCTTTCTACAAATACAGCGTGACGCTCAAAAAAAGAAAAAAAAACCGTTACCTACTTCAAAATATGTAGAGTTTATATAAAAAAAAAATAAGAAAGACAATTTGCAACGAGCGCACTGGCATCTCAACTCCTACCGGCCAAATAGCGATGATCCATCATGGTATTCAAACCGCATTCACATAAGGCTTTATTCGTTGGGCAAAAGCAAGGTAATGAAATACCTGAGCTCTTTATGACTGGTCTGCTCACGTGGAACTAATAAATTTAATTTTGAAATCTCTCTCCTATTGTATCGAAGGTATTTTTGGATGCATTGTTCTATTATGTATAGCAATAGCAAGCAGTTAAAATAACACTGAAATGTTTGTTTGAGGAATAATGTTGTTAAAAATTAATTAATTAAAATTAAAACGTTGTGGGATATTAATGTTGTAAAATTAAGGGATGAAGGTGATGAGTTCCGGCACTCAATATGCAATGCCTGCAGAATTCGGTGGAATGTTGGGAACGGAGTGTCTTAACACTAGGTTTCCCTGCCTACCCTGCTGTGTGCGGGATACAGCCTGAAGCTGATAAAAAAACATTCCGTTTCCCAATTTTCAATACACTATGCATTGAGTGGTGAAATTCCACATCACGCTTTGTCTTGTTATCAGAGCGAGGATGAGAAAATAATTAATTCGTCTTAGTGAGAATCTATAACACCATTGCTTACAGTCCTGGACAGTACAGTCCGTATTACTGCGACTCTTTAATTTACCTTGAACAGGCTACAACCAAAATGAACATTTCTATCTGTTCTGTACATACAGTTAAGTTTTTTACTTTGAAAGGTCTATAGGTGAACTTATCTAAATTTATAAAGTAAGTTGTCCGCAGTATTATCTCTTGGAGCACTTCCAATACACCTCTACAGTAATAAGCAGTTGCGAATATTGAATGAGATTTGGTATATTTCCAGAAATATCTTGATGGATTTTGATATTCAGTGTTTTCTTTTTTGTAATAAAATCATTTTCTTAAATATATTTTTTAAACATTTAACATCGACGGCAGAGACTAGATGTGAAGTGTTGAGGAGTGCCTAAGACTTGCAGCATAGGTGTAGCCTTAAAGGCACTTCCACTGTCTAAAGTCATTCTCGACTAAAACGCGCACGCCTTCCACATCTATAAGTGTATAGATTTAACCAAATAATAATAATAAAATAATAACCCAAGCTGTTGTTACCAAATTATTATTATTTTTATTTATTTCTAATGTGTTAACCTAGCGACACTTCCGTACCCCACTTTCCGCCGAATTCTGGAGGCATTGTGTGTTGAGTGATGGAACTCAACGCTGGGCTTTTCCGCGCTACCAGAGCGAGGAAATGGAAATATTAAATCTTTTATTTTCCTCGACTGGGAATCAAACCGAGAACCTGTCGCGTTCAAGGTCGCACGCTGCACTGCCGCTGTGCCAAAACTGCCCTTTAATTATTATTAATGAAAATCAATATTTTTGAAATCTGCTAAAAATATGCTTGTCGTATTCGCTGTTGTTATGAAAGGCAAAAAGAATTAGACGTTGCAATTAGAGCGAGCTTTAGATTTTAATTAAAAACTAGGGCTTTGATATAAAGTTATAGGGTTTTTATTTTATTTTTTATTAAATAATGGCAAGCAACGCTAAGGATTTGTTTTAATAATTATTTTCATGTTTAAAATACAATAAAAAAATGTGGCTTATAATTTGCTGGTGCTTGTGTTTTTATTACATTTACAACCAAACGCGGCTTCGTCCGCTTAAATTTATTATTATATTATATCTAAATTATACAATATCTTTGCATAAATCGTTACGTTAATTTTAAAGTTTCATTTAAACCTTACAGTAGTTTTTGTGTTAAAATTGCACAAACATACATCCACACAAACTTTCACATTTATAATATTAATTGGACAGATTTATATTTTTATACTTCAGAAAAATGACAATTTTCGTTTAAATATAAATATCTACAAATGTATATATTATGTATACTTAAAATTATTTGTAATATTTTATTTGTAACATAAAATGATACAGATTTTGATAATTGATATAATGTTTATACGAGATACAATCATAGACTCGTAGAGCTCCTACGGCGTAGTATTTCTTTGTAAAGTACTTAAAGAGTGGAGTTTAATTTCCATTTTGGATAGAATTATTTGGAAATAACCATTTGATTTAAAATAAATTAAGAAGTATTTTTTTATCATTATGCATAGCAAAACGGAAAGGGAAGGGAAGTGTCATCAAGAGAACGCAGTGTCTCAACACTAGGTTCTTATATTCCCTTTGATTACCCTATTTTGTGCGGGATACAGCGTGTAGTTAACACATAAAAAAATCCAAAGGTTGGCACATATAAATAAGTTGTAACAAGCGTATAAGAATTCGACTTGGGTTGATTAGATATATGGTGTAGTGGCCAGAGCACTTGGACTTTTTCCAAGAGAGGTGGGTCTGAATCCTGCTACATTCAATATTTTATATGTATAAGGGTGAGACCTTCATTGGCCTTCGAAAATCAATGATACTGGAGGAAAGTCACGTAAAAGCATGATGCCCCCCCGGAGGACATATTAAGAGGTTGACGTTAGTGGACGAAGTGAAAGAAGTATGCAGAGACCGTAGGGCGCTTCCGTTTTCCCTGGCTATCCCGCTATGGACTGTATTTATAACTAAAATAAAAAGGATTTTTGTTTTATTTAAATCATATTTAAGTTGCATATATATTAATTTATATACTATGTATATGGAAAGTATTTTAAAATTTATATTTATTACAAAATAAATGTTACAAGCGCATTAATATTTCATTGGGCTGCAGTGCGATACCGGGGTGCGACGTTATTGTAAAGTCTCTACTGTATATACAATACGAATATACTATATGTATATTTATTTATCAAAAAATATTTACACTTTTGACAATTTTTATTAGCAAACTGATGATTTGGATGTCTACAACTGTGGGAATTGCAGTTCAGTTGTCGCCCACAGCTTCCTCTATCTTTCGTAGTGACGCGACGGTTTGGTTCCCTCCTGGGGAAATCAATTATTTCCATTCTCGCTCTGGAATCCAGACAAAGCGTCACTTTAAGATCTGCAATTCAACATGCAATATTTTAAAACGTAGGTGGAAACTGGAGTGTTCTAACACAAGGTTCCCTATGTCTAACCTGTTGTATGTGGCTTAGTGCCTAAAAATATAAATAAAAATAAATTATAAATTAATGCTAAAAATATAAATTATTTACTAGGCATTAGGTTTTTTGAAATATTTGGGCCATGAGGTTAAAAATATCCACAGTTATATAGAAACATAAAGTAGGTATTACGAAGAGAAGTGTAAATAAAATGTTTATAAAAAATACGGTGGAAATATTCAGTTTCTCGAAAGTTCTTGCGGTTAATTAGTAATCTGAACTACATGCTCGGAGCAGGCTTAAACGTGAACATGCACGTATGTACGTTTGCGGTAAAACTAGTATAAAGCGTAATTAAGTACTTACTCAAAGTTTTGTTATTCATTAAAATGGCGTCAAAATGTAAAATATTGGAAATTAATTTGTTGATTTCGCTTGCTCGGTTTTAGAGATTAACTGCATTGGATAATGTAGAATAGAGAATAGATATGAAATCTATAATGGGCATGAACTCCCATTCCATGAGTTAGGGCAGTGTCTAGGACTTGTGATTTTATTTAAACAATGCAAAATAAAATATAACAACAATTGCAAGTATAGCATTGACGATTTTCTCCGCCACTGAGAGAGCGGGCAGCGAGCTATAAATGGGGAACGCAGTGCCTGAAAACTTGGTTCTCTTTATACCTGCCTGCTATATGCGAGGGTGCTATACAGGTGCTATACAGGGTGAAACAGTAAAAAAATGGATTATATAGTGTTTTTTTTTATCTTGTCTCGCTATAAAATCGTGGTAACTCATGCATCTTTGATGTGCCTAATCGATTATAGTGAATCCATAAGTCAAGTTGCATGTCCCAAGTATTTTTTATTTTCCACACTTTTTGCATTTTATGAGCCCCGTATAGGAAAATCTCGTGGCTTATCAATCATTTGTGATTTTTCATTTATTTAGGGATTGAATATTACAGGAATGAAATAACAAGTTAAGTAATGCATTGTTCTTCTTCAACAAAAATATATGAGTTCCGAGGTCTGTGTTTGTTTACACTCAAATTTGACTTGGCTATTTTTACCACCAGGCACCACACCAAATATCAACCAAATAGTTCTATATAGGTTGGAAGAAATTTGGAGCTTGAATTCAGATCGTATAGCCACTTTCAAGTAACGGAACTATTGTCGTTTCATCCATAAATACAAACCGGTTAAGTACGAGTCAGACTCGCCCACCGAGGCTTCCGTAGCAATTTTGCGATTGTAGGGTCAACAAAAAGCACAATTTCAAAAGTTGACAAATTAAAAATTTGCGGGCGCAAAATGACTGTAAATTTTATATGAAATTTTATATAATTTTGACATTTCAGATTTTTCCCTATATATATATCTCACTGATGCCAAAATTCATAACTGTCTTCATAACTGTGAACCTTCAGATCCACGAGACAGTTGGTACATGGTATTACGAGTAGGTTTTGATTACGCGGTAAACTTCACACAAAATGCAGCAAAACTGATGCATAAATGCTCACAAAGTATCTTTTGATTACGTGCAACAGAGTGAATGGGTATCTGCTAGGCAAGCGTGCCACACCGTAGATCGCATCAACGCTCACCAGATTTGATGCGGTCAAACGCAAGCCTATTCAATATAAAAAAAAAACGTTGACCTAAAAGCTACAGGGGCTTCAAGGTTTTACAGACCTAAATATTTGATATTAATTTCTGCTTAATTCTCTCCGTGATCTCGAGTTAAATAATCTTGACAACAAAGTGATCCTATAAGGGTTCCATTTATACCTTTTGAAGAACCCTAAAAATTTAATAGGAAGTCTCCAACTTCCATAAGACTTGTAGCTACGCAATGTACAATAAAAAGACTATGCAAAATAGTTACCCTAGTAAATGCTTTCTTTACACGGCACAAATATGTGGGGTCACGGTCGAACAGAATTATGTGTATGCGTAAGGATATCCTTGTTTTTGTTTATTTTATTTTTTATTTCTATTTTTAGCTGTATCCTACACACAGCAGATGGGAACTTGGTGTTCAAACACTCCGTTCTCATTATAAGACACTTCTGTTTCCCACTTTTCACCAAATTTTGGAGGCATTGCGTGTGGAGTGGCGAAACTCAACGCCGCTATTCGTTTCGTCGAGTGGGAATCCAACTTGAAACCTGTGACTCTATTGTGGATATACCGTGAAGCTAAAAAAAAATATTCTCGAAATACGTACAAGAAAAATGTGATCTCCTATTTTACATCTTAAAGTACCGTAGTAGGCCGTCGTGGCGTGGTGACGTGTGGTTGGAAATGTAACGGTTGATGAGTTCGATTTCCAAACGGGGGAATGAATTAGTATTTATGAATATTTTCATTTCTCCGCTCTGGATAAAAATCGGCGGAAAGTAAGAAACCGAGTGTCTTAACGAAATTCCCTCTGCCTACCCTGCTATATACAGGATTCAGCGTGAAATTGAGAATAAAAAACATCCTTAAGTCCACGTAAGTCCAATTTCGGGCAACAATTATGTATAACTGACCTCTTGAGAAGGATGTGGCCTTGGCTGGCCCTTCAAGGAATAGTCACTTTGTACAGGTCTCTAGCGGCATGGTTGTGTTTCAGGGCTTTCTCCTACGAACGGTTATAGCCTATTGTTTTATTGTTACAATTTCAAAGCTATTATTATTTTCTTCGCATATTTTTATTGTATTGTCTTTCTTTTTATAGGAAAAATAATAATTAGCTTTGTTCTATTAAACAGTATATTATTATAAATTAGAAAATAATATTATTTCCATTTTCTTAGTTTTTAATAAGTTATAATTTCTTCTTTAATAAATTAGAAAATGTTTATGGCGACGTGGCTTAGTGAGGTACACGAAATTTGGTGCTAATTTTTATCCAATTTCATCTTGACTAGTCTTATCTACTCAAATACTACATTTTCTACTGAAAGAAAAACATCGGCATTGGACTTCTTATTTCGGGGCTTTTTCTTACTAGAGCAATTATAAACAGACATTTTTTTTTTTTAGCTCCATGCTGTATCCCGTAGAAAGTAAACACGCACGGGAACGCAGGTTCCCTCTGCCTTCCCTGCTATGTGCCGAATGCAGCGTGAAACTAAAAAATAAATGAAAATAATTTTACAATGATTTTATATTTGTGAAGTTGGTGCCAAGTAAAACAAACAGGCTTAGTAATTAAATATTATAGTAAGGTTGTTGTAGCATTAGCTTGACACCGACTTCAAAATTATAAAATCTTTGTAAAATTATTTTTCACTTTTTAGTTCGTTGTTAGAAGTTGGTTTTTCTTTTTGTTTAAAAAATAATTTATTTTACGATTTTAGGTGATGGGTAGATCTTAAAATGATGCTTCTTAAACGAGTGGTGATGGTGGTGGTAGTGGTTGTCAAGGAGTGGTTGTGGTTGTTCTAAGTAAAACTTTATTTAATTAGGTATTATTTTTGTGCAAACTAACATTTTGGTATATCGACAAGAACATACATAAAAAATATTCGGGTGAATTAGGAATCTCTTTCCCTTTTTTGAAGTTGATTGAAAATGAGAATATCCTTTTCTTTGAGGTTGGTTGAAAGAAATGCAACGATCAGGAATCTCACTTCTGACATCAATTTTAACAATGTTTTTTCCTTGTAACTATTACAGTATATTTATTTTTTTTTACCAAAAAAATAAAAAAAAACAAACTTACTCAATTTTCACCGGATCCCGTAATCGAAACCTAACCAAAATTTTTACCAAACTATCCTTGAAGTCTATTCTTTCAAATAAAATCGGTTGGCCCCTCATTGAGTTATTCGGCTATTTGTTGCGCACATACCTAATGCAAATTTAAGACTTATGGGATTCTCTCATAGATACCATTGTCAGACATGGACGAAAAAAAAATTGGACCATTCGGAAAGCACTATCCTTCAAATAAAAAAAAAATATCAAAATCGGTTCACCCAGTCAAAAGTTATGAACAAACATAAAAAAAAAAACAATCGAATTGATAACAACCTTTTCTTACAGAAGTCGGTAAAAAAATAATTTCATATCAAAGAAAATCCAATTACCCTAAATGTATGAAACATACATTTCGCAATCAAAACATAAATATTGGCGATGGTATTACTGGCTGATCCTTTTGTGACCGGACCTGCACAAAGGATAGCGTCGATACCAACCTTTTTTCTCTGTGCTCGAATTGAAAACGTCGAAAATAATCCCACATTACAGCAAGACCGTCATATCCCGGATTCCTTACATTATGCTGCTAAAATCCAAAATCTATAATACTAGATTACAATATGAGTAAGAAATTTGTTTACAATATCCTCTAGAGATCAAAGCTTGTTAGACGATTTATCGATATTCATTGCGTATTTCATATATGTTTTAAATTTATAGTTCTATTTGACCGAGCAATGGATGAGGAATAGTGGTTTAGGCGTCGTCGGAGGTGTGTCTTTTGGTGCTTCTCTGGGAGTAGAGATCGGGCCTACAATGCACGTTGTTTATCCGCTAGGGCGGGGGAGGGGCGACGGGAGCGCGGGCGGGGGCCTCTGGCCGGGCCTAGAGTAGTCTGTAGCCGCCCTCCGCAGCAGCAGCACGCGTCGCGAGTGCATCAGTGCCGAAACAATCAGATTCGACCTTCAATTCGAAAGAACGAGACGACTATATACAGGTAAGCCCTGATACGATTTTCGAAAATCACACCACATTTTTATAAATGGTCTCGTTTTATTATAATATTATAGAGATTGGGCAAATAGTTTTAGTGTTTTTGTTTGATAGTTTTATAAATGGACAATTATTGGTGTACGCGTGCTACGCTCGTAGCGCGTAGCCGTTGGGAGATGTAGACGTATAAAAAACGTAGCAATAACATAAACGTAACATTATTCAAAAAAGACAAAATAATATTTATTTGTTGTTTTTTTTTTTTTGTATTTTTTTCGCAAGAATCAGCGTACGCAGGTTTCAGGGTCAAGACAAGGACTTCAAGGAGGAAGGGCATGTTGATTATTTGCGGAACCAAATGGGGTTAAACGACGGCATACTCCGCCCGATGTCAATCGAGTAATTGTCCTGAAAGCCTCGACCTTGTTCGGAGGCGCTCCATGGGCTTTGTTCCCTCCGACTGATTACTGATTGAGCGATTCATCTGCGGAACTCTGTAATTATTTTCAAACTATATAATTCATTTGGTTTATTTATTATGAATATTTAAGTTTTCATAATTCTGAAGTTCTAAATTTCGGGTCGTATCGTTTATAGTGTAATGTCAGAACTCTTTGATTTTGATGGTATACATTATCTCTTGTTGAGCCTTGACAGATAAAATATTTCTGTATCAACTAAATAAATCAATTTATACCCTTTTAATATATCTATTACGCCTTAAATATTGTCTATAATAAAAAGTTTTTTTTAAAAAGAAGAGCATGAAAAAGAAAGGAAAGAAAAAATACCTAGCAGGAATATCTTGTTTAACAAACAGGCAACAGCTAGCGTGTACAGAATATTAGTTAAACGATGGCCTCTAGAGTACAGGCTCGTGTTCCTAAATTTTGCAACCCTTATAGTTTATTTATTCGTAATTGCCATGAAAAATTCAGACCCGGCTTTGGCTCTGAGCAATTTTCATCATGTCTATTGGGAATGTACTATGCACGAACTAAAGAGACGAAAAGAGTGTGTTGAAACTAGGTTCCCTTTGCCCGTCTCATTATATGAAGGAGAAAAAATCGTATATCTTAACGTTTTCCTTTTTAAAAATTTTTCGAGTCAATTAATTTAGTTTTCCGTGTTTAGTGACATTGTATTTTGGAAACCACATTTTTCTAATTAAACCAAAGATTTTTTCGTAATTATAATTTATTTTCTATGAAGCATTAGAATTAACTACCGCCTACAGATACATACCTAACAGTGCAGAGTCCCGTTCCTATTATATTAATATAACTATTTTTTTTAATCATGGCGCCAGCATAGAACTCGTAAAGTTCTATTCCTACTCGAGAAATGAAATATTTAACATTTTCATTTCTTCCCTGAGTTTTGCCACTCAACGCGCAATTCCCCCAGAATTCAGTGGAAAGTGAAGTGTCTAAGCACTAGGTTCCCTCTTCCTACTGTGCTACATGCGGAAGCTGAAAAAAGAAATATTTTGGTCAATTGTAATAAAAATTGCAAGAGCCAAGACTCCTTGTACAAGCTTTAATATTCTCAATAGAGTGTTCCACTGAAGCCTAACTTAATCATTGGCCTTTAAATAGGTTTCTCACCTAACCGTTCAACCAACTATTATGAAATTTAACAACTGAATTTTTAATCTCTGCTTCACTTTCTCTTTCTTGCCTTACTTATAAAATCGTTAGTACATTTTTTTATTTCTAATTATCTCCTATAGCGCGGCGACGGAATGCCTCGAAAATCCGGCGGGAAGTGAGGAATGGAGTGTCTTAACTCTGCTTACGCTATATGCGGGATAGATCGTGACGCTGTATCCCGCAATAATAATAATGTAGTTAAACATATATAAAATAAAAAAAGGATACGGGCCAAGTGGCTGTAGTGATAATGGTATGGTAATAGGATTAATTTAATTCTCTGCTATGCGAGAAAGAAGGTAAACTTGTAAATATTATAAGCAACCATGAATAATATGGTAATTGTTATATTTTCATTAAAGAAACTTATCAACGAACTATATGGATTTGATTTTGTTCTCATGGGAAAATTCAGTCAATGAGCTGTTAAATTCTTTAGGTATATTTAATAGTCTATATATCTGGATACGGTAACTTTAACGGTATTTTTTAAGTTAATTTCAACACAGCCTCCAGAATTTGGTGGAAAGTGGGCGACGGAAGTGTCTTATTGGGAACGGAGAGTTGCTATGTTATCTCTGCCTGCACCGATATGTGCTGGATACAGCGTGAAGCTGAAAAAAATAATTTGTTTTTATATTAATATATTTAGTTTGTAGAAAAATAAATCTTTATTTTTTTTAAATACATAGTAATAAACTGGAATTTTATTTTATTATTTATATCTTGATTTTGATTAATAAAATAAAATAGCTTTGTGTGCTGGAGGTACGTAGGTCGTAGTGGCATTCGCGAGCACTCCTGCATCGTCTTCTGTTCTTTTTGAGAGATTTCTATTGGGTTGTATTGGGATTCAATCACCAAAGATTACTATTTGTTCTTCTGCCCAATTGGTCTGTTATGTTCATTTAGTGATCCACTTGCCCACGAGCGATCTGCATAATGCATGAAATATACTCGTATTTCTCATATTTCCCAGCGGCGTCAATAAAAGTGTTACGTTGTGTATGACGCCAGTCAGCGCCTAATATCCTATTAATGAAAATAGACAGTGTGGAATTCTGTGTCATCGTTGATCTCTTACTATTTTCCTTGAAATTTTCGATGCAGGATAGAGGATGTGAAAGAAAAAAAATCCGTCCGAGGCTTTCGCATCGTGAGGCAGCGGTATAAGGGTGTAACTGTAACGCGACGGTGGTGGGTTCGATCCCTGCTCGAGGAAGTCTTTCTTTTCTTCGCTCTGGTGTCGAGGCAAAGCGCGTCTTTGAGTTCTGCCACTCAACACGCAAAGCCTTCAGAATTCGGCAGAAAGTGGGGAACGGAGTGACTTAACACTAGGTTCACAATGCCTATCCTGCTGTGTGTGGAATACAGCGTGAAGCTTTTTTTTATTCAAATGTATTCTTATTAAAAAAATTACAACGTTCCTTTAAAAACGTATTTTGACAATTTTTTGAACCACTTTACCAGTTACTGAAATAATAATAAAATGGTTTACATAATTTAAGTTATTTACTAGGGTGTTCACATTCGACCTCGACTTCGTTGTTTCGTTTACATACTCGAACATAATTATATTATAAAACGGTCATTTACATTGCTTGAAAATAATTTAACAATATAACTAAATTTCTTTATATTTACTGTAATAAGCGAAAATTTTAGTGATTCGTCATTCGATTTGTAATTGTAATAAATTAAAATAAATGGATAATTACGAGTAGAATTTTTTCAAATTTCTTGAAACATTAAACTAATAAATTGAATATTTCTTTTTAAACACGAATAAATAAAAAACACATTATAATTATGAAACATTTATTAAACAAACTAATAAACAATTAACAAAAATATAGCCAATAGTTGTTTCACTAAAGAATAGCAAATTAGAAATCTCAGAAAAGTAAGTCGTCTTAGGAAGCAATGACAAAAAAATATATACACTGACTGCCTGTAAACGCGACGGTTGAGGGTTCCAACCACCCGACAAGCAAAGCCTAGAACGCTGGAGGTTATTGAGTGTTTTTACACTAAGCTTCCTCTGCCTATCCCGCTATTAGCGGGATACAGCGTGAAACTAAAAAAAGAAAAAAGGAATATTTTAAACATTTTTGAACTATTTATACATAGGTTATTAAAGTTTAATATATACAGTACGAAGCCAGCCACGTGCTCAGACGACGCGTGGGCTGGACCAAAATACAACTGGCGAAAGCGTAGGCGGTATTAATTTTAACTCGGTCTCTATAAATACGGAATTAGCGCAAATGTTGATATTTTTTTATCGTTTTTATAATTATCCTCCAGTTTATACTTTCGTTTTCACTTAATGTATGTATAATTTTAGATTCACGCTGTATTTCCCACATAGGAGGAAAGGTGGAGGAGAATTAGTGCTAAGACACCCCGTACCCCAATTTCCCTGGAGGTAGTGCATGTTGAGTGGCGGAACTTAACGCCGTCCTTTGCCTTAATACCAGAGCTAATATTAAATATTTAATTATCTCGGAATCGAGCCCACAACCTGTAACGTTCACAGTCTCATCTTTGTGATCTGCTCCACGTCGGGACTATAATATAATAAATTATTATTTCTTTCTTGAGATTTCAGATGCAAATTCTATTATTTCTAAATAACTGATAGACTGATATTGAACAGAATATCCTAACAACGGTGTTTTGCCCGATTAAATAAAAAAAGTGTTAAAATAAAAAAAAAACTTATTGTCTACTAGACGAGATAAGACTAGAAGTTTTATTTTTATTTCAAAGAGACTTGACCTAAATTCTTACAACATCCGTCAAGTCTTCAGATATATGTAAATACATACATTATATCAATTTAATGGTAATTTAGTTATCCTGTTATTCCCATTGACGAGGGATAAGCGGATTATCGGATCAGGATAGAGCAAATAGGTTCAGACAGACTGACCGCTCTATATATGTTTAAATATATAGGATATAATTATATAGGTAATAGGTATTATATTAATAATTAGATTTCGTATTTTTTTATAGGTGTGTTGAGCATTGAGTTCCAACACTCAATAAGCAATATCTCGAATTTAAGAATTGTTTATCTCTTTCCTGCTATATGCAATAAAAACGCGAGGAAATGAAGTATTTAATATTTTTATTTTCTTCACTGTGCTAACGAGACATAACGCGGCGTTCTGCCACTGTGTTCGATGGCGCAGCCATAGATGCCTTTAGAATTCATCGAAAAGTGGGGAAAGAAAGTGTCTTAATGGGAACAGAGGTTTCCTGCAGGTTCCCATTAAGAGGTGCGAGCACAACGTAAAACTAAAAAAAATACAACGTATACTTAAAGTAGGGTGTCTAGATTTTTTCAATAATTTCATAATGTAAGCTTATTGCCAACAAAGCGATATCGTCAGAGCTATTACCAAAGCTATTCACAGAGTGAACAATGGAGGCAAATTGTCAATACGTCACTTACACTCAGCGGCTTGGAGGTATTGTATGGAAAATACGAAGAATATTGCTAGAATCCGGTCTCGTTTACGCTGTCTTGGAAACGATATTGTTTAAAATCATTATATATTATGCTATATGCTAGAAGAGAAGAGAAGTCTTGCCAGCTCAATTTGACTTGCTTCTCAGCGTCCGTATGAGTTGAGATTTGGGTTACGATTTCAGTTGTGATGACAATGAAATGAGATAATCAAAATTGTTGTTAATCCAAAATGGCGGCCACAATAAAATGGCGGATTATAAATATAATAAATATGGTTATCAAAACAAAGCGCTTGGGGGTGCTTTGTGAAAAAACTCTAATAAAACTTGTTTTTAAAGCTTGAGCTAACTAACACCAAAAACAACGAATTTTAAATTTTAAACAGATTCATTTAACATAATTAATTTACTACTTTTCAACTTCCTCTAGTCATAAAAAATATTTTTATCTACAATTTAGTTTTTGTTTAAGTTTGTCCATGTCCGTTTATACACCGGGACTGTCGATATATATATAAACGTATAAGACAACAAAGGCAAGGCAAGGTATTTTCCAGTGATAGGAATCCCAAGAAAGCTTGACCTTCCGACGTTCGTGTGCTACGGCCATATATCATTTGTTTAGATAGAGCTACAAATAAAAGACGATGGTTTCACTGAAATACTTCTTTTTTGATGGTTTCTTTTGATAATGCAGCAGTTTCTTGTAACTATTAATTATTGTTTAGATTTCTTTTTTTTTTCAATTTATTTTACCTACCGTTCATCGTTTATTTGAATTGGTGAATGTTATTAACTTTACACATGCTATGTTATTGTTGAGGCCAGTCGCGGTGCGGGGTATAAGCGTGCGAATGTGACAGATTGCGGGTTCGATTCCCATTCGAAGAAGTGAAGTACTTAATATAATTTGTATAACGTTTTTTTTAGATAAATTTTATAGAATACTAGCCGGTGCCCGCAGGTTAGTTAGTTAAAATATAACTTTATGAACTATGAAATCATATTATTAGTAAAGACCCCATTTTGCCCATTTTCGTAGGAATAATAAGAAATCTTCTCTCGGTGTTCCTCTACATCCAAAATTCTCCATATATTTTCTAGGATAGGGTTAGATTAAATACGGCATGGTCGGCGAAAAGAACCTATCACCCTTCACTTTCCACTCATATTTTAAGATTGTATTAAATCCATTATTATTCTAAACCACACGGTATTATTATAAATCTTAAAAAAATATATATAAATATAACGCGATTTCTCTTTTCATTACTAATCTGTGCTAAAAACTTTAAGCATAGATTAAAAAATAACTACAAAATAAAGATAGATAGTCATTTCGGGTGCTAGGCCGGCGAATACCGCAGCCCGTCGCACTGCGGTACACGGGAGACCAACGCTCACACCGGCCAATAATCGACCTTACGTTTAGTGTCAGACACTACTTATGACTGAATGGAACGGAATAATTGGTCACTGGAATTCAAAGTGAAATAATATATGAAAAATTGTTAAAAATCAATTGTTATAAGTTCACTATTAGGCAAAATAGCATTTAATTTTAACGCAATAAGTTAATGAATTATTTGTAAATTAATTTAAATCTAAAGGGCATTGTGACCCAGTGGCACAGGGATGATTGTAAGTAGGATGGTTTGGATTTGATTCCCACTTGTGGGATTAATAGTTTTCATTTACTCTCTCTGGTAACAAGACAGCTTACAGTTATTATTGAGTTCCGCGGAGTATAACAGAGAATTGCAGTGCGTGGGGAACAGAGTGTCTTTACACATGTTCCCTCTGCCTTGTAATATGTGAAATATTAGCCCTTTTTCAACAAATTGTTTTGAGAAGTTGTTTTAGTTTCACCTACCTCTTCTCACACCTTTAACCCAATTTGGAGACGTCGGACGTTGCTTTGGGGAACACAACGCCGCCATTTATTTTACTTTACTTTACTTTTTCATAGGGAAGTTTCCTTAGTTGTTCTTAGATATTCATTATATGTATTATATTAATGAATTTAATTAATGTTTATAAGAAGGAAACTAGAGTGTGGAAATTAAAATAATTATAGCCAGATACAGACCCTCCCGCCACAAAAGAACGAACCTCGTAGAATCAAATGTTTGAGTGTATGACATTTTGATATTTAATTAGTGACATTGAGCTCACCACTCAATATTCAATGTCTTAAAAATGGAGTGGAACAACAACGGAGTGTCTTAAAGCTTAGATTCCCTTTGCTGTGCTTCATGCGGGATATAGCGTGAAGCTAAAAGAGAAATACAATATAGAAAAAACATAATAAAAGCTTAAACGTTTTCATATAATACTAGCGAATATTATAATATTATTTGTACGTGAATTTAGTGCGTGATTGATGGCAACGTACTGAACGAGTGACAAACGACTCCGTTTGCAGAGCGCGGGTTGAGTGACACTAGCGTATTTTACTGTTTCATTGCAGGATATAATTCGATATAAAATTATGGGTGTGTTCACAGTGTTAAGTTTTTTTTTTAATGTTAAGTATGAAAATTCATATTTTTTGGGGTTCCCTACATCAAAACGTAAAACGGAATGTTTATCACTTCGATGTCTGTATGTGAAGACAATTTATCCCAAAATCGTTACGCTTACGCTGAAATTTATATCAAATATTCAATTCTATTGTCTCTTGAAGCACTGAAAATATTAAGATTCTAAGTCAACGCAATCAAAAGATACGAGCATTTATGAATCGTTTTTGCTGCATTTTATATGAAATTTGCGGCGGAATATAACCCATAGGAATGGGTAATGAAATTTGAAATGTCTACATTTATAGGTGTTTAAAGAAAAAAATATATAACTTATAATTGTAGTTATTTAAAACTAAATCCGTGGACCTACGATACTGAAACTGATACGGATTCCTAGGTATATATTTTTTGGGTTCCTAGGTTTTTATTCTTTTGAAAAAATGTAATTTTGGAAACAAAAAGAAATTAATTTAAAAAGAACGATTTTTAAATTATAATGTCATTGAGCACTTATCTCTTTAATTTTTATTTATTTTAATTTACATCCATTCGAAACCTTAAATTTGTCAATTTTTCAATACTTTTAGCTTTTATTTATTTGTCTGTTTGTTTGCACGCTTGTTTACGCTAATCTCAGAGTCGCTAGTTGGCTTAACTGATTCTAGTTTAGTTTTCACTTTTGTTTTTGAACCTATAGTTCCTGAGATTAGCTCGTTCAACCAAACACTCAAACCAAATTCTTTACTCTGGCACCAAGGCAAAAGTCCGGCGTTGAAATCCGCCACTCAACACATCACACATCAGCTTGTGGATTTTGCAAATTTCTTTCAATCAATATTGGGTAGATTCCAAGAAAGTTGGTGATATCTCGATTTTGACAAATTCGGTGTAAAGTGGGGAAAGGAGTGTCTCAACACAAACACAAACAGCCTAACAACAGATAAACAAAAACATCTATCTGTCTAGCTATCTATCTATCTATCTATCTATCTATCTATCTATCTATCTATCTATCTATCTATCTATCTATCTATCTATCTATCTATCTGTCTATATACTGTTATATGTATCTCGTTGATATGAGATAAGCGTTATCACGTTTCCCTCCATCATAAAGATGTCAATCACAAACGGATGCGAGTGAGCGCTGGGGCCGCCAGCATTATTACGGATTCAATTCGATCGTACATATTTGAATGCGGACGATGTTATATGTACTGTACTGTGTGTTCATTTCGACAAATTGTTGATAGGTTAGGGTTTTTTTCATTTGTTTTTTTTTCATTTGAAGGTGAAATAATAGTGTTAAGACACTACGTTTTTTGTATGATATTATGATATGCTCTATTATAAATTTCTATTGGCACGACTAAATAGAATTTGAAGAGAAACCAATGCGTATCTGACATATATCCATTACGTAGCAATGATGTTTTAGTCGAATTTATTTTTAAGCTTCACTTATACCGCACGGTAAGTGTTCGACGTTTCCTTTAAGACACTACCGTTACCACTTTCCGCCGATTTCTAGAGGCAGTGTGTTACCAGAGCGAAGAAATTAAAGTATTACCTACACATTTCATTTTCTCGAGTGGAAATCGAACCTACGACCTATAACGTTTACAGTCGCATGTTCCCACTACGCCACGATTGCACTCTATATTAAATTTATTTATTGCATAATATAGAGGTAGTAGAGTAAACAACTCTATAAAGTGCTAACTGCTTAATTGGATAATATTAATATATTTACTTTGACGAGATAATAAGTAAACTGAACGGTGAGAATTAAACAACGTTGTTAACTCGAAATGGAATAGTAAACTATACGACGAAACTTTAGTCTGGTATTATTTGAGTTTATATTTTATTTGTTAGTGTTAATTTTCTCTTTTTTTAATTATTTTTTAGTTGGGTAGTCACAGAATATCTTAACACCAGGTTCCCTTTACCTAACCTGCTGCATGCGGGTTACAGCGTGAAACAAAAAATATATATAAAACAAAATAATATTCAAATTAAGCTAATATAGGCCATTGTGGCGAGTGACTGTAACACCACGATTGTGAGTTCGATTCCCACTCGAGAAAGTGAAATATTTATTTACGTTTATATTTCCATTTGTTCGCTCTGGTATTGAGCTAAGCCACTCAACACGCAATGCCTTCAGGATTCGGCAGAAAGTGGGGAACGGAGTGTCTTAACAGTAGGTTCCTACCCTGCTGTGTGCGAAATACAGCGTGAAGCTGAAATATTTAACAAAATACCATTCCAAATGATTTTATTGCTTTAGAACCCATTACATCGCCCTAGGCACAATTGTATTGTATTCAGATCAAATGTCAAGATGTCAGCAATTACAGCATTTGAAACTGGTTCATAGCAGACACGTGACCGGGCCGCGGTGCGCGGAGCTGGAACAGCGCCAAAGCTACAATACGATGTATTGCTGAATTGTTTATGGCTCTCATAATTCGATTTTCTTGATGGAGTCCAAATCGACTGCGGTGCTGTTATCGATTTTGGTTATTTGGCTTCAGTTATAAAATTATTATATTTCATTTATAATTTTCATATTATTATTCAAAATATTTGAAATGTTTTGAATATTTTTTTGTAATTAATCTAATAGCATTTAATTATCCATTATAGTCAATTAAAAAAACATAAAGTCATTTCTTTATAGAGTGGCTTAAATATATACTTTGCGTACTGATTCAGGAGTCGCTAATAAGTTGGTTTAAATTTGACTATACTGATTTTTTTATTTTTTGGTTCAGTCATAATCGAATTATATAGTCAGAAATTATTGTATCCAAAGGAATAAAAGTAGATAATAAATAAAAATAAGTAACTACCGCCAATTTCTAATTTTCACACTCATATACTATGCTTAGTAATAGAATACGAGTATATACATTCCTAACGCGGAACAGATCTGGCCATCACCAGCGCACAACAAATCGGTCTATCTATTACATAGAATGCCAGCAAAACCCTCTTTTTCCGAAATAGGTTAACAGCTGCAAGCGTCCGCCATTTGTAACTATTATGTGCTTGTTCATTGCGGATCAGGTGTTGGAGTCACGTGGATATTGGAAATGGGCCAAATTGCGAAATTGCGGATACAATGCTATCGCTGCATTTCACGCGTACACTTATCTATTGGAGTGGGTGCATTCGATATTACTATGAGAGTAGGTTCTATTTCAGCTTCAATTGATGAGAAAGGAATTTGTATGTTAGAGGCTGTGTGCGTAGTGGCAGTCTCAAGTGTGTGAATATAAACGAGATGATTGTAGGTTCGATTGCCACTTGAGGGATAGGTACTTCGCTCTGGTAATAGGGCACAGGGATATATTTATTACGAAGTGCCTCGAAAATTCAACGGTAAGTGATCGACGGAGTATCTATCGATATAGGTATATATGTGGGATACAGCGTGAAAATGGAGAAGTGATAGATGATTTTCTGCCTCATTATTCACTGGCACTTTTGATTCATTTAGCTTAAAATAAAAGGCCAAGTTCAAAACTTAACTGTCTTTATTTAAAAAAAATATTGAAGCAAATGTTTATAAATTTAGACAGTCCTATGAACACATTAACATGCAAAATGTAATGTAATCTCTATGTATAAAAATAAATATTAAGTTTTAAATGCATCCCAAATGAAAACAGGACTTAGCATTTCCGGTTTCCGATTTTTTTATCAGAAAAATAAGGATGCATTGTTCAATATTGAACTTGGCTCTCATTTGAAACTTTCTCCCTTTCGTTTAATAATCACATTTTAAAACTACAATGGAATTTACAATAATATAGAATTAAATAATTTACCTTAATTATCATATTTAAGCGTCAACAGATAGAATTATTCCAATTATATCTTTCCGTATCCATATTTTAAGGAACCAGCGATCCGTACAGGCTTACTTACTTAGTAGAAAGTACGCAAGAATGGAAACAGCTGCTTTGGAAACTTAACAAAGGATTAACTGACGGTTAAAGTTTAAGATAGAGCTTCCGATGAGACTGGGAAATTATCTTAGTATTAATTTTATTTTCATATTTATTATAAGCGAGCGGATTATATATAAAGAAATAATTTAATAATTTTGAGGCCAGTTGTGCCGCAGAGGCACGAAGTGGGACTGTACACCGATTGGTTCTGGGTTCGATCCCCGCTCGAGGAAATGAAATATTTATTTCAAATTTATATTCCTCATTGGACGTTTTGAGATGCTGCTCTCAACACTGCACTTAGCTTCGTGACCAGAGCGAGAAAATGAAAATTTTAAATATTTCATTCTCCCTATAGAGAATCGAGCCTACAACCGTGTTTACAATTCCCAATACATATGTATGTATATTCTTTTAAATATGCTAATTTTCTTATAAAACAACCCAAGTAAAAGATAGTACTAGATGTAATAGATGTTATAGGCGCCAAGTACTAGTTGGGTGCCAATTTTCCTCGAGCATGCACTTTTATATCATTTACGCCACTTAGGCCTTTCCGGTAACGTTCAACATGGAGTGTCTAACTAAGAAATTATATTCCAATATTATCATGAGAAGAGTTTTTAGACCAAAAATATTACTATTTAGTTTAAAATAATTACATTTAGTAAGAGGATGAGAGTGATATCGCTATTCTCTCTGCCTTCCGTAGGATTCTATATCCCCAATTCAGTAGTATGGGTAAAGGGAACCCATGGTCAAGAAACTCTGTTCCCTTTGTCAGCTTCAATCGTCGCGCTTTGGTTCGTTTCCCGGGTGAGAAAAGAAAAATGACTTACTCCCTTACNTTCAATCGTCGCGCTTTGGTTCGTTTCCCGGGTGAGAAAAGAAAAATGACTACTCCCTTACTAAATATATATATATATATATATATATATATATATATATATACATTAATATATAATATTAAATTCCAATATCTATTAAATGAATAGTATATCAGGTTTAATGCATTCTAGTAAAAACGGAACAGGGGCCAATATCCGGCTGAACCGTGCACTTCTGGGCTTATCGTTTACGCCACTTAAGCTTTTCCAATGAGGGTAGTTTTTAAAAGCTTCAGTTTTATTTCACATGTTCACTTAGAGTTAGTGCTTGAGTATAGTTTCTAGATATGTTTATACCTATTAAGGCCAGTCATGGTCCCACACAAGCGTGTAATTTGACAGTTTATGGGTTGAATTCCTGCTCGATGAAATGAAATATTTGATGGTTTTATCGTTCTGTCAACAAGGCACAAAGTGGCGTTGAGTTCTACCGCTCAACACTTAATGCCTCGACAGGAAGTGGGGAACGGAAGTGTCTTAACACTATGTTTCCTCTGCCTACACTGCTACGTGGGGAATAAGCAAAGAAATATAGATTTTATTACAGCTTTCACTATATGACAGAGTAATTTGAGTAATTTGTTAGTACATCCATATTGTGAAGTGAAGCAAAAAAAGAAATATCTCTCACGCGAAGAAAACCTAGTTTCACAAAATTATATTAAATGTTAACATAGAAAATTAATAGAAAAAAATCCGCTCAATTTGCGAGACAGTACGTATTGATTGGAAAAAGTGAATGGCGCACTTTGACTTGTAACTTGTACCAGGGAAAAGAAAATAATTCAGTCCACTAGTGGGAATCAAATCCAAAACTTTTGTCCTTACAGTTACACGCTATATGTATTTATCAATGTATGATATGTGTACTTCTTATAGGAAAGACCCATATTATAAATACAAAGATTTCTTCGAGTGAAATTTAAATTGTATTTACCTTTTAATAAAGTGAAATGAAAGAATAACACTACACTGGATTGGGGTTCATCGAATAATATCCGGACGAAATTATAGATGTAAATATTAAATGCAAATATTTACTATGTACATTTTGAAAGACCTGATACTATTTATTATTTATGAAATATGTGATATATTGATTGTTTGTCAGTTCGTTTCCCATTTTCCGTCGAATTTTTGAGACATGTTGAGTGGCGGAACTCAACACCGCGCCTTGCCTTATTACCTCAGCGAAGATATGAAAATATTAATAAATAATAATTCATACCACCCAGAGGAGATGGTGCCATAGCCATCGAGTTTACAGTTACCAAGGTGGGTAATTATATTGACTATAGGTTAGAATTTTTCCAACAAAGTATTATCAACTGAGTACCATAATTTATTAAGAAGCTCTCATAGAATAGGACGGCGCGACGTTGAGTTCCGCTACTCAACACGCAATGCCTCCAAAAATTAGGCGAGTGTAAATGGGGAACGGAGTGTCTTAACACTAGGTTCTCTCTGCCTACTCTGCTGAGTGCGGGATACAGCCTGAAGCTGATTACCATCATTTAATAACTAGCTTTTGTAGAATAGGAAAAGGAAAGTGTTATTATATGAAAATGAAATGAGGGTAGTCGTTGCTCAGGGGTACAAGCTTGTGAACGTAAATATTATATTTTGAGCGTTCGATTCGATATTAAAAGAGAAAGAGAGAACAGATCTCTCTTTATTTTAATTATTATCATATATATGACTACTAAAACAAGACTTACAATATCTTCCATTATAACACGAACAAGAATAAACAAATAGAATTATAACAATTTCTACCTACTGCATAAGTAAATAAGCCGTAGTATATGAATCTGTGGCGTAGTGGCGTGGTACATTACTGAAAACGTGAGGGGTTGCGGGTTTGATTCCCGCTCTTGGGAACGAATTGTTTTCACTTTCACGCTATTTCGTTTGTGGAGAACTAAGTGTCTTAACACTAAGTTCCCTCTGCCTACTATGATATAGCCGATATACAGCGTGTTACTTTTAAATGAATAAAATAAAATAGCAGTAAGTAATAAAATAAAAGAGCAACAAACAATGACATTTCATTTTGTGCGGCCTGAAATAGCAGAGGTTTGTGCAATACATTTTTTTCTGTGCTGTGCTTAATGAATTGCAGCACTGCAGCATGTAGGCCAGTGGAGGGTAGGTCAACGTAACATTTGAGAGGCTGTTCTATTTACGGGAAATGATTTTAATCCAACCATCGCACAAAGTCGAACAAGGCCAGCCGTGGTGCAGCGGTACCAGCGTGTGATTGTCGTGGGTTCGATCCCCACTCGAGGAAATTACATATTTAACATTTTCATTTCACAGCTCTAATATTGAGCGGCGTTCAATTCCCCCGTTCAATGCCTCCAAAATTCGGATAAAAGTAGGAAACGGATGTCCTTAACACTAGGCTCCCACTGTCTATCCCGCTATAAACGGGATAGAGCGTGCAGCTGAAAAAACATAACACAAAAACTCGTATCGAAAAGAAAAGAACGAATGAATAGAAGAGTTCAGATGCGAATGAGATGCAATTGAGTGATGTTAGTTTAAAACGTTTGCTAGCATTCAGTGTATTGAACAAGAATTTCTGTTGAGGTTTTTTTTTTCTTGTGTCGTATTTGAGTAGTGAAGTTCTTTCACTATTAATATTTTTTAAAGTTCTTAAATGAGGTGTTCTTTTATTTTTTTTTACTTAACTTAGGATCTATGTTTTGGGTACTGGTATGTGGGTAGGAACCATAAATTCTCTCTTTCCATTCTAGTAGGAAAATATTGAATATTTCATTTCCTCGAATGAGAATCGATCCCACGACCTTTTTCGTTTACAGTCACACGCTAGTGCTACTGCGACACGGCTGGCCTCAATAATAATAAATAATTATTTTTTTAAGAAATTAAAATACTACTTGTATCATTTTGAACGTCACTTTTCTGATATACTCGTGAACCTACTTTATTGAAGTACTGGGAATTACTGGGAGAGTTTTCATAATATTCTGGTATTTAGTCTTAATAGTGTATGGCTTCAAGAGCTTAGTAACTTTGTTGTAGGTAATGCCTAAAATAAACAAGTGTTACAAGTTTAGAAATAAGGCTATCATGAAAGATGAAGAAAGATATCTAATGCTTTATTTACTTTGTTTACTTTACAAACTGTTTCCATGGTTTACATTTGGCTAAATATTAGATAATGATTTTGGAGCTTTTTTTTAGATTTATGCTTTAGCTTCATTCATGCTATAAGTTAGTGTTAAGACCCTACTTTTTTCATTTTTCTTCAAAATTTAAATTATGGTAAATATAAAATCATAATATAATTAATTGTTTTGTATGTGAGTTGCTGAGTCAATTTACTGACCCGGTGATAGATTGATATTTGAAGTTCAAAAAGTGACGCTTGTAACTATTAACTTTAAATTAAATTATATTTTACCAAAACTTATAAAAAAAAACATAAAAAAAGAAGATAAAATAATGATTAATCAGGACATTAAAAAAAATATATAAATAACAAAGGAGAAAAGAAAATACCTATGACAGTGGCGTTTAAAAAACCATCTACAGTCACTACGCAGAGGAAATTGCACTTTGCCGCGGAATCCTCTTTTAAATGAAAGAAAGATGAGGTTGGCCGACTTGGTTGTGAGCATTTTTTATTTTTACAATGGGAAAAATCTAGAAAAGTGCATAGAAATTGAAATTAACATTTTTTTTGTAATTGATTCACGCTGTATCAGCAGGATAGGTACAGGTAGGTTTTACGCCTAATTCTTGGACTCATAGCTAAAAATTCTTGAAACAAGCTTAAAATACGGAGCTTAACGCCACGCTTTGTCTTGATACCAAAGCGAGCAGCGAGCAGCGAGTGTTGAGTAGCGGTACTCAACACCGGGCTTTCGCCTTGGTGCCAAAGCGAAGAATAAATCATAATTCATTCTCCCGAGTGGTAATTGAACCTACAACCGTCGCCTCTGCGCCACGAAGGCTTCTGTATAAATTAATGAGAACTTTTTAATGAAAAATATTTTTTTAAATATAAATAATAATTATTGTCCATAATTAAAAATATAAGCATTCATTAAAACACATTCAGTCGAAATATATATATAATAATTATATTGTATTTATAATTTTCAGAAATGTTGAAAAATAAATGTGAAGATCGAATTTCAGTTTTTTATCTTTTCTAATGGAGGCAGGGGTACAAAGTGTAACTGTAAATACGACTGATTGTGGGTTCGATGCCCACTCGAGGAAATTTATTTAAATTTTAATTTTTTCGCTCGCTTGTCAAGGCAACAGCGCGTCGTTAAGTTCAGCCACTCAACACGCAGTGCCTCCAGAATTCGCTCAAAGTGGGGAACGGAGTGTCATAACACTACCTTCCCCTGTCTACCCCGCTGTATGCGGGATACGGCGTGTAGCTGACCATTTTTAATATGTGGAGCACTGAAAAATCAAAATATAGGCCGTAAGGTTCATTGTGTATGACGTCATACGGCAGTATTTAAATAGAGAGACGGGCTGTGGCGGCCTACATATGTCAGTATATTAAATCACTCTAATTGCCGCCTGATGTTGATATGTTGTATCGATAGTGAGAATTTGTTTTGAAAAGTGACTAATTTGTATGGAACATTTTTTTTTTGTATGTAGATTTATTGTGAAATTGCGTACGAAAAATATAGAGGCCGAGGAGAGAGTAAATGTGCGATTGAGAACGCGACTGGTTTTGGGTTCGATTCCCACTCAAGGTAATGAAGTATTTAATATTTTAATTTCGTTGCTATAGTAAGTGCGGCGCGTCGTTGAATTTTGCTGCTAATGCAGGAAATGTCTCCAGATTTCAGCGGAAAATGGAGGACGGAAGTGTCTGAATGGGAACGGAGAATTTTGACACTGTATTCTCAGTAGGTTTTCCTCTGCCTACCCTGCTAATCCGCCTAAATTTAAGATATTGCGTATTTCAAAATGGAACTCAATGCCACACTTTACTTTGAATTTAAAGAGACTTAGATCGTCGACCTTATGGACGAAATCTAGTGTAAATAATTTTTACCTATATATTTTTTTTAATTGAACGAATTCCTCCGTATGGACTATGTAATAGAGTATGCATTTTTTTACGTTTTTGCCAAATAAACTTTAAAGGAGACTTAATCTAAAAAATAATATTAAAAAATGTCGATTTTTTCTCTATTCACCTGATGATATAAAATAGAAACCATTATGGCGCAGCCGCACGGTGTGCGCGTGAAATGTAGATTTGATTCCTACTCGTGGAAATAAATTATTATTATCGCTTCGATAACAAGACGGGCAAGCCAGGTCAAGGTAAGAACAGTTTCGCCACTCAACACAGATTGCTTCGGCAAATCGTTTGGAAAGTGGGGAGCGGAATGCTTAAAATCTACTAGGTTTCCTTTTTCTATCCTGCTGTGTGGAAAAAGGCGTGAAGCTGCTAATCTATATAATTGTTATACTAATAACACAGGCTAAACCATCGCAAGCCGCTAGTATCTCAAACAAAATCTTACATTAACATTTGAATTAAAAAGTTAACCTACTTTCGTTTACATGTATTGTACTGTCATGACATTCTGTACGGAGTGGAATGTAGAATTTTTCTTACAGCTATTCTTTTCGTTGATTAAATGCGGTCCGAGACAATGAGAGGTTCCCCGGGGGTTCACGGGGTTACGACGCGTTCTAGGCTGTATATAGGAACAAAGGTGGAATATATTTCGTTTGTACTGAAAGGAACGTGGTCTTCGTTATATGACTTTTTAAATTTACTTTTTGAGTATATTTGAAGTGTATTCGTTTTTTTTCGTCTGGCGTAGTGAGATTTAGGCCCGTATTTATAAACCACTTTCAACTCTGAGATCGATCTTGAGATGCGGTTTTCATTAATATATTTACAATCTATGAATGACGATATCTAAAGATTGATTTCATGGTTCAGAGTGGTTCACTTTCAGCTAATTTTAAAAAAAACATCATTTCCATAACATCCATTGCGCGTTCAATGGCGAAACTCAACGCCACTTTTGATCTTACTAAAACGGAAAAATGGAAAACAATTTCTTCAAATGGAAATCTAACCCATAAACGTTACTTTTACACTCCAATGCGCCAAATTAGCCTCACACCTATATCATACGAACTATTGAAAAAATACAATATTTACAAATATATTTTTTTCTTACATTCCCAATACAATTCTACCTTTGCAATTTAATATTCAAAATAGCGCTTGCATTGGTAAAACACGCTTGGGGAACCTTTTTGTTTTTCACCAGTCAGTCAGGTTAAACGGTGTCAGGTAAAACAAAAAGAAGTGATGAGAGCTTTGTGGGCGCGGCAAAATCAATACAACTTGTCATCCGAAGTGCGAAGAAAGTCTCACAAAAATCACATGTAAGCATTTGGACGTGTAAGGCTTTGTCTGTGTCGTATATGGAAAAAAAAATGGTTTTTTTATGGTGATAAGAAATATGGTCTGTTTGTATATACAGAATGGAGGTTGTACATGTATTTTTGAATTGGAATAATTTTTTTTTTTTTGTAAAATGTCTCAGGAATGTAGTGTCGTTTAGATGATCGCTTTTTGTTATTGATTATTATTTTATATATACACTGTAAATGCGATAGGTTATGCATTCGATTCTTACCCCAGAAAATGAATTATTTAACATTTTTATTTCCTCGCTCTGGTAATGTGGCAAAACGCGGCGCTGAGTTCCGCTACTGAAAACTATGTATAAGATACAAGTTGAAAAGAAAGATACAATTTAAATGAAACGTGCCTGCCCTACTATATCCCGGATATAGCAGTCAAAATGAAAACAAATATTTTTTAAAATAGCTCCCTTGGTATAAGCAGTTTAAATATCACTTTAATATCCACTTTTTGTCCAAATAGACATAGCACGCAGCAGAACGCTGCACATTGTCCAGATGTTCTTTAAATGACAATACGTTCCAAGGTTTCCATAACAGAACCTATAGCACTATAAGTTAAAAATTTAAGTTGTTATTCCACTGTAAGCTGTTTTATTAAAAGCTTTGACCAAGGTTAGAATAAAATATGACGGTGGACTTACAGACAGGTGCATTTTCTTTCAATGTCACAATATTATAGAACTTTATCGGACCTAAGGTGGATATAAGTAAATGCAATGTGACCTATGTGGCCATGTATGGTTAAAACTTTAATAATTTTTTTCAGCTTCATATTGGAGCCTGGGAACATAGTGTTATTAGTGGTAAAACACTTCGTTCTCATTAAGACAACTTCCGTTCCTCACTTCCCGCCGAATTCTAGAGGCACTGTCTATGCAGTTGAACTCGGATTCTTTTTACCTCATCACCAAAGCGAAGAAATGGAAATATTAATATAAATATTTCATATTCTCAAGTGAGAATTGAACCCACAGCCTGTTGTGATTACGGTTGCACGCTTCAGCCCCTGCGCCAAGTCTCACCTGAGGTTCCTTCATAGTGAAGGCCAAAAACAGCTTTATTATACGCACTGTGGAACAGCGTCTGATGATGCGCGGATATCGACCGCGATGATAAAGCGCGGTGATGAGTTCAGGTTAAAGTTCAAAAATGCCGATGAGTTCCGCCACTTAACATGCAATGTCTCCAGAATTCGGCAAAAATTCCGAAAAATGGGGCACGGAGAATCTTAACATCAGGTTCCTTCTGCCCTGCTGTATGCGGGATACAGCGTGATGATTATTTTTTTATTATTATATCTAGTAATAAAAAATATGGACATACCAGCGGCTTCCATCTTTTTTTTCTTATTTTACTACCACTAAAAATATAGGCTAATAAGATAAATCCGATTGGAATATCAAGTGTTCAACAAATGGCGCTGTGTCCTTCAAGTGATATATGAAAACACTACCGTCCTTCACCTTACGAAGTGAAGGGCGCGAACGAGCTATTGCTTATGTAATCGTAAATTTTATCATTAGGCTTTTTTACTTATTTAAATTAGAGGTGGGTTTAGGCGGGTTTGGGATGTAGGTTAGATTCTCAGTTGGTGGAATAAATTATTTTTTTTGTGCAAAATTTTTTGTAACAAGATAAAGCGAGGCGGTGAGTTCTGCCCAAAATCCAATGTTTCGAAAATTGTGCGAAAAGTTAGTAACCGAGTGTGTCTGTGTGTTGCCTGCTATGAGGAAAACAGTGTTAAGTTATTTATTTTAATTTTTGAAAAGGCTTTTTCGCTGCATTGGGAAAATCAGTATCAGCTTGACCCATTTGATCACATACAACGTAGAGCTGTTCGGATCATTAAGGACCCAGTAAGCTGTGAAAGGCTTGACACTTTGGCTCTGCGTAGAGACGTCTCCTCGCTGTGCGTTCTCTATCGCATTTATCATGGTGAGTGTTCTGAGGAACTGTTTGACCTGTTACCTGCCGCCGAATTTTCTAACCGCACAGCACGTCACAAACTTAAATATCATCCACACCATCTGGATACGTGGCACTCCACTACTGTGCGGTTTCGTAGAAATTTCCTTCCACGCGCCACCGAACTGTGGAATGGCCTGCCCGCGGCAGTGTTTCCAGGTCGGTACGATATGGGTACCTTCAAAAAGCGCGTCTATCGCCACCTCAAAGGCCAGCAATGCACCTGTAGCTGCTCTGGTGTTGCACGGGGTCGTGGGCAACGGTGATCACCATCAGGTGACCCGAACGCTCGTTTCCATTGTCCTTTTACCATAAAAAATAGGAGAATGTCTAGCTTTAAACGCTATAAGTTCGATTCCACGTTCGGAGTATGATTTAAAAGATTTCCATTTTCTTGCTTTGATATCCATCTTTTTAACGAATTGTTAATATTTTTTTAATAAAACTTTTTAAGGTAGTTTTTAATTATTTTTAATTATCTTACGACTTACGACTCAATAGTTACTTGTTTGATTCCCACTAAGGAAGAAATAATAACTAATAACGAGTATCGCTTAGATAGTCAACATTCTAATTCTCGATACATTACGTGTTGAATGACGGGACTTAACGCCGTGCGCCCCGTTACCAGAGCGAAGAAACGAAAATATTAAACATTTCCTTTTGTAGAATGAGAATCGAACTCACATCCCTACGCCACGTCTTATCCAAACAAAAAATAAACAAAAATAATAATCTAAATCATAGAAAAACTTTTATATTGCATAAATAAGTTTCAGAAAAAGGAAATGGCGTAAAACTCGGAAGCAAACAGAGCTACGACTTTAGTTCGCCGCGTAGCACTCTTCACTTTCCTCGGACAAATTGCACTCGAGAATGAAATATACGGCGTGTTCTCACAGTTTGAAATGCATATAGTGTTTATTCACTTCAATATAAGAAAAATACTGGCATATTTACATACATTATATTTTGTTTGGAAATAGTTTATGTATATATGTATGGAAATTGTTTATTTTTTTATAATTTATAATAATATTATAGCAGACGATGCCGTTTATATTGAATAATATTATATTTTAATTTTTTATAAGCGTTTCCCGCTCCGTTTCCCAATTTTCCACCCAATTCTAGAGGTATTTTGTGCGGCGGAACTCAACGCCGCGCTTTGCTCCGATACCAGAGCGAGGAAATAAAATTATTAAATATTTCATTTCCTTCAGTGGGGATCGAACTCCCAACAGGTCGCTTTTACAGTTACACACTTGTGCTCCAGCACCACGAATGGCCTCAAATAAAAAGTGAATTTGTACAAAAACTGATCAGAAATATGAAAATATTGTCTTATATTTAATAGTAGTTTATTTTTCAGTTAACTTCAATGAGTTTCCTCAATTAAGTAAAGTGTTTGCGTCGCTCTACTAAGGTAATTACTTTTTCATAATGATAAGAATGTATGCTAATTAAAGATATTATTATTGTACACATATGTCGTGGTGTTAAGGGGTGAAAGCGAGGATCGGAGTATCTTAACACTACGTTCCCTTTGTCTACCCTGCTATACAGCATTCGTAAAAAAAATTATATATATAGTTTAATTTCTTATAATACATAAACACCGCTGCAATCAACTAGGCCTTCGATTGCAGAAAATTGCTCTCACATCCGTTCATTTACTCATTCTCCGCTTTACGCATTTGTAATAGAGATTTTGAGTGACAGAACTCAATGCGAATGCGAAAACATATAAATAGATAAATAAGCAGGTTTAAAGTATGACGCCACAATGTAAACGGAGTGTCTTAACAATAGATTCTCTCTACTTACTGTGCTATATACGAGATACAGAGTAAAGGTTAAAAAAGAACATAAAATCCATTCTTCTCTACCAGCACCCTTCTTCTCTACCCTAAACAACAAAGCTAAATTCCCAAAGCCAAAAACAAAATGTAACATAGCCGCGTCCATATTTTATTTAGAACACGTGCGCCTATTTTCATTTTATTTTTACTTGTATATTTTTCTGTTGACTTTCAACACTCGTTGTGGTCTATGTTTAGAACTCTTCGGTGAAGGGCCCTTCTACCGTTCAAAAGATGACCAGGGCAGGTGGATTTAACCGCACCGGAAACGCTTTTAATCTTACAGCTTCGATTTAACGTGAAATTTTATGTCAGTTTGTTGTAAGCGAAAGGTCAGTATGTCATTTTATGTCAGTATTCCATTATTGACAGATGCTGTAAGTTTTTAATAAACTTTTAGAATGGAAAAGAAAATTGCTATTTTTATTTTCTACTGTTTTGAGGGATTTTAGGTCGCAGTGGCATAGCGTTTGTTTGTGACCGCTACGAACGATAGTAGCTTGTTGTGAATTGTGTTCCCACTCGGGATATGTTTATATTTAAATTATATTCATTTTGTAAATATTTGATTAAAAAATTCTTTTCTTTTTGCGTCGTTTCTTCTCAGTTCTGAGGCAATAACTTTAGTGAACCGGTGGTAAATTATTTGCCGTTGAAAAATTGAAGCATGAAACTTCTTATCTTGAATTAAATTATAAGAATTTTAATTTCTTCACTCTAGAAAATAAAACACAGCGTTGAGTTCTGCCCCTCAATTGGCAATGTCTTGAAAATTAGGCACAAAACGGTGAATGGAATGTCTTAGGACTGAATTTCGTCTTCATATCTCATCTATCTTCTAATATTTTCAACTAAAACAAACCCTTCAGCTGTATAATATTATTATACATTTGCTTGTATTCATATGAATTGTTTTTATTTGGTCATGAAAAACGTGGTTTTGAGATCCGTATGCCAGCACGCTATATACAAAAATTTCTTCGTCGTGATGCTCTATATAAGTCTGTTCAGCTACCACGCCCATGTTATATTGTTGGAACGTTTTTATTTTGTTTATTTTTATAAATAAATAAATAATATAAAAGAGGAATAGATCAATTTTATTTCCTCGCTCTTGTGACAAGGAAAAGCGCGGCTTAGCTTAGTTCTGCCAATGTCTGGAAAAACGATTACTAGACCGAAGCAATGAAAATATTAGATATTTCATTTCCTGTAGTGGGAATCGAACTCGTAACCTGTCGCGCTTACAGTCGCGCCCCTTTGTCACGGCTAGCCTCAATGTGTATGATTCTTGTTAAAATATTCATGTCATAGTGTCAAATGTCACTAAGTAATATTTGACGTTGGGTCACATCTCGGGGGACCAGCTACGCATATTCCACCTTGCCTTCCATTCTTCTGAACAAACTTACTTAAAATAAACAGAATAAGTAAACAGTAAGTGACGGAAAGTCACGAACGGAGTGTCTTAACATTTAGTCCTGTCTTCTTAACCCCTTTTATAAAAAAAGTATCAAGTAATAATTAATTCCGTTCTTCGCTTTCTTATTTACAGTAATGAGAAAGAAATAAAAATCTAAAAATCTAATTAAAAAGGAATATTATAAAAATCTCTATATAATATTTTAAATCTTTCAAGTAACATACACTATACTTTAAGTATTCGTATATATGTATAAGTATGTATGTTTATATGAAAGGTCGACTCCTCGCGTCCAATCAACTGAGTGTTTGCAGATTGTAATCCCCTAATATAATAATGTAAGCTGTAAAATATCATTTTTGTAGCAGAATTAATTTTATAGTAGTAAAGAATTATTTGAAAGTAAAATGATTTCGTTTTTAATTCGTTATTTATTGAGACTTTATCCCATTAAAGTGAACTCCATTCCCATCAAGACACTTCCGTTGCCCGTTATCCGCCGAATTCTGAAGGCACTAATTATTTAGAAAAAGAAAGGGTAAATGAGTCACAAAATTTCGACATTTTTGGGTAAACCACTGTAGGCAAGAACAAGTGGAAGAATAAAACAAATTATAATTACAATATATTTTATTACTTTTTAAGTATTAAAATAACATAATATAAGAAAACAAATGTTCAATTTTTATTTCAGGTGGTCCATCGAACGATGTAAGGTGCGTCTTGCGTCGCTTATGCGTAGCGAGCAACGGTCATGGCGTTTCGCAGATAGTGCCAGGTAATAGAAGTATATTAGTAATTATTATTAGTTAGTTATAAAATCTATTTATTAATATAATATTCTTCTTTTACTATGTGAATGACAGATAATGCACAGATGAAAATATTAGATTTAGAAACTTGTAGAAGTTAGGTAAGCAGTAGGAGAGGATTTCTGAAAATTCCTAGGAGAACCGGAAAAAGCGGGATTTTTACGGCATACATCCCTTTTGAATATATGAAAATATAAATATTTTTTAGCTACACGCTGTTCTCCACTCATAGCAGGGTAGGTAGAAGGAGCCCGGAAATCTAGTGCTAGTGTCCCTGACTGTTCGCAACTTTCCGCCGAAATCCAAAGGAATGGTGTATTGAGTAGGAGAACTCAACGCCGCGCCTTTCCTCACTACAGAACGATGAAATGAAAATATTCAATATTCAATTTCCTCCAGTAGGAGTTGAACCCATAACCTGTCCTATTTACAATCTTAAGCAACCTGTCCTATTTACAATCTTAAGCTTAGCTTATTTTTTCACATAACCCCTCGGGTTCGGGGTTGCATCCTCATGCACCAGGTATAAATTTCTCCCAACAAATAACTAAAAACCACCATGCTCGACGTCAACCCAGCAATATATCCTAAGCATTTGAAGCAAACAAGATCCCTCATAACCTCGTACCGTATAAAGTTTGTGAAGACTAGTTGGTGCAGAGAAAAATATAATTACGTCGTTTATATGTGCCGGCACGGAGTCGGGCGTGCTTTATGTAATAGAGTGTAGGGCTGGGTGGTTATCGATGATGTATGCTTAGTAGAGCTAGGTTAGACCCGCGAATTTGCTTGCATTGTCATTAAATCACTTTTAATGATTAATTATATTCAAATTATTTTAATTGAAAGTGTTCGTTGTTATATTATTTTCTCTTAACAAAACATTTTTTTTTAAATATTTATTTCTGTAGAGACTATTATTATTTATCCCTACAACGTCTTACTGATTCGTTTGCTTACATTTGGCATGTAGGTAGGGAGCAGTAAGAGACAACTTTTTCTCTAAGTTCTTACAGCAACGAAAAAATATAGGATTTTACAATTTATAATTTTCGAGAATGAAGTTTCGACTAGTGTAAATATATTAAGATATATTTGTTTATGTAAGAAATATTTTTAGACACTTTATAGTATTATTAGGGGTATTTTTATAGACAGTATTAATAGTATTGTTGTGTTTTTATTAATTTTCAGTTTAGTCGAAGTTTTTCATAACAGAGATTCTTTTTGTAAAATAATATTAAAAAAAAATATTTTATCGATATATCATCGATAAAGTGTGTAACATCTCTAGTGACGAGTAGATACACCGTCTAAGTTACGCTACACGCTAGAGCTGAGAGACGCGTTTTATATAAATTAACTGAAATCATATGGAAAATTAACTTGTGCTGATATTCCGACACAAAATATTCTAGCTAATAGTATATATTTTAAATGAACTTTACTTTTTAAAATTCTTTATAAAACATTGTGTAAAATATTATTTTTGTTTTTCACTCTAATAAGACAAGACGGGGTATTGAGCTTCGGAGTGTCTTGACACTAGCTTCTCTTTAGTTACTTCTTCTTCTCTTTACGAGAAAAAAGCGTGATTGTACGTCTTGGGTACAATGACTTTGGACGTAGAATTTTTAAATTTCTTGTGGATAATTTTTTATCAACTGATTGTTTTTATGCAAATCATTGTAATTTTTACGATATTTGACAAATATATATTATTCATATAAAAATGAAACGCTTGCTTTGTTGTAGGTTCAATTCCTATTGTATCATTTACAATAGGAATTGAATACAATATTAAATATTTCACATTTAATATTTTCCTTTTTCTCGCTTTGGTAACCACCACTCAATATCCAATGCTTCAAGAATTCGGCGGAAATCGAGAAACGGAATTATGTTAAACAAAAATTGAAAGAAATATTTATAAAATTTTATCAAATATGTATTTACGAATTAATAGCTTTAGAGTAAACAAAACGTAGGACTTCAAATAAATAAGACTTCTTCTTTGGTATTCAAATTCCTCTAACAATTTTTACGTCAACAGGAAATCAAATCTGTAATATAACCACCTCTATTCTGGACTACACAATAAACTTATTCAAAGAGCACGTCCAGCGTTTTACTCTTTCTACAATTTACTAAGAAGGGTCCTTAATTTCCACGAAAAACGTTCCCGACCCGTTCCAATTAAATTGGTTTCGCTGGGTGACTTTGAGAAATCCTTTATAGAAGTGATACCGACCACGTCGCCGGCCGACTTTTTATAGTCGACTTGCTTAGCCTTTGATAAGAATCTTTTCTTACTTTCCTCTACTTTTACTAATGATATCCTTGTTATATTGTTCTTTTTAGTTGTATACGATCTGGTGACTTGTGTTGGAACTTGATTACTCATGTATGTACGTCTTTTCATATATTTTAAGTACAATCTATGAAAAAAAATCTTTGTGCGCTGGCCTTTGTAAATTTAAAAAGAAATATCTACATTAAATAGGAGGTCAGTCGTAGTAGAGTGATACAAGTGTGTGACTGTTAACGTGACAGGTTGTCGATTTAATCTCTATTCAAGGAAATATAATATTTAATTTTTCAACACTCAATATGTAATACCTCCGGAATTCGGCGGAAAGTGGGGAGTGAAGTGACTTAACACTAGGTTCCCTCTACCTACCTATGTGCAGGATACAGCGTAGAGCTGAAAAAAAGAAATACAAAGAATATTATGACTCTAATATGATACCGGTTAAAAAGTTATTTAACGCAAAAGGTCAAAAGACCCAAAAATAAATTCTCATTGCTCTTAGGTCAGCAAAGATTTTTATAACAATTGTAATTGATCTAAATAAATATCAAAAATGTATTCTGCATATTTCTGTAATATTGACTATTATCAAAAACCTGGGGCATATAGTTACTATACAAGTCGAGTAATGTTAAATTTTTGTTCATATGAATTCATAAAGGTTTCATTGTAGTTGTTCTTTTATTATACCGATTTATTTGGTTCAATTAAAACAAAAGCTCATTGTGCTAGTAATGTTTTATAATAGACGAATTGTAGCCTGCAATTTTGTTTGCGTGGACTATGAAACGTAAATTTTCACGTTCCAGTCGAATATCAGAAAATTCTTTGTCAGTGTTCCCAAACTCCCCAACTTGCCGAATTTCAGCGTTCTACACCTCATAGTTTTGGTTAAAAAATAATTATTTTATTGAATTGACAAAAAAATCAGTTATCAATATTTTTGATTTCAGCGTTCTGAAATTTCAGTGTTTTAAATAAGTTTAAGTAATTCAATACACTAAAGTAAAAGCGTGCGTCTGTAAACGCGACCAGTTGTAGGTTCAATTGAAACTAGAGGAAATGAAATATTTATTTTAATTTATATTTTCATTTCTTCGCTATGGTAACAAAGCAAAAGCCCAGCTTTCAGTTAGCGCAACTCAACGCATATTGCCTCCAGAATACGGAGAAAAGCGAAGCACGCAGTGTGCTAACATTAGTTTTCCAAGTTCCATACCCTGACGTGAGCAGAATATGGCGGTAAATTAAAAAAATAAAACAGATTAGTAAACAAATAATTGTGTAATTCAAGCGGGCGAAACCGCGACCGGTAGGCTAGTTATTTTATAGTCTTATACACATTTAACCACTCAGCAAATTTCAAACTCTATTTAACACAAACTCTATTCGAAAGTTTCTCAGCAATAAAGCATCCAACTTTCAACTCTTTAATCGTTTGAAAGGCGGAAAATTTATTTTTATTCGACCGCATTTCCTTTCGATGGCTCTCGGTGCGCTAGTTCTCGTAATAAGTTCCCTTAGGATATAAATCGGTCATAAATTTAATTTTGAAACCTCCGTCGTCAGCCGCGGCGTCTCAATGTAATTTGTGGTTTTCTACGGATAGAAGTAGGTAGGTTTCTTGAAAATAATATCATAGTAGTGTCATTTTTATTTTTCTATCTCGTAGAGGAGAGTAGGCAGTATCAGCCGGTAGTGTTAAGACACTCCGTTCTCCACATTCTGTCTCAATTCGGGATATAGTAGCTTCACGATGTATATCGAATTTTTTTCTGACCAATTTTCGAGGCATTATGTGTTGAATAGCCACTGTGCCTTGTTACCAGATCTAGAAAACGCAAATATTAAACCTCGAGCGGGAATCGAATCCACAATCCTCACGTGTATCAAAAACAATCCCACTACGCTACGTCAACCACTAAACGAACAAATTTTATAACTAACATCATCTTAAAAATAGCAAAATCAACAAAAAAACATATAATACCAACGAAAACGCCCTACATTTTAAATGTCAGTGGAAGAAAGCAACCGCAGCGCCATTCCGTCCTATCGGCCGCTATCTAACAATCACTATTACCCCAATTAAGTACCAAGGCCACAGAGTTGGCATGACACGGACGAGGGCTCTCCAAGCTGGGCTCCAAGAGTATCGGTTGTTCAACGGCGACGCCGACTTAACTTAATTATGCTTAATACTGCTTGTATTGTTTTGATATGGATGGTTTTTTAAATAGCTTTTTTAGTTGGTATTGACATTTTAGATTCTATTTCTTAATTGCTTTTAAGAACTGACAATAAACTGACTGACAGACGTGTTGTTTCAAGCCCCAATCGGGTGAATTAATTATTTTTTCAATGTAATTTGTGGTTTTCCACGGATAGAAGTAGGTTTCTTGAAAATAATATCATAGTAGTGTCATTTTTATTTTACTATCTCGTTGAGGAGAGTAGGCAGTATCAGTCGGTAGTGTTAAGACACTCCGTTCTCCACATTCTGTCTCAATTCGGGACATTGTTGTAGCTTCACGATATAAATCGCACATTTTGCCGACCAATTCTCGAGGCTGTTGAATATTGAAATTCAACACCACTGCCCCATAGCCAGATCAAGACAATGAAAATATTAAATAATTCATTACCTCGAGTGGGAATCAAATCCACAGTCCTCACGTTTATCAATTTTATTTCTTAATTGCTTTTAAGAACTGACAACAAACTGACTGACAAACGTAATGGTTGTAGTTTCAAGTCTCACTCGAGTGAATTATTTTTGAGTTTTCGTTCTGGTAATCATATATAATATAATTTAATTGTTTGCTAGTCTTTCAAGCGTTAAATTACGCCACAGAGAATATTTTATTTAAATGAACGCGCAATATATATCTTACACTAACACTTCATTTGAGCCCTTCATAACTAGCAAAATTCGTTTATTAAAATCTCCTAGCTGTGATGTATAAGCAATTTCAACTATTTTACTGAAACGATTATAAATATTTTAAAGTTTAATAAAAAACTGCCATTTTTGTGACTGACTCACTCCTGTAAGCAGTCGCAGATGTTTGGAAAATTATTACAGTATTTTCAAATGACACCAAACATGAAGATAGAAAATACTACGAGTATATTGGCGAACATTGAATGTTTAATAAAACGTGTAAAACTGTCAATTTAATTGAAATAAACAAAAGAGCTTTTATTAACTGTATAATAGTAGAGTTCAAAATTTTAAAATAAAAAATGTATACGTTCATGTATTTGACTAGTTGTTATTCGAGCCATATTTTCATTTTGTGCGTAATTAGAAAAAACTCAGCGGATGCAATGCTGACAGAACTGTTTGCTGCCAAATTTACCCGTGTTTTATTTTTTATAAAGTTTATAATAATAATTTTATCTATAAGAATTTTGTTCTTATATTTATTAAATTAGTTTATCTATTTAGCCGTTACGGGCCACACTTTGAGTACACACGATGGACTGCCGCAGTGTCACTCAATTCTACTTGAATTGCAAATACCTGACCTTCTGCCTCGTGACCCGCGATATCGCGAACTTACCTTCCTTCAGAATGACTTTTTCTTCTATTTTAAATAATATTGAATTTTAAAACTGTATATCTGCAGTCCTTCTACACTGTAGGTACAGTGAAGATAATTGAATAAATTTAACTATGCAGTTGTCGTTAAAAAATGTTAGCTGTATTTTTTAAAAGTGGGGAAAAGATCTTACACATTGTTTTAATGGGAACGAAGTGCCTTTACAACAGTTTCCCAGGATTCCTCTGCCTAACCAACCATGAACGGGAAGCTAAAAAGAAACTAAAACAATACAAACATATTATAATTCACACATGAAAAGAAAAAACTTTAATTAGAAGTCATTTTACCGCAGTATACCAAAAAAGGCCGAAAAGTCGCATCTAAAATTCTGGGCCATCGTTTCTTCGTGGCATGTGTAATTTCCCGTGAAGCAGCAGATGGGCGTTTTTTCGGTGTATTTGCATAATTTAATTCGGCTTTGGCCTAGAAGGGACAAAATTCAAATCATGTTCACAAATCGCTTATCATTTTGGTAATTCACTTTTTGTGAATTATTTTTCATATTAAATGTTTCGTTTATGGAATATTCAGCATTTGTTACGATGACAACTTACTAAAATTGAGGATTGGGCTAAATAAAAAACTTAGCCGACAAAGAAAGTATGTAGATATATGTAAACTTCTGATTCCATAATGATTGTCCTAAAATCTCATTTCTTTTAAACAGATTCATGCATATAATGGTTCATGCATTAATTGGCAACTATAATAACAAGAACCTTCTATCACACAAATTAAATTATCATGTCAATCCTACATTTCGGCGGAAAATGAACGGGGTGTCTTAACACTAGGTTCCCTTTTCCTACCCTGTTGTGTGCGTGATACAGCGTGAAGCTAAATAAATAAAAGTTATACTATTAGAAATATAATGATTCTATACAGTGTTGCTAGTGCTATTTGAAACAAATCTGACTTGAAACAAGGAACCTGTGACCTCCTTCAAGCATATTCGACCAGATAACTAACTGGAGCAGTATTTATCTTATCGATTCTTAAAAACCTACCGTATATTACATTTCCCTGTTTGCGTGTTACCGACGTCCGGTCAATATCTGCCAGTATTTATTTTGCTCCGTCAATATGAACCGTCTCGTGTAAATATTTGGAGGGTAGATCCAAGTATGAGTTTTGGGGATCTATTGAATTATGAAATATTTATTCTTACTTACTCTTTTATTCGTTCTATTGTGTGTTCTAGATCAATATCATTCTGTTATTAGTTTGGTATTAAAGTATCAATGTGAATTTGTTTTCAAGTTGTTGTTTTTTTTTTTTGATTTTTTTCATGCTGTGTCCTGGATACAATGGAATAGGAGAATATGAAATGGAATAGGAATTGAGGAAACTAGTGTTAAGAAACTCCGTTTCGATTAAGACACTTCTGTTCCCCATATTTTATTCTCCACTTGTGTGATTTTTTCACGTTGTTAATGTGATTTTTCCGCTCTTTATTCCGCATCAGTGACGCAAAGAGAACGTTCATTCTGTTCTTTCAACAAACCAATTTTCTTGCATTTGTATATAATTAAGTACTCTTGTTTGAGCATCATTTTCACAAACTTTATTTATTTACTTTGATTTCTGTTTCTTTTAGACTCTCTCTATATTTTCTCTATATTCTCTATATTTTCTCGTATATACAAATATTACTTATTGAGAGAGAGCCAATAATACCCATTTGCTCTTCTAGCTTCTTAATATTTTTAGTTTCAGCAGGGACTCCACTCCTCACATACTGCTTAATTTCCGATACATTGCGTAAGACCAGGCCGAGGAAATATCAACTGGGACTATAATCCACAACTATCCTGAGCTTCGTCCACTGCATCACACCGGTCACTATATTGCATATAATTTCATACTAAATACGCAATTAAATAGTGTACAGTATAATACGTGCAGCTTTCCGTAACCGGTAATGGGGTAACAAGCGGAAGCTGCGTTGTCTTGTTCGTGTCACGTGGAGCTTACTGACATTTCATACATATATCTATGTAGATATAATATCTTCTATGTGGAATATAATATGTACAATTTAATAAAGTATTTTTATCAATGGCTCAATTTTATTAATGGAAATAATTATTTAGATTTTCCCCCTTTGGCCAGATAAAGTGCGGCGTTGAGTTCCGCATAGCATAGTTCCGAGCTCCGCGAAATGCGGAGAACTGGGTATTTGTGCTCTCTGCTTACCCCTGCTATATATGAGAAAAAAGTAAAGGCCTAATACTTTCTTTAAATACTTTACTTCGCCAGTCCAGTGCCTGTGGAGCAGGGGTACAAGTTTGCGATTGTAAATTGGTTCGATTCGCTCTGGTAACTCTGCTTACATTGCTACATCCTGAATACAGCGTTAAGCTAAGATAGAAAAAGTAATAATAAGTAAATAAGTACCTTGATCGAAGTGTCTTGACACTAGGTTCCCTCTGCGTACCCTGCTGTGTGAGGGATACAGCGAGAAGGTAATTCAACTAATAACATAAACATAAAATCCTTTGTTTAGTTATTATGTACGTTAAACAACCGATAATACAATTTTTATTCGTTCATTGCCTTTTATCGAAAGAATTTCAGACTTGCGTAATCTAAAGTGCCACTAATATAACCCAATAACCATTTTGATTTAATTAAAAGATATAGTTTTAGATCGTCTGAGTGATACCTCTTTTAGTTGAGAACAAAAGAAATTTACAGAATATCGAGTTAATTACTAATATATTTCACAAGGTTCACGTATACGTATACGCGTCACGCTCTATCACGTATATAGCGTGGTAGGAAGAGGGAACCTAATGTTAATATACTCTGTTCACTCGCCTTCTCTCCTAAATTCGTTATATTGAGTGGCGAAATTCAACGATGTCCTCAGAAATAAAGAGAATTCATTCACCGAGTGGGGATCGAAGTGGTCACTTCGTTTTCTACATTTTATTCATTTTAGAATATAATCATGCCGGTGTGTAAAGGGAAATTAAAAGTTAAAAATGTATGTTCATATTTTGTCGGTATTAAACCAAGTTTGTTTTATACACATTTATAATAATTTATGCATTTATTGTAATTTTCTAGTGTAGTTCATGTTCTAGTATCATAGAATTATCAGTTTTTAATTTCTATTCAGTAACGTGAGGTCGGTCTTAGCGTTAGCGGTCTACCATATTCAGTTTAGTATGTAATCTGCTATCCGGAGTGTCTAATTCCTCTTTTGTTTTGGTTTTCCATAAGTTTTCATGCCTGAGCATAATATAAATGTCTCTCATGAAATCCACTCACATTACTGAGTCTTTATGGGCATGTAAACATATTTAAACGCTAAGATAAGCTAAGATATTTTTATTATACATGTTTTTGTATTATTAAAAGGTAAATGTACAAAAGTTTGGTAATTTTTATGAAAATATATGTCATAAAAAGAATAGATTTTATATCTCTTTTTAATTATATTTCAATTGATGTATTTTATGTAATTTTTCAGGTGGTGAGTGCGGGAGCGTGTAGCAGCGGTATGCGCGTGCTAGTTACAGCGCTCGCCGCGCTGCTGGCGCGTGCGCTTGCCACCCCCCACGAGCACCGCGCGAGGCACCATGCGCCTGATCATGTTCCACATTTCCCTGTCCCCGTACCGCCCCAACCTTACCGCGGACACGGAGAGGCTGTCAGATATAACCCTGAGCTAGACACAATCCTCCCGCGTCTGGATGAACATGAAACATCTTCGAAACGCGCACGATTTGAGGATCCTGAATCTTCATCTAAGCGAGCTAGTGAAGAAAGATTCTACTCAAACCATGAACGGATTGAGGAGCTAATGGCTGATGAACCTCAGCTCGGACCTGAAGCTGAAGACCCTTTAATCGTCCGAACGAGAAAGGGGAGAGTACGAGGTATAACGCTAACAGCAGCGACTGGAAAACAAGTCGATGCGTGGTTTGGCATTCCATATGCTCAGAAACCATTGGGTGATCTTAGATTTAGACATCCTAGGCCTGTAGAAAGCTGGGGCGATGAAATTCTTAATACAACGACACTGCCACACACATGCGTCCAAATCATAGATACAGTATTTGGAGATTTTCCCGGAGCGATGATGTGGAATCCTAACACGGATATGCAGGAAGACTGTCTGTATATAAATATTGTAACTCCGAAACCGCGTCCAAAAAATGCAGCAGTTATGTTGTGGGTGTTTGGTGGAGGATTCTATTCTGGAACAGCAACTTTAGATGTATATGATCCAAAAATTCTTGTATCAGAGGAAAATATTGTATATGTTTCCATGCAGTATCGAGTTGCTTCACTTGGATTTTTATTTTTTGATACTCCAGATGTTCCAGGAAATGCTGGTTTATTTGATCAATTGATGGCATTACACTGGGTAAAAGATAATATCGGTTACTTTGGGGGTAATCCTCACAACATAACACTATTCGGTGAATCTGCTGGTGCTGTATCAGTCTCTTTACATTTGTTATCACCTCTTTCTAGAAATTTATTCTCTCAAGCTATAATGCAATCTGGAGCAGCAACAGCCCCTTGGGCAATTATATCAAGAGAAGAAAGTATCTTACGAGGCATGCGATTAGCTGAAGCAGTTCGCTGTCCTAGTTCAAGATCAGATATGGGTCCTATGATTGATTGCTTAAGGAAAAAAAGTGCTGATGAACTTGTGAACAATGAATGGGGGACATTGGGCATATGCGAATTTCCTTTCGTGCCTATTATTGATGGTTCATTTTTAGACGAAATGCCAAGGAAATCATTAGCTCATCAAAACTTTAAAAAGACAAATATCCTCATGGGCTCAAATACAGAAGAAGGTTATTATTTTATTCTTTACTATCTTACTGAGCTGTTCCCAAAAGAAGAAAATGTTGGAATTACCAGAGAACAGTACTTGCAAGCAGTGAGAGAGCTTAACCCTTACGTAAATGATGTTTCAAGGCAAGCAATAGTTTATGAATATACAGATTGGCTAAATCCAGAAGATCCAGTAAAGAATAGAAATGCTTTAGACAAAATGGTGGGAGACTATCACTTTACATGTGGTGTTAATGAGTTTGCACATCGTTATGCTGAAACTGGTAATAATGTATACACATACTATTACAAGCACCGTAGTAAGAATAATCCCTGGCCTTCCTGGACAGGTGTAATGCATGCGGATGAGATCAATTATGTCTTTGGTGAGCCTCTTAATCCGGGAAAAAATTATTCTCCAGAAGAAGTGGAGTTTAGCAGGCGATTGATGAAATATTGGGCTAATTTTGCAAGATCAGGGTATGTACTTACTTTAAAAACATACATTTTGTTATATAATACTTGGCATATGCTTATTAAAATTCTTTAATACATTTACAAAATATGTTATGCAAAATATTTAATTTACTTGTTATGTTACAGAAATCCTTCTATGAATGCTGATGGTGATATGACGAAAGTACATTGGCCAGTTCACACAGCTTTCGGACGAGAATTCTTATCCTTAGCGGTAAACTCTAGTGCTCTCGGTCATGGTCTTCGGGTGAAACAATGTGCTTTTTGGCAAAAGTATTTGCCTCAACTCATGGCTGCTACTAGTAAGTACTGCATACACATAATAGTTAATGTTTATTTTTTGGATGACAATTTATATAATATATAATTTTTATAATATTTATTATTGTTCTCTCGATTTGGGGATTTCTGCTCCACATACCCCACAAAAAGTTAAAGGTGCACTAAAATTTAAAAGAGAATATAAATTAAGATAGATTTATGTTTATTTTTCAGGTAAGCCTGAATCACCTAAAAATTGTACTAATACTGCAGCATTCCTAGGACCAACATTGGGTATGGTCAGCTTCAGCCTTATGTCACTGACAAGCTTGAAAATAACTTTATTTAACTAAAATATATATGTATAATAATTGCAAATATAATTAATGTTGGCTTTTGTTAATAATTTAATTATTTTGGCTTTTTGTATTTTCACTAAGGATATATATTTGAAAAAGTTAGTAATTGTATGGTCCCACTGTTTGAGTGACATGTATATGTGAAGAATGAAGAGGTTAGAGAATGTTGAGTGAGGAGCACAGATGAGTTACTAAATCGTAATCTATCGCTTACCTCTCTTTATCCCTTGAGGTGAAAATATTTAAATAATACCTATTTAGACGAGCTGTGATTAAGTACATGTGTAGTATGATTAGACTATTTGGATGAACAGTGGGCCTAATGCAATTTGTTTGTCCAATGGAATATTTTAAAATTATTTTTATATATGTTGTATAGTATTAAATAATTATATATAAATTAATTGTAAGCCACCTTAAGTGTTATATTGCTCTATAAGTCCACTATATTTGTGTATATCTGTCGAGTTTATTTAAATTTCATGTTTCAGTCTAAGGAAAATATTGTTCAAGTTAATATAATATCTATATTAAATTAAACGGGAGTGATGCCTCTATCAACATATCACTTGTTAATAACAAATTATAGTAATATGTAGTAGTAATTTCGTCATAGTGAATAAGACTCTACATATCTTTCAAGAGTAGGTCAAATGGATTTTATTGGAGAATAAGTCAAGTTTGATGGAAATAATAATATGAAAATTGATATTAAGAAAACAAAGATAAGACATCTGAACAAAGAAGAAACTGGAGAATTGAATAATGTAATGAAATAAGTAGTAAATATACAAACCTTAGCTTTAATACGCCTCTATTGCAATACATATCACGCAAGGCATAGAAATGTTTAGGTTCATTCTAGCCTTAGTGTAAGTTAAGAATATGAGCTAGGTCACATCAAAACTCTGTAGCGGACCAATATTAGAAAGTTGTACGTGATATATACGGATCGATTTGTAAACAGATTTGGAAAGACGGGGGAGGTTGTTGAAATTATAAAGGAAATATAATGAGAAGATAGTGACGAAGGCAATGGTCGAAATAAATCAATATACAATAATACAGTGAAAAAATAAAAAAAAAGGTGTGAGAGGAGAAAAATTATAAAATTTCTGTAATAAAAATGAATTGGGTCTAACGATGAGAAATGTACAGCGTGTAGTGTACTCGGTGTGTTAGAGCATACTAAATTAGTATATTAATGTTTTAGAATCGATACATCTAGTTTAGAGATCGTAGAGGCGGTTCAGCTTTCAAATATTGGTTATATTGACATAGATGAGTTTTCGATTCGAGATTCAAAATACAACTTACTAGTACAATATTGTAATTTTAACGTCTTTTGCGAAAACTATTTATAGTCAATCGATATTATTTCTTTCATGTAAATATTGTATGAGTGTTAGTATAACGTAGGGCTCCTTGTTGTTCGAATCTAAGTTATAATGTCTTTATAATTCGAGGGCAAGACTCGGGTGCCTATGTGTCAAACGTATAACCTGTTGTGGAAGACGATACCTTATGAGATGTAGAGATGATAATTTTAATAGATCTTACTATTGGGCTTTCGTTAATTTTATTTTAGATTAGTTGTAAAATATACAATTCGATTCGTGTAAGTCAATTGCTGTCTTGAAATCTGTCTCGAATGCTGTATCAATCGATATAATTCGTAATTTATATATGAATTTGGACAGATATGGCTTTCGGAGTAGCTTATATATTCGAATATTGGCTGATGTTAGAAATTGTAATCTATTGTCAGTATTTCGTCACGTTATTTCACGTTCGATGTTTCACGGACTACGCTTATTTTAACCTGCGTATATAAACCTATAGAGTGCCTCTTGTTCACTTTTATATATATTGATAACACTTAGGCGATACCAGTAGTTGTAGTGATGTTACTTCTTACATATTTGCACTTTGAATTTTAAGTTTATTATAATTTGTTTTTTATAGAATGTTGGCCAGAGTAAAATTGGGGGTGCCAAAAAAAGTGAGAAAACGCGGTTAATTTTATCCAAAGAAATATTCTATAGTACGTATATTTGATTCCGAATAAAGGAGAATATAATCTATTACATGCCAAAATAAACTTCTATTTGCAACGGCTTATTTGATTATTCGCATCGCTTGGTTCACATTTAACGCATTTCATTTCCGATCCTATTAGGTCTTGGATCTATGTACACAATAATTCCGCTTGGCTGTATATGTGAAACAAATGTGTAGGATGTTGTTAGTGGACAACAAAATAAAAAAATAGGTATATAAATTAAATTTTAATTTACTGATAATGTAGAAATACTCGTAGATTATTTTTATTTTTCATCTCCTCTAGTCTAATCGTTTGTTCATCTAACATATATTTCTTTGCTTATTTATGCAAATATATGAACAAGACTTGTTGTACCACTAACAAGAAAATCAGATTGCTATCAAATGTACTTTTCAATTCAAAATGGCCTAATATAGCATTTATGGGAGCACGAGTAAGGCCTATGCGTTAAGACGTTACGTTTATTCCAGTTATCTTTTTAAATTCTAATAGTAAATTTTCAAGTAAGTTAATAATATTAGTGCTATGATTACATTATTGAATGTTTGCAACGTTTGTGTTTAATTATAAAAATAAACGCTTGTATATAATATGTGTTTTATTATTTCAACCAGACTAAAGCCTTCTATTTATATAATAATATTGAGTCATTGTCAGTCTATTTGTACTTGTAATTTATTTTTAACAATATTTTTTTTGTTGGTTTTCTGGTTTGCTGTTTATAGAAATTAAATAATTTTATATAAACGATTGAAGCCACCGGGGGTAGTTAGATTAGTTGTATAACTGAAAAAACCTAAGACCAACCGCTACTCAATTCACATTCGATCTCTGGCTGCTTCGTTATGTGCAATAAATCATATTTAAATAAAAAAATATTTGACTTATTTCCCTTTTTTAGGTTCCCTCTGTCTACTGTATGTGGGACACAGCGTGAAGCTAAACAAATGTTACTAAAAGTATTTATACGAGGTTATTCAAAAATTGTGTCAGAACTGTAATATATAAATCTGTTGCAAGTGCAGAGGGAACCTATGCTATGAAATTATTTAAATAATTTACGTAATTAAATAATAAATGAATAACAATTATTATTAGATGTTTCTAATAGTTTATGCGATTTAAGTTTTTATGGTATGTAGGCAAAATAAGAATAATTTTATTTATCTTATCTTATCCTACTGTGATTGATTAATTTAGTCCATGACCGTACATGATGTCTGTTATAGGATACAAATGTTTGTTTATGCGATACGCACCTGTTATCTAAAAATTCGAACCATTATTTACCTATTATTTATTAATCTGTTCACAGATAAAAAAATATATCAAAAATATTTTTCAAAATTGTTTACTAGTTTTTTTTAAATTTGACACTATATTCTCCATGTTGCAGTATAGGGCAAAAATAAGCTCTAATTCCAAGATAGTTCGTTCTGCAGTTTTCGAAAGAATTTGAAGAAGAGAAATAAACAATATGAATTATTACCTTGAGTGGGGGTCGAAATAATAACCTTAATGTATTAAGTTCGTCGCTATTCCTCTGCGCCAAGACGCACTAGTTCTAGAATTATTAAAAAATATTTCTAGAAGTAGTGTTTCTTGTGTTTAAAGTTTTATTTGTTGCTGTACTTAGAATAAAGTATAGAAATGTAAAGTTAATACAATAAAAATGCATTTAAAATTTAACAAAAATAATTGCTATTGCAATTCACGTAGTATACAGTGATATCTCTTTTTCTTTACTTAATAATTTTATTTAAAAAAGTATATGTACTAGGGTAAAAATGCTCTTATTCTTAATGTAAAAGCTAATAATTCTAATTAACTTTGTACTGAGCAGTGGTTATATTACAATAGGCATTTGTTAACAACAACTGCCCAGGACATAGTTGCTGGATTTGTTATTTGAAGAACCACCAGAAATTGTGCAGGCAGTGTGTAAGGGAGTGTCTACTCCAGCTCTAACCGAAGGTAAGAAAATATTTATTAATATAAAAGATAGATAACGTAGACAAACTTCTAAACTACTAGACTAACCTACGTAACCTTACGGTAACGGAAAGAAACAGTTTACCACTTTAAAAAAGTCATAAAGCTCTCTTAAAATTATGGGTAAATACGCGCAACGAATGTAAATAGTAATATTTTTCCATCCTCCAAGTTCTCAGTGATAAACTACGTATCTATGAAAACTTTATCTTAATGAGCCGATAGATTGAGATTTTATCACAGATTTTTAGCACGTATAAATACAGAGTAATGATCATTTACAAGTAATAGTATATTTGCAAGGTGAGTACGCTTAACTTAATTATAATATTAAGGAAAAATGTTTAAATTTTTAAAGAATATTCGTGGCGCATGGTTCACACACTGCTCGACGTTCGCAAGCTGAGGTTCGAGTCCCGCAGGGGCTGCTTTTACCGTCGTCGACTTCCTCACAGGCAGCCACATAGTGCTTGCATTTCTTCAGGCACACCTTCCTCCTCCTCCTTCTCTTGCCTCCCCCTACGGTGTCATTAACCTCACGATCGAGAAAAAAATGGGTCATAATAAATGTTTATAAGGATATTTTCTTTTCAAATTTTCAGTTAATACAACAAGATGAAGTACTCCGTGTTCGCTCTCCTCGTTGTGATGGCTGGCGCTTTTGCCATGCCTGAGGTCGATGACCGTAAGTAATAATAACATTATACTTTACATTTTTTTTCGCTGTTGTGCCAAATAAAAAGCCTTTACTCTCTCTAGAGCGACCTCTGAAGAGTTGTTATATTCAGGTCCTGGCTTCATCATAACACCAGCTCGCTGTTACCATAATCTTGTATTGTCACTTAAGCCCCGTATGACTGTTAAGTTTCATAAAGATACAATTATTAATTCTACTTATTTTAGAAGTCTGAAATTAATAAATAATTAGGCGGCGGTGTTTTATTTTATTAAGAAAATTGACTTATTTTCTATTATGTTTTGTAATTTACAGAAGCAAGAGAGGCCCGCATCGTAGCTGGAACCATTAGAAACATGGTCGAGCAAGTGCGTCGTTTTATTGTAGAAATTGGACTTGACCCACTGGATATTGAAAGCTTAAATTTTGAATACGTGCCAGTGCCATTGTGAGTTTCTCCTTTAATACGTTATGTTGCCTTTTTTGGATCCTATACCTCAAAAGAGAAAGATGAGACCATTACAGTATAACTGTCTGTGAAGACCGTTGAAAATGTTGTGTGCAATGAAGTGCAGAGTGAGTTGAGTGGTAGAATTCAACGCCGCGCTTTGTCTCGACACCAGAGCGAAGAAATGGAAATATAAACGTAAATAATATTTCAATTCCTCGAGTGGGGATCGAACCCACAGCCGTCGAAACCACGTATCATAAAATAAATATCTATACACACACCTACGTATGTATAATAATTTAAACTTTTTAAATTTCTTTTCAGCGTTGCTGAAGTAAGAGCTTCCGCCGAAGACATACACTTCAGCGGCCTCAGCAACATTGTCATCCAAAATGTGAACTACAATGCCCTTCTTAGCAGATTAAGATTCTCTTTCGTTCTTCCACAACTTCTTTTTTCTGTAGGTAAGTTATGGTAAAGATTTTTTTTATATTCAATTAATTAGCAGGGTAGGCAGAAAGAATATGATAAAGGTATCAGATTGGATAGCGGAGTTTAACGTGGCTGTATAAAATTAACCATAAAGTTAAAGCTTACAGTGTAAAGACACAGTACAGTGTACAGTGTAGGAAAAGAAAAATCTATTTTTCGAATATGTCCCTACTTTGATACTAAAGTATAAGCTTAAAAAAATGAAAGGAAAATTTGTACCTTCTGAGAGTGCCTTTGGGCTTACCTTATAAAATGTGAAAATATAGGCCAGCCGCGGCCAGTTCTAGCAGGACAGAAAGTGGAACTGTAAACGCAACAGATTGCGTGTTCGATTCCTACTCAAATGAGTGAAATATATAATATTTTCATTTCCTCGACTGTCTCTCTTACAGACGACGCTCGTACCTATGCACCTCGACTGGCCCGTCCGATATATAGAAGTTATACATACAATACACATACCTACACATATGTGAATAAACAACCAAATCAAATATAAATACAAATATGGGAATATCAATTAATATTTTGCTTTTCGTTACATTTTAGGTAATTCCCAAGTAAATGCCAATCTTTTCGGCAACAGATACAACGGAGAATTCAGAGGAAGGTATGTATATGTAAAAAAACTAAACTAAAGCTAAGTGCTAAGCCTAGTATATTATTTTTCAGCGTAAACCCTTTAGGTACAGAACCCCACAAAAATTAGAACCATGGTTAAAAAAATACCACTCAATTACGAGACATTCCATGTTTAGGGGCGGGGAAGTAAACATAATGTATATTTATAATGTAATGTAATAGAACTCAAAATAATGATTTTTAACCAGTGTGTTGGTTTGTCTGTGCGTTTTTCTCGCTAATCTGTGCTTAACCGACTTAAATACAATTTGCAGTATAGTGCAGATTAGTAAATAAATAATTGTGTAGTTCAAGCGGGCGAAGCCGCGAGTGGGTCGATAATACATATCAATAAATTTTTAACAAAAAGAAAAACCGACTTCTAACAACGAACTAAAAAGGGAAAAATAATTTTACAAAGATTTTATAATTTTGAAGTCGGTGTCAAGCTAATGCTACAACAACCTTACTACAAATTTAAGACTTATGTGATTTTCTCATAGATACCATTGTCAGACATAGACCGAAAAAAAAATGGGACCATTCGGGAAGCTTCACCTTTCAAATAAAAAAATATATCAAAATCGGTTCACCCAGTCAAAAGTTATGAGGTAACAAACATAAAAAAAAAATACAATCGAATTGATAACCTTTTCTTACAGAAGTCGGTTAAAAATAAGACTATTGCGTTCACTAATTTCATAATGTCAATTATAATTAGTATACTAAACTATATTTCCCATAGATTGGCCATTAATCGCATAAGCTTCGGTGGTGAAGTTCGAGTCAACATTGGTATCATTTCTGGTATCAGCATCCGCAGCCTCAATCTTGACGTGAATTTAGGTGGCATTGAGGTAAATATACAATTATTTGTTATAGTAGTTGAATGTTTTGGCAATAATCTTGCTTACTGTATCGGAGCCACCTTAAATATTTATTTTATTTAGTTTTTTAGTATTTGTTGTTATAACTGTAACGGAAACACTTAAATACATTATCAATGAAAATTTCAACAGTCTGCCATGATTCGTGGAATACTGGTGACTGACGAACAGTCTTAGCAATAGGGTCCCGTTTTGTCCTCTGGGTACGAAACCCTAATAACAAATATACATTACAAAAAGAATGAACCAAATACTTTTTAACACATCCTATTTTATTTATATAGAGAATTCTTCATGCTATCATGAATTTTAATTAAAAAATTAAAAAATATAATTTGTATTGTTCATTTTCTCATTTTTTTCAAGGCTTAAAACCATATTCCAAAATTAAGTTAGTCCTATTTAAATATTAACTAACATGTAAATATTCCTTGCAGTCCGACCTGGTTCTGAATGTCTTGGGTGAAGACTACTCAGATGTATTGAACGAGCTCCTTAACGACAGTATCCCTTCAGCTTTTCAGGAAAACAGGGTAAAATATATTTTCTATAATATTATTCATTTAAATTTAAATATAATTATTTTTCAAATTTAGCTAGGTTTTAGACTAGTTTGTGAATTGATGAGATATACCAATTAAGCTATACAATATATATCAATTAAGCTATATAATATAAAAATGTTTTTATAGTGTTAATCCAAAGCTAAAAATAAAAATATTTGATTAGAAAACGTAGAGCATTTATTTTGTGAGGCCATATTTTATTATTTATACTGACATTTTCCTTTTTATTTCAGGATCAAATCAACCGTTTTCTGGAGTCAGTCATTCGTGATATATTGGATGAAATTTTGTAAATTTAAATTGTAAAACATTTAAATGTTTGTCTTAAAAGTCTATTAATAATATGTATTGTATTCGTATTGTCATAGACATTGTTATATTTTTCAATTCCAATGTAAAATGTTAAAAGTCAATTACTACCTCTAAGTGTAAATGCAAGAAATAAAATGTGTTTTTTTAAATTTATTGTTTTTATTATTGTTTTTTGAGTTTGATTATTAATACCGCCAGTACAACACACATTTATTAAAAGCCACAAGCCCGGATTCTACCGCGAACAGAGCGGTCCCATTAGTGCATTACATGTATTTCCACCAATAATTGGGTGGAAGGACTAAGCTAGGAGAGAAATATGTTCTAGGGAGCGGAGAGAAGTAATTAGAAAATACAAAAATCGTTGTTGATGAAAATGCAAACTTATTAAAACAAACTTTCTTAAAAACAGAAGTTTTGCTTTATAATCTGCTCAATCTCTTCTGCGGTTGAAATTGGTAATTAATAATCGTTATTTTGACTCGACTACAACTAAAATGTACAATTGACATTTGCATCAAGTAATTTTTCAACTTCACATTGTATCCCACATATAGCAGGGTAGGCAGAGGCACTCTGTTCCCCACTCTCTGCCGAGTTCTGGAAGCTTTGCGTGTTGAATGGCAGAACTCAAAGCTGTGCTTATATGGGCAACGTTTCGAGTAAAATCTCAAATTGCACAGCACCAGACGTCAGAGTTTTTTAAGTTTATTCCAATATACTTCTTATGCTTATAATAATAATATTTCTAAATACTAATTTTTTTTATATGTATAGTCAAAACAATAAGATTACATAAGTCTGTAATTATTCATAGAATACATTAATTTAAAACAAAAACAAATTGCAATGGCTGCCTTTATCTTATTTACGATAATGTTTTAATCCTTCCTATCGGTGCTGGCCACCTGACGATGTTGTCCAGATGGTAACTTCCGCCGATAAAAAATACCTACATAATTACAAAAATATTATGCTTAGTATATATAAATTAAAAATATATGCTTTTTATCATTTATTATAAGTATAAATAAATCTAATATTTTACTATCGTGACTTTGGCATGTTTGTTGTTTGTGGCATTTTTCCGCTTCATAAAAGATTGAAATTAATATATTTTGTTAGGGCTTATTAGCTTTGCTATTAAATATTAGCTTAGCTATTAAATTCTAATAAAATAAATAAAAAAAAAACAAAAAAATCCGACTGTATAAAAATAATAAAGAAAAAAAAAAACCAGTTGTTCATTAGCGGAACCCTAAAGGTGTTATCACAGTAATCCACATTTTTTCGTAAATATTATAAAGTAACTAGCAACCGCCAGCGGCTTCGCCCGCTTGGATTACACGATTATTTATTCAATATACTGAGTTACTTAACTTTGATACCATAATAGCGTAATTCTTATAAGCGTATAATTTTTACTGGTTTAAAAAAATGCGACCTACATTATTATTTAAGATCGGTTCAGTATTATTTTTGTAAATATATATATATATGAACGTTTTTTTTCTTAGAGCGCTTTGCAATATAGTATCTAATTAATTATTATTTTTTATATTCATCTTATGTTAAAAAAGAATATAAGTACTAATTTGACTTATTCAAGCCTTTACAATTGCGTGGAAAGACTTAAAGATTAAACAACTGGCTTTGATAAGGATTAATTCCTAATAGAACCCTGTTAGGAATATTTTCATAAAATGATGATTTTAAATATGAAAAAACATACTTAACTGTTAACATAATTTTTTAAACTTCAAGCTGAATCCCTCACATAGCAAAGTAGGCAGAGGGAATCTGGGAACCTAGTTTTAAGATACTTCGTGGCCAGGTACTTTCGTTTACACTTTTTCGCCTTACAATGAAGGCATTGCGTGTTGAGTGGAGGAACTCAACGTTGCTCTTTGCCTCGACACCAGAGCCAAGAAATGAAACTCGAAATTTAAATAAATATTCCATTTCTTCGAGAGGTGAACGAACCCACAACCAGTCGCGTATATAATCATACACTTGTGCCTCTGCGCCACGACTGGCCTCTTTATCTTTCTTTTTTCAGCTTCACGCTTCACGCACACAGAGCATAGGCAGAGAGAACATAATGCTAACACACTCCCTTCCCCACTCTCCGCTGAATTTTTCGAGGCATTGCGTGCTGAATGGCGGAACTCAACGCTGGGCTTTTGTCTTGGTGCCAGAGAATATTCCCGAAACGCTGGCGTCCCCCTGTCGCCCCCCTGGCTCAGGGGCACAATAACCGTCGCGTATTGTGCCCCTGCGTCACGACGGCCTCCGTTACTTGTAGTAACGAAGTTTAACATACACTATATACCCCAAAGCTACATTTTTACAGATCGAAATTAGTAAAATTCAATCTTAACGCTCATTCACAATTACAAACTGCTAGCACTTGTAATAACAAAGTTTCATAAAAAATATCAACTCCAATAACAATTCCTTAGGGGTCAAATATTGCGGTCTTAGTGATCACTTAAGTCCTATAAATAACGTCCATACAAAATTTGAGACTCCTAGCATTTATAGTATCGAAGTTTCGTACAAATTATCAACTTTAAAATCAACCCCTCAGGTGTTAAATATTGTAAATTCCCATCAAAGTAAGCACATGCGTCCTATCAGTGCGCCCATGCTAAATTTGAGACTCCTGGCACTTGTAATAACGAAATTTCATATAAACTATTAACCCTAGAAGCACACATTTAGGGGTTGAATTTAGCAAGATCAAATCGTAATTAACATTTACGTCCTAAAAAATACCCCTGTGCAAAATTTGAGAGAAAATTGAATTTCTAGCATTTGTAGCAACGAAGTTTCATACAAACTATCAACCCCGAAAACTACCCCTTAGGTCGAATACTGCAAACTCCCGTCTTAGCGAGCACCTACGACCTATAAATAGCCTCCTAGCTCTGGTAGGTTCTGAGATTTCGTGATGAGTGAGTGAGTGATCTTTCGATTTTTAACCGACTTCTGTAAGAAAAGGAGGTTATCAATTCGACTGTATTTTTTTTTATATTTGTTACCTCATAACTTTTGACTGGGTGAACCGATTTTGGTGTCAAACTAATGCTACAACACCTTTACTACAATATCTAATTACTAAGCCTGTTTGTTTTACTTGGCACCGACTTCAAAATTATAAAATCTTTGTATAATTATTTTTCACTTTTTAGTTCGTTGTTAGAAGTCGGTTTTTGTTTTTGTTAAAAATTAATTTATATATATATAGATTAATCATATCCGTTTCCAATTTACTTATTATATTAAGAGATTAAATCATTTTCTTATAAAAATTTCGTATAAATAGTGAGAGTGAATTGATTTTTTTATTGTAAATTGTGATTGGCAGGTGAGATACAGTACATTTGTAGTTCTTTTTTTATTTTTTTTTGTATTTTCTATACGTATTAGACAGTTGACTCTATATAATCACTTATTTGGCGCAATAATTATGTTATGGTATAGGATGAAGCCATGTGACTGTAAACTTAACAGGTCTTGGGTTCAATTCCGTTCGAGGAAATAAAATATTTAATAATTCCATTTTCTCGCTCTAGTAACTAGTTAAAACGTCGCGTTGAATTCCGACATTTAAGATGCAATGGCCCCAGAATTCCGCAGAAAGTGGGGAGCAGAAGTGTAATAAAAATGGTTTAGCGTTCATAACTCAGTAGGAATTATGTTAGGATTGGTCACTCAATAAACAGAAAATATTGACAGAAATGGATTGACGTTCTTAAGATTAGGATGTTATTCTTAAAACGATTAAGTTAGATAAAATAATATAAATAATTGTATTTGTTATGAAGTTTTCAGATATAATTATATATATGCATTAATTATATTTTTCCAGTCTAATTACAATTCATGATGAAGACCTCCGTATTCGCGATCCTCCTGGTCGTTGCAGGCGCTTTCGCCTATCCTCAAGCTGTTGATGGTGAGTACATGTTCAAATGATTTCATTAAAAATACAACAACAACAAAAACAATAACAACAAAAACAGCAAATACTTATACTACCACTATTTGCAATCCAATCGTGGTTTCACCTGCTTAAAGTGATTGTTAAATTATAAAAAAAATATGCAAAATGTTTACATAAAAGTTTAAAGTTATTTTTATAGTATAGATAAACGATAATATTTTTTTAAAGTATCCTATGTTCTTTCTAATACCACTAAGAAAATGTATACAAAATTTCATGATAATCGATTAAGTAGTTTTGGTGTGAAAGCGTAACAGACAAACTTACATTCACATTTACAAAATTTGTACGATGATGTTGATTGATAGATGCACGTGAAGCTCGTTCTGTTGAAGACCGAATCCAGGGCTTCATCGACCAAGCGAAGGAAACCATTCAAAGGCTGAACCTGGATCCAGTTCAAATCGAAAGTTTACATTATGAAAATCAAATCGTTCCTTAGTAAGTTAAGCATTAATTTCAGTGCAGTGATTATATCATAGGCAGAATAAATTATTTTTTGGGGCCGTTGGACTGTCGTGACAGGTTGTTTGTTCGATTCCCATTCAAGGAAATGACATATTTAATGTTTTCATGTTCTCGCTCTGGTAACGGGGCAATGCGTGGCGTTGAGTTCCGCTTCTTAACAAATAATGGGAACGGAGTGTCATAACACTAGAACCAGATACAGAGTAAACTTAAAAAAAATGTATGTATAGTTACATCAAACTTACAAAATCCATATGTAATTGTTTAAATTATAATTCTAATTGGTTACAGTATCTTGGAAATTGAAGCTTACCTCCAGGATCTGAGCTTCAATGGTCTCAGCAACATCGTTGTTGACAATTTGGAGTATGTTCCTATCATCAACAGACTTACTTTCCAAGTGTCACTGCCGGAGGTCAGCTTGTCAATTGGTAAGTACTTTTAAATATTAGCTTTTTTTCAATTCCTTGTTTTATTTGGGGTAATAGAGTAGGCAGAGCCTATATTTTAGTATTGTTTGATCAAATTCACCAAGTTTATTGTGTTTCATAAGTATTTTAAATGAATTGGATTAAGAAATGAAAATTTAATATTTCTAACTTCAGGTACTTCTGGTGTAAATATAAAGGTTTTGGACAATGTTTATGAAGGTGAAGTAAGCGGCAGGTTGGTACTCTAAAAATATAATTTTTAGTTTAAAATTTCATTTACTTAAAGAATAATTTTATATATATAGAATATTTTAGTTTTAATATTCGTTTAATCATAAATAAAAATACATACGTATGTCGTCAACTAGATTCCGTAATTATTATAGTCCGTTATTATGTAATAGAGAGAGAAAATGAAATCACTCATTCCTCTGAGTGACACATTATTATTATTATCACTAGAAAAACAAACGTAATAAAATAAAAATAATATTGTTAATTACAGTGTTGTTATCAGAGGATTCAGCTTCTCTTCCGAGGTCAATCTGAACATAAGCATTATTGGAGGAATTAGCCTTCGTAGCGTCACTCTCGATTTGTACTTCGGAGCTCCTGAGGTAAGTTTAAAAATATAAGAGATTTTATTCTTATCTTTTATAGCTTCACACTGTTCACATATCAGGAACATAGATAAAAGGGACTTGGGAACCTAGTGTTAACATATTCTGTTATTAAATATTAAACTGTATTAAATTATATAATTTAAAAAAAATATTTTTTACAGGTAAATCTCTCTGTAAAAGTCCTCGGTGAAGACTACTCGGAAGTTGTCAACAGGGTTCTCCAAGACAGTATTCCTTCACTTCTAGAGAATAATAGGGTAAGATATTCTATTAACTCAACTACTTATCTTATAAGGCTCTTTGTATCCCGCTCTTAGAGCAAGATACGTTGCATTATACAGCGTGAAGCGATAAAAAACCATTTAAAATAAAGGAAGAACCTTTTATTAAACTAACAAGATTATCAATTTAGTTTCACAGAACTTTAATAGTCTTCTTTTGTTACAGAATGAACTCAACAGAGCTCTCGAAGACGTCATCCGCATTATTTTTGACAGTATCATAAACTAACGACCTAACAAACGAACTGCGCTTTGGATGTGAAATTATTTAAAAATAAAATTATATACACCTACTATAAAATAAATAATTATTATTTGTATTACTTTTTTTTTATTTCTTTTTGTCTTTTAATATTATTTAGCTTATGGCTATTATTTATTAAGAATTCTATATTTATAATTTAACACTAGGTGCCCTATCCTGATATGCGGGATACAGATTGAAACTGATACTTTTTTTTAAATGTGTATATATATTTTTTATAAAAAAAATACCCTATGACCTTCCTAATACCTTTAAGAATACGTGTACAAAGTTCCACGATAATCGGTTCAGTAATTTTGGCGTGAAAGCGAAACAAATAAATTTACATGCACGAGGAGTACGATGATACTCCAACTACAAATGTGACATCTCTTAAAATGTCATCATATGACAGAAATAACAATTGCAGGGTTGACGCCTTTAATTAATATTAGAGAAAAGGCTTTTACAGTTATATAAAAGTTTTTTATCTATAATATATTATGTAATACTCTTTTGTTACATACAGAAAGATGAATTTTGATATGTTCATAAGGGGAGAAGAGCACGCACAGAATATTATTACGGGAATAGAATTTTTTTGTATTCTGTTATTTCTTTCTGTTAGCTTTAGACAGAATCCTTCATATAGCAGAGTAGGAGGAGGGAACCTGGAAATGTAGTGTTAAAACAATTATCCCCATTAGATGGGATGGATGGAAGTACCATTGCCCGCTTCCCACTGAACCCACAATCTATCACGCTTACAGTGGCTTGTGCCCCCGGGTTACGGCTGGCCTTACAGGATTTTAATCCACACAAACTGCGTTATGATCTGTAAATGTTCTAAATTTAAGTCTATATTAAATATTAGTATTTATATTACCTCAGAAGGGACTGCCTTTTGAGGTTCTAAGCTGGTTGTAAAAATGTATTAACAAAAATTTACTTTTGTCTTAATTTAATTCTACTAACAAAAATTTTATTTACTGTTGTTACCTGTGATGAGGAAAAATGTAACACCTTTTTTTTTCTTTCTGTTTCGGCATTCATAATTGTTCATTTTACCAAGAAATATTTGGCTTTAAAATACTTTATTAAATTTCTACGTTAAACGAAGATAAAACTTGCTTTTTACACTATTTCGAAATTGCGAATAGTTTTACAGAAAAACGCATTTAATTGTTGACACATCACGCCGTTCACACATCAGCTGTATGTTACTCAAGTTTCACTTATCCCTTACTCTCAGCATATAAATAAGTATATTAGTTACGTTGGCCATTTAATATAGACCAAAACTGTCTTTTACTGTTTTTCATTTTAATAAGTACTTTAGAAGTTGTTACAATATCAAAAAATCCTTGCTGCGAAACCTGGCTTACAAGCATCGGTGGTTCAGTGGTAGAATGCTCGCCGGCCACGCGGGCGGCCCGGGTTCGATTCCCGGCCGATGCATTCTATTTAATTTTCCTCACTGGCAGCCACGTAGTGCTTGCTTTTCATCAGGGACAGAATACCCTCTTCAGCATTAACCACAAGCTCGAAAAAAAAACCCGCCTGCCTCTATAGCAACAAAGATTTAGATACGTTTGCACGTATTGGATAATTGGAGTTGAATGTATTATTTCAGCGCGATATATTTGGTTTCATATTTTTTTTGTACAAACATACATTATATGAATAATCCAGTAGTAAAAGCGGGCGAAGCCGCAATAGGGTCGCTAGTAAAAATATATAAAAACACTCCTCTGACGTTGGGACAAGGTTCCAAGCCATGTGTGGATAGGGCTCTAGAGAAAGGGACCTCCTTACAATACGGGCCCCCTCGAGCAAAACTGCCTTGTGCGTCCCGTTCTTGATCCAACAGCTAAGCGAGAACCTCTTAAGATATTGGCTCTTCGCTATTAACTCGATAACCGAAACCATTATCAACCAATATCAAAGTCAAAGTTAAAATATCTTTATTCCATAAAAATGACATGTCAAAAAAGTAAAAAAAAAATGCAAAACTAAATAACCGAAAATAATTTGCAATTTTGACTTGAAAAAAGCCCGTTCTAATAGTTGAGCTCATGAGAATATCCAGGCAAAGAAACTCATGGCCACTCTTTTTAACTGCCAATATTTGTTACAAATTACAATTAACAATTTTAACTTAGCATTGACAGTCCACATAGCGGTAATCTCATGGGCTGTCTAAATATTTAGATATTTTTTCTTTTTCGATCTTCATCATCATCATCATATTTGCAACAATATAAACCATTACATTTAGAAAGATAGTGTGGTAGAAAATTGAGAACGGAGTGTCTTAATACTAGGTTCTCTCTGCCTATCTTGCTGTGAGCGGCATACAGCGTGAAGCTAATTAGTAAAAGTACTTTTGTTATTATTAATAGAATTGTTATCTATTTTTATTTATAGCTGTGACGTTACTGAGTTACCAATGACAAATGCGTTTATATCTGTACTGCTGTACTAATATAATAAAGCGGAAGAGTTTGTTTGTTTGTTTGAACGCTAAGATCTCTGGATCTACTGGTCCGATTTACTATGTTTTTGTTTTGTATGAAAGCTGCAATCTTCAGAAGTGCTATAGGCTACATAACATTACATTACACATATGTACTAATAAATTAAAATACTTTCTAATTTGACATGCAATTTATTCTGCCATGTTAATAGCAACCGTCGTTGCTAAGCAACGGTTTGCAAAGTTTGTTTGTTGTTTTAAGAAAACGTCACCCAAAATGAACTTATATTTTGATATTCATCCTTATGAAAATAAATATAAATGACATTTTTAGCATTTTATCTAGATTACTATGTTTACTGTAAAACATTCTCATAAATAATTAAGGAGATGTCACTGATTCGAAATAACCTAGCCCTCGAGCGGCATAGTATGACCGACGCGAACGGGCAGATGATGTTGACGGTTTAAAAAATTTGATACATTTTCGAACTATTGTTAATTTGTATGTAATTATTTGCTGTTTATAATTGATATTGCTCACAAAAATTATTCTATTTAATATAGAAAAATGTTTAGTTATTTCATAGAGTCGATATCTCCGAGTAGGTATGTACGCACGCACAGAAAACTTTAGGTACTTATTCTAATATTAAGAATATCCTTTAGTTACTTTTACTTCTTTTGTTGGTTCATTTAAATAACTCAGATATTTTTTTTTTATAATATATCTCTACTTATTTTTTTTTTTGATTATTAAGGCTTATATTTTCTTACTAATTCTATTGAAAACTGTAAATAGTTTCATAAATATTCTTATAGTTCAAGCAGGCGGAGCCGCGTCCGGGTCCACTAGTTAATCTATATCTATATCTATACTTATAATAAATCTGTAGAAAAGTCGTTTCTGTACATTGAAAATATAAAAAAAATAGATAGGGTGCTAAAGGACAATTAACAGAATCCATTTCCAGCATTTTTGGAATTTTTGTCTGTTTGTCTGTTTATGTGAACACGTTTCACGTAAAAAGTACACAACAAACTTAAACAACTTTTATATATAAAAATTAAAAGTAAATCAGAGTAGGTTTTAGTTTTTAATTCATTGTAATCGCTTCACTCTATCAAAATATATAAGTATTTAATGTTTTCAAGAAGTTAATATTGGAGATCTATTGACAACAAATAGTAAGTACTAACGAATCTCGATAACGAATAAAACACATATCAACATATATTATTTGTTAAGCATTAATTACTTCGGGAGAAATATTAATAATTTTAAAATTTTAAAACTTTGTAGTTTTTGATTATTTATACTGAGATGTGAAAAAGCTATGTTTTAACTATGATCGAACGGTAACAGTTTAACTATTAGCACAATAGATGGCGCTCTGGCAAGATTCTTTAAATAAAAGAATTTGGAAACGTTTTAATTAAATGACTGTCGATAATATATATATATATACACACACATATATTATCATAGTAAAAATTACTGAATAAAATATAAAGAAAATTAAATAGTCTGTAAAGGGTACACTATTAAAACATTATGTACTCAAAGTTTACAAGTTTATGTTTGAGAAAGGAGAAACATACGTAACGACATCTGTTGACTACATAGACGTACTGTGATGAATGTAGATAACGCGTACAACATATTGTTGCGTTATTATTTGGTAAACATTTATTACGTCGGAATGAATATTATTAATTTTAATACATCAAAAAAAGCAAAACATCGTTTACGATTAATATTATTTTATGTTAAGAGAAATTTAACATGAAAACGGTATGTTTTATCAGTTTCACATTAATAGATGGCTCAATAGATTCTGAATCGCGCTGCAATTCTTGGCGAAAGAATGAAGTTTGAAACCTCTCGATTGGAATCACTGTTGATGAAAAATGAATTATTAATGAATGATAACGCTACACTCTATCATAACATGTATTTAAAGATATCAAGAAATGTATATTTGAGAAAATAGAAACAGAATTCTAAACATATTGTTGCGTTATTAATTATTATTTGTTAAAAATTAATTACATCGGAAAAGAAAAGTAATCATCTCAATACTTTAGTAATACGTAATATTTTCGATTAATATAATTGAATGTTAAGTGTTTTAGTTAATCTACCCATAGAATGAATCTGTAGGGGAGCAATTTCTGTTGAAAATATTAGATAATAATAAAATAAGGGTGTTAAATGATGGTTAAATCTATGTAATCTAATTTTAAAATTATTATCTGTTTTTCTATTTACATAATCAATTATTGTGTAAAAAGTACAAAACTAATGTACCTACGTAACTTTTACACATAAAAACTGTGCGTAATTTAGGGTAACATTTACTTTTTTTTAGTTTAGTTTGTTTCATTGCAATCACTTTACTCTACCAAAATATATATAGGTAGTATTAATGCATGTATATTTATGTATTTTTATGTATGTATGTTGTGTTTTTATCAGTATATGTATGTTTATATGATAAATAACTTATTTATATTTAATAATATCATATTTATTATTACTATTTACACCTTTCTGCTATTCTTTAAGTATGTAATAAGTTCTTTCAAATGGTTGCCTGTAAGAAAGTGCTTTTAGTGATAAGGCCCGCCATTGCACTTTTTTATTGTCTTTTTGAAAATATTGTTACTATATTGTTTCTTTGTTTTTTAGTGCAATAAAGTATTACTCGCCCCGGTGTGCCGAATAGGAGAATAAGTATTAAAAAACAAAAAAAAAAAGAATGACTAGTCTATATATATAAAAGGACTTGTCCTCACTGACTGAGGGAAAGGCGCACGCACAGACGTATCCGCTGTGCGTAGAAACGTCAAATTTGGACAGATGTTTACATTCATAATCTGGACATCCTTTAAGAAGGGATTTTAAAAAAAATATCCCTAAAGGGGTGAAATAGGGGTTGAAAGTTTGTATGGAAAAATCTTTAAATCGCCGCTGATTTTTATAAAATGAAACCGAGACTCGAATATTTGTTTGAACCTGTGTTTCATGGTTTATTAGAATTCACCCCTAACGGTGCAAATAAGCAGGCGAAGCTGCGCGCGTCCGCTAGTTATACATATTTGTAAGTGTTTGTAAGTTCAATTTAACACTAGATAGACTACTTGCGTTATATCTCTTTAGATAATGATCTTTTTCTAGAACAAATTATCAACAACTTTATACTGTTGATCAAATTATTAATTATGATTTTAAGATAATAATCATTATTTATTATGACGCAAAAACGTATAGGCTTAAATAAAATGTCTCCTTATTTTTTTATTACGTATAATATAAAACCACCGGTTAATTACGTGTTGCACTCGCTTACCAAGAGTTCCGTACCAATTTCGGGAAATTATACAATGTAACTTTTTACTTTCGCATTTTTTTATTTCTATTGTAAATACTTTTTATAACTAGGTCTCTATAGATTGTGATTACGCGGGAAATTTCATACAATTTGCATATATCATCGTATATTTTTAATTGCATTGACTTAGAAGCTTGATTTTGTATTTGCTTTAAGGGATCATCGACATGAATAATTGCTATTTATTTCAGTTTGATATCTTCACGCGATCTTAAAGTCGTCTTGACTGACGGACAAACAAAAAAGTGATCGTATAAAAGTTCCATTTTCTTGAGTACGGAACCCTAATAAAAAAGTAAAAACTGACTGTGTGTACATCTTCGTAATTACAAAGGGATTTGAATATCTTTTGGTGTACCAAAATTAGTTAGAAGAATTGAATTAAATAGAAAACACAGTTTTTTTATGTGTTTAAACAAAGTACAATGGCCTAAATATCATATATTAAGTTTATTTTTTATCTTAATAAATATATTGATGGTTTCCGTTATTAGTTATATATTAGATAAAAATAATCTTCAGATTAAAATAAACGTATGTATATATTACCGATAAATTTATATTTTCAATTAATTTTAATTGTGACTGCAGTAAGGTAAGTATTATTTTTTACGCAACACCTACTTCTCCTGAATTCGGCAGAGAGTGGGGAACGGAGTGTCTTAGCACTCCGTTCCCTATTCCCCCTGCCTACCCCGCTATGTGCGGGATACAGCGCGAAGCAGTATACAAAAAAAGCGTATTTTTTAAACTTTTATAAGTATTTACCATTTAAAGTAAAATAAAAAAGTAACAAAATTGTTCATATAATATTGTATATTGGTCTTTGCATTACAGAATAATTACATATCAAAATGAAGATTTCCATTCTTGTTCTTCTCATATTTGGCGGAAGTACCTATGCAGAGTCTCGTTTTATAACTGGTACGTATTACATATTTATTATTGTAACAGAGGCATTTGACCGTAATCATTCCTTTCCTGACCTTCGCCTCTTAATACGGTCATATAGCAGGGAAGTCAGTCAGGGAACTCATAGAGAATAATGTTAAAAAACATATATTATCCATATTAAACATATATTATACAAGATTTACCGTCATAACTCGATGTATATTCATATGTTTTTTACATCACTGCGGCAGTGCAATAAATTAAGACGTTGAAAACACTTAACATCTGGTTCATTTAACATTCTCTGCTTTTTGCAAAAAGCAGAAAATGATACTTTTTCTTTACACAACGTTCTCTCTCCCTCTCTCTGTTTTCTCTCTGTGTGTAAAATAATGATTTAAACCTTTTTTTTTACAGAACAAGATCTATCTGACTTCGTCACGCTACAGATCTATAGATATTTCGATCGACTTGCACAGAGGATTGTAGATGCTGGGCTCGATCCACTGGAAATTGAAAAAGCCGAATTTAAAAATGTGATTATTCCGTCGTAAGTTTTGTTTTGTTTTGTTTTGGAGAGGCCTATGTTCAGCAGTGGACGAGGATAGGCTGATGATGATGATAATGATGATGAAGTTTTGTTATGATTACATTTATTTTAACTCCGCTATTCAATATGTCTATAAAATAGATGATATTAAATATGTTTTGTTTTTTTTTTTAAATAAAGAGAATAATAATTATCATCTTAGTCAATTGGTGAAATAGCATCCATTCCTGACAGCTAGGAGTATTCTCAATGTGTAGTGGATGTTACAGTATTTGAAGGAATAGAAAAGAAGCCTTTAGAAGGTTCTTAAGACTTCTTTTCTTCATTTTGGTACCTAAGAAGTATTTGACAATATCAGTCTCCTCGTCCGTAAAAATAGTCAATGGTAACCAATTGTATCAAGCAGTTGATTTCTTGGTATCCTTATTGCCGTAAATAGCCGGCAAATAAAAATGGCGTTAGCGTCTACGAGACGACAAAGTATTTAAAATAATATATCTATTACAGCCTCATTGAAGTCGGAGGCTCCGTTAATAACCTACAAATATCAGGGTTAAGCAAGTTCAATGTAGACTCTGCAGGGTATATACATTGGCTCCGAAGGTTGGCTCTTGATTTATCACAGGCATGGACTAACCCTCTTAATATATCCGTTGGTGAGTTAATTAATTTCTATATTATGATTTTAATAAATAATACTATATAGATGACAGTGGCGGTATTATTATGGCGTATATATGTTTCGTATACTAAGCGGAACAATGAAAGTGAATGCAATATGTAATTCTCCAAGTGGGAATCAAACCCATAGCCATCGCGTTTACAATTTAATATCAAAAAATAATTTCTGATTTTAACCTGCATATATCAGGGTGAATAGAGGGAACCTAGTGATAAAATACTCCATTTCTCACATTCCGATACATTGCGGTCCGATACATTATGGGCGGGACTCAAAGTCGCGTTTAATAAAAAGCGACTTTGAGTCCACTTTATTTTTCTGACTCTCTGGTAATAACCAGAGCGAATAAATAAAAGTAATTTATTTCCGCGATTGAGAATCGAACCCACGACGTCGTGCTTACACACGGACTCTGTGCCACTACGCCACGCCGTCTTCAATTTATTTCTTCTAAAGTCTCAAAAGTATATATAGTATACTAGCGGACGCGCGCAGCTTCGCTTGCTTATTTAGAGGTGAATTCTAATAACCCATTAAACATGTGTTCAATGAAATATTCTAAATTTCTTAATGTCTAAATTTCAAATTTTATAATCATCGGTGGCGATTTAAAGATTTTTCCATACAAACTTTCAACTCCTTATTTCCACCCTTAGGGGAAGAACGGTACAAAACCATGAAACATGTGTTAAATTAAATACTTTAAGGAGTCTGAATTTCAAATTTTATAAAAAATGGTGCCGATTTAATTTTTTTCCCATACAAACTTTCAACTCCCATTTTCACCCCTTTAGGGTTAAAATATTTTAAAATCCCTTCTTAGTGGATGTCCAGATTACGAAAGTAAACATCTGTCTAAATGTCACGTTTGTACCATTAGCGGTTACGGCTATGCGTGCGTCTTACGTCAGTCAGTGAGGACAAGTCCTTTTATATATATAGATAGATAACTGATTATAACTATCAATTTCAGGTAACTTCGAGACAGAACTTAAAGTTTTCGATAACAGCTATAAAGTTGAATTAAGTGGCAAGTGAGTCTACTAAATATAATATTTATTTATATAAGTACAATTAATTTAAATTCTTTATAAAAAGATTTCTAAAATTAACCTATTTTTATTAACCTTGTATTTTTATTTATTTTTCATTAATTTCAGTGCAATCGTGAAAAGTTTCGTTATTTCATCCTTAATCGATTTTGACTTTAGTAACGGAATAAGTGTTAGCAACGTTGTCCTTAACTTTGAAGCAGGTTCTATTGAGGTATTTAATATTTTTTCTACCTTATTTTTGCATATTTGACAATTACTCTGATTTAAATGAAAATATTTAAATATATTATTATTGTATAGTAAAAAGTTCCTTCGCTCTGGTGTCGAGGCAAAGGCCTCTGGAATTCGGTGGAAATGTGGGAATGGAGTGTCTTAACACTAGGTTCTCTCTGCCTACCCTGCTGTTTGTGGGATATAGCGGTAATTGTAATTTTCGCGCTCTCAATAGATAGTTCTAATCACCATTGTATCTTCAGTTCAATGTACTACTACTATTATATATTTACATTACTACATATGTTTATATTATATGTATATTTACTTTATTCTAATAATTTTTCAGTCTAATTTGTCGGTTAAAGCTTTTGGTAATGACTACTCAGAGGCTGTGAACAAGTTTTTTAAGGATACACTAATTGATTTTCTTGATGATAATAAGGTGAGTTTTACCTGCTCAAAAGTTGGTTATTAAAATTTTGCTTATTGAAACTTTCGGTTAATATCATCTTAAGTAGTAACCCAAGATCCCAGGGCCCCCAGACCTACGTCATTTTAACAAAGCTAAAATTTTGAAGTCTGTATACTTATAAGGGGTTTAAAATTGACCCGTTAATAATGTATTTAAAATTGAGGCTAATTCAGCTTTGCTAAAATGACGTAAGTCTGAGGGCCCTGGGATCTCATTCTATAATGGATATATATCTATGTACATATGTGCATATATCTGAAATACTTATTTAATTATACTTTTTATAACACTTCAACATCTAGATTTCATTAAAAAATATTCTACAATGCATAAGTACCTACCTAATTCTGTTATTTTTTTTCAGAATCAAATTGACAGCATTCTTTCAGAAGTAGCTAAATTTGCTCTAAACGAATTACTCAGGCGCCCATCATTACTTTAGTTTCCATAGAAATAAATAATTACTTGCAAATCATTTATCAATTGCTTTTAAATACTCCATTCAGTTATTATTGTAGTTTCTAAGCCGAATACAGAAGACACCTCAAAATAGTGATTATGAGGTGTCTTCATCTGCTTGTCTTCTAAATAATGAATGCACCTGTGATATGGTTATAATTTTTTTTGTTTAGCTTGCAGATTAAGTAATTTCTTTAATTAACTGTAATAAAATATAACAAAAATACATTTGTTTTATTAATTATTATTAAGCAAAATTGATTCATTTATTAATGTTCTCCTGGAAACCAACCAGGCGCTCTGACCACTAAGCCATACGTTCTCATCAAGCTGCTTCGAAATTTTTATACGCTTGTTACGACTTATTTTTGTTGTTAGTATGTATTATACGTTTTCTAAATAAGTTTTTTTTCCTTAGTGTGGAATAACACATTAAAAATGTTAAAAATATATTTTATTATATTCTCGCTCTGATAACACGCAATGACTCTAGAATTGCGCGGAAAATGGAGAACGGAAGTGCTTTAATGAGAACAAAGTGGCTCAAGGCTAGGTTGTTATGATACCTCTACCCTGCCTATGACCCTGCCATACGGAATACATTGGGAAGAGGGTTTTTTATTAATGACAGGAAATTTTAGTTCTGTTGAAATTTCCTCATTTGGTTTGGGCACTTTGAAAGAATGGGTGATGGAAAAAATATTAATATAGGAAAAATGAGAGATAAGTAGAGGACTTCGATTGGCCTTCACAAACATAGTTTCAAAGATACTGGAGGAAGGTCACGTAAAAAGCATGAGGACCCGCGGAGCATGAAGAAGTTGATGAATCGAAATAGGTACGTAAAAACCGTAGCGCTCCATTCTTTCCACCCACCAGCTCATACAATGTGAAACTAGAAGTAGTAGAATAAAACTGATACTCTATATGTGTACACTTCTAAAAATGATCAAATTTCTTGATCGTGTTGACGTCATTTTATTTTGATATAGATTATTTGATAGTTGTTATCAATTAAGCCTTTAGCAGCACCGAGCTAGCACGCCCTATATTACGTTGGGTCTTAACCAGTATAAATTCAATTAAGGTAAGTTATTAAAATTATTTTCTTTAACTATTTTTGTTACTTTTAGGGTTCCGTACATCAAATGGTAAAAACGGAACCCTTATAGGATAACTCTGTTCTTTGTCTTTAAAGATCATTTATCTCGAGATGGAGTGGAAGTTAGTTAAGCTGGAATTAATAAAAATTAATAAAAATCTGAGTTAACGCAATGAAAAGATATGAGCGTTTATGCATTGGGTTTATGTTTAGGGTTTATGTATATTTATGTTTATATTGGGTGTGCATTCTATTTGAAATTCGCCGCGTAATCAAAAGTATAGCTTTACAATGGACCGGTTTTTCAATGCACCTTCAGTTATAAAATTAATTTAGCCCGAAATGAGAGCTTACAACACATTAAAAGGAAAATATGGAAAGTAAAAAATAGATATTTCAAAAAATATATACAATTTTTTATATAAATTGTTTTATAAAATAAGTCATCAAAGATAATCCAAAAACTTAAGTTGTTGTCAATTTCCATACTCATTGTACGTCCCGTTGACATACACACTCCTACCCTACATCTATTGGTGGTCTTGTTAATACAACATTTCTTTTTGGTATTAATGTTTATTGAACTGTCGTCACTTATTCATAAGAAAATGATATGTAAATTATTCGTTTGTACACCACAGAAACTTGTTTAAATATTAGGATTATTCAAATTAGAAAAAAATATTAGTTAAGTGTATTATTGTTGAAAACAATATAGTTTTAGGTCCAAATTCTATGTTATCTTTCTGCCGATAATAATTTCAATCAGAAGCCGCAATCAATACCTATATACGTTATAGATGATGTCATTCCAAACAATTAATCTAAATTTAGCTAAAAATTAAATACCAAAAAATTAAGAATTGTTTGAAAAATCGTTCACGGTAGGATTTTTAATTTGAGTCCAAATTAACTTTATAACAATTGTAGGAATTACAATGGATTGAACCAAATATTAAGTGTATTTTTTATTTTAAATTTTTGCATTTGATTATAGTGTTATTGTTATAATAATCATAGTACAGACATTTCTATCGTCTTATTTTCAAGAAATAAAAGAAAATAAATAATAAAAATAAAGATTTCTCTCCTCTTGAAATGCTGAAATAAAAAAAAACTTATTTTGTGTTAATATTAATTTTACAGGTAATCATGCGACCAGAAGTGTTGTTTCTAGCTCTGCTAGGCTTCGCAAATGCTTTGCCATTGGAGACCAATGTAAATCAAAATGTTGCTCTATTAAAAGAAATTTTAGAAAACACACGTAAGTTCTTATTTTTATTACTTTCCAACCACGAGGTAATTCAAGTGCTTCCCCTAAGCCATAATATTTTCTTTGCAATTAAACTTTATCAAACTAAATATAATCTATAATAAGCGCTATCTTATCTATATTGCCACAGTTTTGATTTAGTAATTCTGATTTTTAACATGATAGTAATGTACGTAGGTATATGTACTAACAATGTGCACCTATAAATATGTTTTTACGATAAAATGCTATTAAAGTGATAATTACATGAATAATGAATGACTTCATCTGTTACTGTAGTGTTTTCAAATCGAATGAACGAAGCCTTTACTACAATGGTAAAATGAAAATAAGTAACGTAACGTAACCAATAGCCTATAGGCTAATGGAAGATGGCCTTCCCTAATAAATGGACACTCAATCACAAATATAATTTTAAAGAAGTAAAGACTAGTTAAGACTGTTACATTTATAATTGAATCGAATAAAAAATACATATTAATTTACAGAAGAAGGAGCCAGAAACAGTGTTATAGAATCAGCTATATTAAATGTATTGGAACAATTGAGGCAACTCATGGTATCGGGGTCTGAAAGTTTTCCCATATTAGATCCTATTAACATAGAAAACATTCATATTGGTGAAGATATTTTTAATGTACCCAAGTAAGTTTGATATTTAATACTCGGTAAAAAGATAAATATCAAATCAGCTTCACGCTGTATCCCGCTCACAGCAGGATAGGCAGAGGGAATCTAGTGTTAAGACACTCCGTTTCCCACTTTCCGCCGAATTAAGAACAAATTTCGGATAATTGAGTGAAATACAAATAATTTTTCACTTTTTTATAGTGCCTTCATCACCATAAATAACTTAACCATACGTGATTTGAGTACATTTGAAATGGAACACATAGAGTTTACGATGGTTTCTTTATTACTGCAGCGTTATAGACTTGACTTTGACCTTTCTATACCTGCAGTGAATGTAAACACATGTAAGTATATTTTTTTCTAAAAGATATTTTTTTTAAACGTTACAGTCTCTGCTTACCTCTTTTGCCTCATTCGCTGTCATCAACTTCTTCATGCATATCTTTATCTTCATACATTTTACGTGACCTTCCTCCGGTATCATCGATACCATGTATTCGAAGGCCTACCACAGGGATGGTCCTCGGTTGATCTTTGAGAATAAGAACTTAATGTTACACCACTCCATTAACCACTTCCTATCCATATAAAAATAAATCAGCTTCACACTGCATCCCGCACACAGCAGGGTAGGCAGAGGGAACCTTCCTATCCTATTTAGAGTAATTTTACTTAAAGGAGCTAGATACTGCCTTCGGGTCCACGCTTATAGTACTTCTTTTTTGTTGTACAGGTATATCTGTCAACGGTGGTCCCAATATATCAAAATTATATAAAAATTATAAAAAAAAATATATAAAAATATGAATATTGACGGCTGTTTGAGTGAAGAATTTTTTTCGTCTTCAGTTAATATTTTACTATTATATAATTGCTTACAGATATTACTTTACTATTTCAGCCAACTACGATATGTGGTTAAAAATATTTGGTGGTGATATCTACGGAAATGGAGATATGGGGTTAGTTTCTCAACATTATCGCCTTAATATTTTATTAAATTTCAATAATCATTTTATACACTATATTAATATTTTTTTCAGACTCCAAATAGTAAGACCAAGAGCCAAAGGTCATATAGTTGTTGGATTAAGATTAGGTCTCGATGGTATTTTCCTTTCAATATATGAATGCCGTATCAGTATCGGAATGGATGAATTTAAGGTAAACATATAATAATTATACGTAAATGTATAATAAAGAGAGAGGGAGAGAGGCCAGTTGTGGGACAGGGGTACTAGCGTGTAACTGTAAACGTGACAGGTTGTGTGTTCGATTCCTACTCGAGAAAATGATTTTTTAATATTTTCATTTATTCGCTCTGGTGCCGAGGCAAAGCCAAAGCCCTTGCCATGCTTCCAGGTGAGGCGGAAAGTTGGGAGCGGAGTGTCTTAACCCTGGACTCCCTCTATTTACCCTGCTACCTGTGAGCCATCATGGCTTAATGGAACAGCGATTCATAAACATTCGCATTTACGAATGTTTATGAGTTCGATGCCCTCTCAAGGAAATTAATTGTTTAGATGTCTCATAAGAAAACATAAAGCAGCGTTGAGTTTCACCTTCTACCTTACCCTGCGTATATATTCGGCTTACACTGGTAAGCTAAATAAAAAATCTGCATTTCTATTTCAGGCCGTAATCAATGGATTGTTTAACGATAAGGCTAGCAGTGACTTTGCTTCTAGATTTTTGAGCAATTTGATACCAGAGATGTTGGAATTCTTTGAGGTAAGTTTCCTAATAATTTTATGAAAATCTGTAATATTTATTTTTTATTCTGTGATTTTTATATCACCACTGTAATAAACCTTGTATAATTATTGAATCTAAATAATAATACGAATCAGGAACGATTGAAGAAAGTAGTGCCTCAACACGGAATTAAAGCGTTCGTTTCTCCATTTTTGTGACCATGAAACTGATAAAATAGATAATAAAGTCCAACTTAAGCTATATCGGGAAATCAGAATTTATTTTTGGAAAATTAACATTAAAATGACAATGACACGCAATGACTTCAGAATTTGGTGGTAAGTAGGAAAAGGATTGTTTTAACACTGGGTTCCCTCTACTTACCCTGCTGCGGGATTCAGTTTGAAGCTGAAATAATAACATTAAAATGATTTTAAGAAATAACATTTTCTCAACAGGAGGACATTGCTAATATAATAAGCGCCGTTGTGCTTATAGTCGGCAACCTTATTCTCGCTGATTTTGACATCGGGTCGCTTCTACCAACTGGAAGTATATAAATTAAATTATTTTTTTAAGATAATAGAAAAATATATTTTTTCCTTATTGATGGATTTTTGAAAAATATTTCATATTAAATTTATTTATATTATTTACTTTTGTATGTAGAGAGATACTTAATAGATACATATGTATTGCAATAATATGAATAAATAAGCATAATATTTTATGTTGGTAAAAATAAATATAACAACTAATATAAATTGTTTTAGTTTTGCACCTTGGTGTTAAAGCCACTTTATTTAATTTTTCCATAGATAGTATATGGGGTACGTTATTAAAAATAAAATAACTAGTTCATTAAAATATTTTTACTAAAAATATTAATACCAAAATTATTAAATTCATCAAAAGTAATTCTAAAATCGATGAGTGGTGACACCTCTGTTCTATGCTATATAATATTATTTATCTGGCGTTAGATATGAGTACATTTATGTGATTCGAAAACTCACAAATAGATGGCATTGTTTAAATTTTCATTGTTTTAATAATGATGATAATCATAGTTATTTATTTTTATATAATAATTTCATTAATTGGGGTACATTAATAAATAAATAAAAAAAACAATGCCTCACCTATGTAGAAATTTACAAATCAAAAATCGAAAAAACAAGCTTTAATTGTTATAACTGACATAAAAATAAATGTGTCAATAAAAGAAATAGATTTATTTTATAAAAACAAATAAAATACAAAAAATCACTTTCACGCTGTATCCGGCAAACAGGCAGAGGGAAGCCAGTGTTAAGACACTCCGTTCCTCACATCCTGCTGAATTGAGTGCAGAACTCGAGACACCAGAACGAAGAAATGGAAATATATATGATACGTTAATAATTATGATATTTTCTTTATAATTTAAAATTAAAAAAAAACGTTAAATATTTTAAAATTAATATTAAATTATGTCATATATTATTGTGTACAAGTTAAATGTAATTATTCTTTCGAGTGAGAATTGAACACGTAACTATCGCTTTCAGTCACTGTCTTTCACCATAACGGCTTTCTAATTTGAGAATTCGTGAACATTTTTAAAATGACGCTGACGGGGTTAGGGCGAGGTTTTAGCATATAAACAAATTGCCTTAAAACCACCATGTTTATATGAGATTTAGGCTTTAAAAGGCTGTTTTAATGAAATATTTCGCCTTCGTTGTGTATTTTAAGCCTCTGGATTGCTTATTTGCTTGCTTTATAAATTGATGAATGTTTATCGTTTTTAATAATAATGAAATTTGTATAGGATTTTTTATTTATATTTTTTTTCTTCACTCTGTATATATTTCCGTTGCCCACTTCCAGCCGGATTCTGGAGATATTGCGTACTTAGGGGGAAGAAAATATATTTTTATTTTCACGCTGTGGTAAGAAGACAAAGATCAGCGTTGAGTTCCGCTACTCAACACACAATGTCTCAGAAAAAAGTGGGAAAAAGAATTTTAATACTATGCTCACTAAAGCTATTAATATATATAAATAAAGTAAAAAGTACATATATATATTTTTTTAATTTACTAACCTGAATACCCGCTACGATTCTTAGCAAATTTATAACATATTGAACGGTCAGCGACATAAGAGTAACAAATCTTTCAAAATAAAACATAGTGTAAAATATATTTGAAATTCTGAACACATACTCTTGGAACCAGAAACATTATTGCAACGGACATTTATTGTATAATGGAAGATGAAGCTCCTTCCCGGGGGAAGGGAACAGATGGTCTCACGAGAGATGATAGATATGATATAGTTGATTTTTATCGAAAGAACTTTACTTTCTATTTATATAATCATAAATGATTGAAATTTGTGGCAGTAAAGTATTAAAGCGCGGCGTTAAGTTCTGCAATGCCTCCAGAATTCGGCAGAAAGTGGGGAACGGAGTGTCTTAACACTCGGTTCCCTCTGCCTACCCTGCTGTGTGCGGGATATAGCATGAAGCTAAAGTATTAAATGCAAATAATTTAAAGTATCTAATCTATATATATAAAATCGAAAGGTCACTCATTCATCACGAAATCTCAGAAACTACAAGTGCTAGGAATCTGGACGTAGGTGCTCGCTAAGACGGGAATTTGCAATATTCGACTTCTGAGGGGTTGTTTTTGAGGTTGAAAGTTTGTATGAAACTTCGTTACTACAAATGCTAGGAGTTTCAAATTTTGCATGGACGTCACTTATAGGACGTAGGTACTCATGGGGACAGAAATTAATAATAACGTAGTTCACGCAGGCGAAGCCGCGGGCGGGCCGCTAGTATATTTATAATTAAAAACAAAGTTTAGTGGTTTATTTTAGCTGTCAGGTATTTGTGTACGCGTTCAACAGTTCGATTTCTATTCAGAGGATTACTTTATATATATTTTTTCTGCTTGATTGTATCCCAAGCAGGGCACATAGAGGGAACTGGGGAACCTAGTGTTACGCTACTCCGTTTTCCATTAAAGAAAATCCATCTCCGTCTCCAGAAACTCAACTGTGCGCACCGTCCTATACATAATAATATCTAAGTGAAAACAATGACCGCAACAAGTGAAGTTCTTGAGGGAATACTAGAGTGGAATTAATCTTTAGCACTAATGTCTCTACGAAACTCAAACTACTTATAACCGTGGAACTCTAGAGATTCATATATCAACATAAGGAAGATTTATGGCTATTTGGCTTTTTGTAATGATTTTCATTTTGTAAAGTTAATATTTGCATAAATATTAGAAAAAAATAAACAAGCATTTATGTTTTTGTGTAACCCAGAAATATATTTTATAATAATCGGATTCGATAATAATTGTACTCTTTGGCATATTTAACGAAAATATTTTTTACAATTTTAAAGTGTTATTCCATACTTAGGAAAGAATACTATTAAGAAACCATATAAAATTTTTAACGTACCGGAATTTAAACCTGCGCCTCTTGAAAACAGTTCAAGCGCTCTGGCCACTAAGCCATACGTTCTCATTAAGCTACGTCGAAATCCTTATACGCTTGTTACAACTTATTTATATTTATGTTATCAGCACCTCTGTAGGGATTTTTTTACAAATTTCGCTTCCCAAAGGAGAGAGAGAGAGCGAGAGAGAGAGAGAGAGAGAGAGAGAGAGAGAGAGAGACAGAGAGAGAGTGTACTATTTTTTAAAGTATTTTTTCATTTTAATGTGTTATTCCACACTTATGAAAGAAATGTATCTACTTATTAAGAAAACTGCACTAAATATAACCTTCTATTTAAATATGTTTTATAAAGCAAATAGAGCGATATCACTTCACTCTCTCCAGCTTGAAACAACATATTATACGGGTATCACAGAATTTGAGGATATCTCATTTGAACATTTATTAGATAAATTTTGTTTATAAAACCCAAGGGTCCTTTTTACGGTCAAAGAAAGGCAAGATATAAGTCTTGAACAAATTGTTGTACATATATGTATGTACTTAAAAGCGGCAAACGCTATAGGAGTATATAGAATGAAAAGATTTTTGATACTTGTCCTTCTTTACTTCGTTGATTTATTTATAACTTTTCATGTTTGAAAGGATATTATTATGCTAAAATAGATAAATTATACTTTAAAAAGGAAGGTTCAAGTATTCCTTTGACGATTATCAAGGCATGTGAAGTTTGTTATGAAACCAAATTAAGAAGGGTCTAATAATAATCAAAAGCTTACATCTATTTATGGGCAGAGGGAGTGAATTGAACGCTGCGCATTGTGACAACTGCGGAGCAAAGAAATTAAAATATTGAATATTTCATTTCCTCACGTAGGAATTGAACCTACAACTAATCGCGTCGACAATCACACGCCACGAGTGGTCTTCAGTTCATATTGTTTTGTCTCTAAATTAATTCGTTCTTCCCTCTAAAATAGATATTAAATGAAGAAGATCCGAATTTAGAGAAGAATAAAAGTAATTTTAATTTGCAATTGTGTCAGAACGACAGACTAGGAAATTTGTGTGCTTATTTAATTTACATACGATTATAGCAACTGAAACAGTACTTCACCCAGATAATTACATCTTGTTTAGTACAATGTGTTCACAGGAAAGTCGTTTTACTCCGATGTTCATTTGCACAATAAACTAATATGTTTAACTTCATGCTGTATATAGCCAGGGGCGGACTAACCCCGTCGGAGGCCCGGGGCGGTGTCGTCGAATAAGGCCCCCCCAGTGTAAAAAAAATGTATATATCACATTTTTTCATCTACAAATTAGTGTGTATGCTTATTTAGTTTACATCTTGTAATCAATGTTTGAGTTAAACTTGCATAAACATAGAAAAATAAAATACTAAATATCAAAAGTACATGTAGTAGAATTTAGCAAAAAAAAATCCTCGTGTCCTCGAGATAAAAAGACGAATTGGCATAACAAAAGAAGCTATGATCCGTCTAAATAACGTATGGAAGAAAAGAGGAATTTGTATCAAAACCAAAATAAGAATGGTACGAGCACTAATATTCCCTATTACTACCATTTGATAGATAGGTACAGCTGGAGGCAGATCATCTGCTCTAGGTGTAAAACCTGATCATTCTCAAAGTAATTGTAAATTTCTACTATTTCAGATTATCTAGTACTACAGCCAGAGCGTTATCTGTACAATTTAAGGTACACGCTCACCTACGTTAAAGTTAAAAAGGCTCGTATTTAAATATATTTATGAGAAAAATGTAAAAAAAAAAATTATAACCAAACCCTTTACGTAGGCTTTACTCTTGCCAGACGTACTAGAGATTGTTTAAATTGGGACAAAATACTTCTTCTTCTTCTTGGTATTAATCCCGGCTATTTCCAGTAGTAGGTTGAGTAGGAACTCAGCCTACTCCATTTTGCACGGTCTTAAGTGCTTCGGTGGTGAGTCCATTGGCTTTCATGTCCTGCATCACAACATCCAACCAGCGCTTCCTTCAGCGTTGAATGGGTCTCACTCCAGGGGCTGATATAGCATGGCATTTGCATCCGCGTAACGTGGCCAAACCATCTCAGGCGACGCTCTTGGAGTTTATCCGCTACGTCACGGACTCCAAGACTACCTCGAATTAATGTGCTACTATTGCGGTCATACCGTGTTACACTGTACATTCACCTTAGCATCTTCATTTCCGGGACCTGAAAGTGCCGAGATAGTGCTGGTTAGGATTCACTGTCGTATAGAATAAAAGGTATGCTCATATCAGCCGTCACCTCTGCTAGGAAGCCAGTCTGCATCGGTCCATTCGGCTACCGCCACTTGATCCGAGGCTTACGTTTCTCGGCTACTTTTTTCTTCGGGGTGACGTTAAAGTCCAGAAGGAATTACCTGGAATTACTTTACAGTTGGTTACTCAGCCCATATGACACCGTCTGGTCAATAAGTAGTCAATTTGAGTTGAGTGGGACCCAATTTATACGTAATAAGGTGCTGAGGGTTCTTTTGGAAGAACGTATTCGCGACTGCCAGATTAGACGCAATATAGGTTCTCAGAATATTTTCTCCTTCTGTATTACGAAGACCATATCTAAAACGCCCGTGAACACGTTCATACGGCTCCCCAGCCTTACTGCCTGTGACCGTCCAAGTCTTCCCCAACAAACCACAACCATTTCGGTAGACGGTATAGCAAGTAGAACCTCTTCATTTTGCTTTCAGAATGACTCTCTTTTGGACACGTTAAAGCCGGCCTGCAGCACATAGGCTAGGGCTAGGGTACCTTCAATCAGCACCCTGAAAGAAACTAAAAGAACTACTGCCACACCGTTTTTACCTGAGGGTGACCCGGTGTACATAAGCCGGTAACCCTGTCCGTTGTTGTGTGACTTATTGCCGTTCCAGCTTCCAGGAGGAAAGCACAGTGGACCCGAAGTCTTATAAGCATCTGCGAGTTCTCTGCATCGTCTGGTTAGAGAGCCAATATTCCACGTTGCAAAGCGGAGTTTCTGTCTGGGTACTAGCGTTTTAAACAGTGTTCGTGCTTGGCACGTTGTTGCGTTCCATATTAGCGGCGGATGGCGGTTTTTAAATGGAGCGACTGCCATTTGACTTCCACAACCACTTTGAAAAAGTACGCTATAATTTTATAAATTTTTTATGGACTATTTTAAGACCCCTTATAAGCACCCAAATCGATCTGATGGCTACACATAGCTGTGTAGGCGGAGGGAACCTGGGAAGCTAGTGCACTCCGTTCCAGTCCGGCGGGGTCCCCAGAAATGAGAAATAAAAAAAGTGTTAGTAAGTTTTTATCTCGAATATACCGACATTATTTGAACAATTTAAGATAATATTGGTGGTACTGGTATACCACCATGGCTGAACGGGTGAGACTTATCAATATTCTCTGCTCACTCCTTTGTTTCTCTCCGTAATAAAAAAATACAAATAATATTGTGTTTATTACAGAATAAATACATAACAACTTACTATACATATTACAAGAATTCTCAAGCTCGTGCCAAATAAATTTACTGAAATTCCCGGAAACATTCGCAGGCCTCCAATAATATAACATGACAGGATGTACAATTTTCCCTTTCGAGTTCCGCTATTATCTTAATGTTGACGCATACTAAATTTGTCTTTAAACCAATATTTATTGCCAATTTATTAAGGAGCATTAATTAATAAACTGTTTTAGAGGTTAGATGAAAACAATGTAATCGTGGAATAGTTCTTTTTAGGTACTTCCGGTTGACTTACAATTATGAAATTTTTCAGCTAGTATTTACTAGTAGTACTAGTAAACTAGTACTAGTAGTACTAGTACTAGTTCAGGTAAACTATTCAGTTGTGGTTAAATCCTAAAATATAATAGGCTTAAAAGTGGGCAAAATTTGGTATTAAAGCCGTTACTTCAAGCGAGGTATCAGATAAAAAGGCTCTGGCTAAAATAAGATTGAATTTCAGAAAAAGCTCGAGACCTGCAATTTTTGTAAGGAACCCTCAGTGGGCGAGCACGACTCACGCTTGACCGGTATTTTTTTATTTATTTATATTACCACTCATATCTAAAGTACATACTGCTGCATTTTGTAAACTTAGAATGTGAAAACTTAATTTCGTTTGAAGTATACATCAGTACAATTATGTCCTAAAAAGACGACAGTGAATTGTCTCTAACATCTCTCTGTTCTCCACATATGCGTTGTGTAGAAAAATATTACTACTAAAATTAATCTCTAAGTATATCTAACACAAAAAAATAAACTAAGCCCTTTTTATGGAGTTTTAAATTTAAAACTTGGAGAATTATATACTTTTTTAGCAAATAATGCCGCGGAATAACAAATGTTTCTCGAAGATAAAATCTGCTAAGTTGCAAACTTTGATCGTGTCTGTGAAACAATATATATCTGAAATGGACTCTACTCAAGCTTTTAAAAGGAAAAGTATTACAAAATAACAAAATAAGACTTATTTTTGTGTGATTAAAAAAACACCTGTATTATAAATACACTTTTCGTTTCGCTCGCAAAGTCGCCTGAAGTTCGAAATAAAATACTTGTATTTCCACCGATAAATAATAATCAGGCGGAAAGGAGCGAGGGAGGAGAGAGAGTTGAAATGAACTAAACTCTCTTTGTTGCTAGTAAACTTTATTTTTTTATTTAAAAGGAGTCCGTTCCGTCTTAGCCACCACTTATTTGCCTTTCGCAGTCGAAACCGGGTTTTACTTTAGAAAAAAATCTAAGCAATTGAGCTTATTGTTTTTTTTTAACTTTTCTATACAGTAGGGTCTTTTCATTTTTTTTGTGTACTAGTGAAAGGAATTATTTTAATTTATGTTGCGTCCCACCACTCAACACTAAAATTAGGAAAAGTATATCTTAGCTCTCCATTCTCTCCGCCTACCCTATATGCGAAATACAGGGTAAAGTTAACATTCAAACAAACAAATATATATATTCCGTAAATGGCGTGCGTAAAAACCTTTTTTTGCTTGTACACAGAATGTTGTTGTACATTTACACTAGTTCTTTGTTTTGAATTTGAATTTTTTGAATACATACACAATAGAAAAAATGTTTTTTTTTTGTTTACAAGTTAGGCTTTTACGAAAAGTTCGTTTACTCAAGTACGGTTGTAACAATTATTGTTATGACTGCTTGTCATGTATTTATTTATTAGGTAAGCCAACGTAGCGTATAAATAAGTCAATAATTTACAGAAGCTCAGTTCAGTGAGACCACTCATGGCACAGAAGTACAAGCGTGCGGTTGTAAACGCGACAGGCTGTGAGCTTGATTCCTACTCGAAGGAATAACATATTTAACCGCCATTCGAATCAAGATCGACTTAAGTCTATAAATAAATTCCTTAACAAAAATATTTCCCGTCCGCCTTTTATTTTGACGAAAACATTTGTTGGGAGCGAAAACAGGATAAACAGCGTTACGGGACTGAAGTATTGTCATTTACCGAAGTCACCTCGGCCGGCCCTCGCTGGGTTTCATAAAGCATACTTGCTCTCACTGAGATGAATAATATTTTAGAATGTTTTTGTAGGCGTTTTATTAAATGCTGACGCCTTTGTTGTATAGTCGGCCCTCGTGGCGCAGGCACAAGGGAGTGACTGTAACGCGACGGTGATGGGTTCGATGTCCACTCGGGGGAATGAATTATTATTTATTTGTATTTTCATATCTTGGCTCCGGCCTCAAGGCAACAAGCCTGGCGTTGAGTACCGTCACTGAACACGCAATGAGTTGAAGAATTCGTTGGAAAGTGGAGAACGAAGCGTCTTAACACTAGTTTCCCTCTGTCTACCCTGCTATATGTGGGATACAGCCAGACTTACAGCCGCAGCAGATACAGCCAGAAACATGTGGTAATTGAAAAGTTATAGCATTTTTAGCAGCCAGTTTAAATTAACAATATTTAAATATTGATGATGATGATGATGATGATATTTCTATATCAACCCACTAAGATATTATGTAGCGAGATATTTATTATTTACTTTGTATTATAATAATTTTCAATAATAAACAATACAATTATGTTTTATGGAAGGAAAAGTTGGCAAAAATTACCCCATCCATTATTAAAGGGGTATAAGATGAATATACAGGTAGAGCTATAACAATATATCAGTTAGAAGAAGACCAAAATCCTTGGGAAAGGACACGAGTGCCAAATCTTTTGGAAACAATGGATTCTGTAGACTTACTAGATATTTAAACTATAATATGTATACGTAGTGTAAAAACGTTTGTTTTTTCCTAAAAGGGCCGCTCATGGTGCTGGTTTCAATTCCCATTCGTGTAAACTAAATAATATTTTTTTATTTGCTCTGGTAACGAGGGAAAGCGCGGCGTTGAGTGCCGCAACTGTATACACGCCACCAGAACCCTGTAGAAAGTGAGGAACAGAAGTGTCTTAATGGGAACGGAGTGACATAGTACTAGATTCCATCGGGCAGATGTGTGCCTTGTTATGTGCGGGAGACAGCGTGAAGCTTGTTTACTAAAATTACATGTTAAAACATGTAGTTCATAAGTGAGTAAGAACGTTAGTATCTAAGGAATAATTTTTATTTTTGTAATTTTTTTTTATATCTGTAGTACGACATTTTTATTGATATTGAAGAACAGAACCCCAAAAACACAATCGCACTAACTCAACACATACTCCACTGTTCTTGTAACAGCAAATTATTTTTATCACATGCTGAGCAGAAATTTATGTAACTAGAAGATTATAAATTATAGGTTAATTTATACCTTACTAAATACTAATACTTTATTTTTTCCTCAGCTTCACGCTGTATTCCGCATATAGCAGGGGGACCCGAGGGAACCTAGTGTTAAGACAGCCTGTTCCCCACTTCCACAGAACTTTCCACAAATTGAGTGTTGAGTTTCGGAACTCAACGCCGCCATCGATTGTATCCAACATGTGTCATTATAATCTTTAATATCAAAAATATTATAATGTACTAAAAGTATGACAAAATTGTATGTTTTAAAGTAACATGGTATATGTTACTCCTACTTTATCGTAGGAGTCCATTTTCTACACAACTAAAGTAAATAAATATAAAACGTTGCTACACAAACATTTTAGTGAGTTCTCTCAAAGCTATGCAACTGAAACTTTTAGAGGATTTTTGTATAAGTTTTCTTTACAAATAGAAGAATTTCACTCTATTTGTTTAGATACTACACATATACTATGATATATACATATATAATAATACAGTTATATACTGGACAGAAAAACTGTTTATAGTTTTATATATATGGTATGGCTTACCTAATTTAGGTTTTTATTAAATTTTCTACTTTCTTTATTATATTTAGGAAGGAATGATTAAAAAATAGGGAAAGTTAAGTTATTTTTAGCTTATCGATTCAGAAGTTTCACGTTTTTTTCGATATAGCAGCTAGCCAGAGCTTGGTGTTAATACACTCCGTTCCTTACTTTCCATCCAATTTTCGAGACAATTTATGTTGAGTTGAGAGTTTGAAATCGATAATAATTTAAATATAAATATTGTTTTGAGTAGAAATCGAACTCACAGCTTACAGCCAGACGTTGTATTACTACGCCATGAGGGGCTCAATTAATATTAAATTAGGTATTATTTATATTAACATCACATCCACATTAAATTACCTAATAATTTAATATCAACATGAGAGGAATGAACGAAAACACAATTTTCTCCAAAAACATATTAAAAAAAGTTAAATTCCCGTTTTCACGTTCGTTCCCAACTCTTAAAAGATACCTGCGAAGTAATTTCCAACATTAAAATGATTCCAAATGTAATTTTCCGAGGGAGATGTCCCCGTAATCAAGGAAAACCATCAAATAGGTTTATTACTGAGCCCCGCTGAGGATTCGTAAGAGTTAAATTATATTTTACTAGCCTTTGCCTTGACTGTGTCTGAATTTTGATATTTTTTTAATATAATAATATATAGGATTGTTAAAAATAATCTAGTGAGAATATTCTCCTCTTTTATTAAGAAGTAATGACCTGCTTGTCGTTTTTGTCTATATTGTATATGCGTTTACTATTTTACGGCTATTTTCAAATTTAAACTACGAGTAAGCGTGAAAAACCTTGTATTTCAATATGATTTCAAATATGTGAAGTAGAATTTACATACATGGGTGGGAAACGACTATTTTATTTGTTTATTAGCGGAAACCCTAGTGCTAAGACACTCCGTTTCCCAGACAGAGATATTGCGTGTCTATAGACTGTCGGTACTTACCAGGCTTTTACCGGTTTAAATCCTAAGACAGACGACTCCAGTAACAGGCAACGCAAATGAACGTTAACAGTGAAACATATAAAAGTAGAATTAACGTTAATTAAGCTTTTGTTCAAAGGATGCCGACAAAAAAACCTAATGAGCATAAATCTTTTCAACTTTTCGCGGTCTTCGTCCAGTTGCTAATGAGATTTGCTATTTAGAGTTCTGGGACGATTTGAGTTTGAATATAATGGGTATATTGTATAAGAAAGCTTCTATAATATTGAAAAGTTTTGCATGTACTACTTTCATTAGGATATATAACATTCTATACAACTTTTAGTACTTGGTGTAGGAAAGAGTGTTTTTAGTTCTTCTGAACTTTATTTTATATGACTATTTACAGGGTAAGTGATTATACCACCCATATAAGAATGCCCGAAGAACAAAACTCTGCTGCCCTCAGCTATTGGCTTCCAGAGCATTTCACCAGATCGTCGATGACGTAGGAGGACGACGAGCTGCTTTACGGGTTAAGCGTGATATATTATCACTCAGTACTTCATCTATTATTATTAATAAATGTAATAATTTCTATTGAATTAAGTTTTACTCCCCAAACTTGGCAAATTAAACCCAAGTTATCAATCAACGCGTTTAAAGTCCAAAAGTTTTATGAAAAATCTTAAAACAAAAAGCAAGCGGATCACGTCATCCCTGCTCGCAGATTAATTAATTTAGTCCTAACGAAAAGGGGGAATTCTCACAATGGAGATAAAAAACTTCGGAGACCTCAGAAATGATTAAGATCGACTTTAAAAGTTGAACTCCGTTTTAATTTATACATATAATAAAATTAATTCTTCGTCTGTCTATCGTCGTAATATTTTTTATTTTTGTGTTATAATAGATAACATGTGAGGTGTTTAATAACAGCGATCTAATACTATATCTTCTATGTCTATCCCGCCATGCAGGAAAACGGGTAAAGTCGAAAGAAAATTGATTAACGAAATTGTAACGAAGCAAAAAATTCGTAAATTGAACAAAAAGAAAAACCATTTTAACCTGCATTTTAAATAATAGTAATTGAACGACAGTCAGCGGTCAAATTAACACTTGCCAATGTTAGCATTCTCTGATTCGGACGAAAATGTATGCAATTAATACTGTACTTTTAACTCTATCGTCGAAATAAATTTATCTATTGAAAGAAAATAGAAATGAAAACTGATAATTTTAATAGGTGGTAATGAAGATACAATTGAAGAATGAAACTTATGTTTTTCCTTAAATGAGGCCCGAACCTACTATCATCGCTTTGTAAAGTTAATAAAATTTAATGAACAGGATGCGTTTTAAAAAATAAGAAACTGAAATTTGATATGCTAGATGACTTAATTGGTTAAAAACTGGGATTTTTCGTTTTTAGTCTCTGCGAACGAAAGTGCGAGCTAAGACTTGATCTTTTTTTAGCTTCATCTGTATTCCGCAAGCAGAGTAGGCAGAAGAAACCTGGGAAGCCAGATACAGTGTGGTTAAGGGAACCTGGGATAAGTGCTATGCGAAAATATGCCTTTCATAATTCGTTAAGCACGTCTTAAAATATAAAGCTGAAAAACGAATTATGTTACGGGTGTAATAAACAATTTAAGGATTTGGTTGGAATAAGGAAATTGTTACAGCCACCCAAAAAATATATTGTACGTATAACCTAAACCAAATTTTCCTTTGAAAATTACATTTCCGTCGAGTTATTATAATTAAAGTGAAAAATTTTTTCAAATCGTTTTTGTTTTTCAGCTCCACTCACCTAGCAGGGTAGGCAGAAAACTCAACGCCATGGTTTGCCTCGACACCAGGGCGAAGAAATGAAAATGTTAATTATTTCATTACCTCAAATGAGAATCGAATCCACAATGTATCGCGCATTACAGACTCAACTTCCTTTTCGATGAGCATTCATATTTGGAGAGATACGTCACTAAAACTATTTTCATTCGTATATACTACTTTGACTTACTTACCCCTAGATATTTAATTACTAAAACCCATAAGCTGGTCTATTCGCTAATAATACACATTGTTCTTTCTCGATTCAAACAAGAAACGATTTTAAAACAATTGTTTTAGTTATCCACGCAATATTCCATATTATTTCAATGGAAATAGAGACTAAAATCATATACACTGAGATTTCTGTAGAGTCGTCGGAATGTGATAATTTAACGAAGCTCTCTCGTTAGAAGTGAATCGATTTTGTTCTTCTGTTCAAAGCTTTTTTTATACTATTTTTTTAAGTCGAAAAACTTTTAAAATGACCTCGTACTTCACTTCGGAATGTGGAAAAGTGAAAAAAGTCAAATCTTATGTGTATTAAAGCGCTTATGTCAATTTTGGTTGAATAGAGAGATGAGTTTAGGGGCTTATAAAATTAATTCATATTATGAGTACCTACTTATTAATAAACTAACGTAAATAATCATTTTTTTATATTATTTATTTAGCTTCACGCTGTATCTCACACACAGCACAGCACAGCACAGCAGGGTAGGCTGAGGGAACCTAGTGTTAAGACACTCCGTTCCCCACTTTCCGCCGAATTCTGGAGACACCAGAGCGGTTTGCCTCAATACCAGAGCGAAGAAATGGAAATATAATTTTAAAAGAAGCTAAATAAAATAAAAAGAAAATAGAGTATAAGTATAACCTAAACAAGATATATCAAAGTACTTAATATTAAGTTAGGAGAACTTTCCTTGCGATGTGTGACAACGATGTTAGTACATTAGTAACGTAGACGCTGTAAAAGAATACATAACTCACTGGCACCTTTTATCATAATTAGATACAAAAACATGTGGAGCATATAAGTATAATTACTTTTTGTGGAGAAAAATATAGGGTAAATGAAGATATACCTATACAAAGAGACCGAGGAGGTTGAAGCTTTTTCGAGGCTCTATACCAGCGCGAAGAATATAAATTTGAATAAATGTTTTATTTATTCGAGTGGGGATGGAACCCGCAACCGTTGCGTTACAGTCACACCCTTGTACCGCTGCGCTGCTACGACGGCCTCTTCTATACGAAACAAAAGAAATGGAAATACAAAGATAAACATTTAGCACTCGATACCAATAAAATCGTACATTTATAAAATAACTAGCAACTGCCAGCGGCTTCGCCCGTTTGAACTACACGATAATTTATTCAATATATTGAATTACTTAAGTTTGGTACCATATTAGCGTAATTCTTATAAGCGTATAATTTTTCATGGGTTAAAAAAATGCGACCTACATTATTATTTAAGATTGGGTCAATATTTTTACGTAAATATATATATGAACGTTCTTTTTCTCAGAGCGCTTTGCAAAAGAGTAATAAATTATTAATTTTTATTTTCACCATATGTTAAAAATGAATATAAGAACTAATTTGAATTATTCAAGCCTTTACTTCTTAGCCAGCTTCTTAGCCAGCTTCTTAGCCAGCTTCTTAGCCCATGCACTGTTTGAGGCTCCTATTACTTAGAATAACGAATTTTGATATTCACTATCAACCCCAAAATCAACTCCTTAGTGGTTGAATATTGCAAATACTCGTCTCAGGGAGCATATAAACAATGCCAATGCAAACTTCGAGACTCCTAACACGTGTAGTAACAAAGATTCATAAAAATTATCAACCCCAATCCCTAGGGGTCGAATATTGCGAATTCCCGTCTTAGTGATCACTTAAGTCCTATAAATAACGTCCATACAGAATTTGAGACTCAGCATTTGTAGTAACGAAGTATCGTACAAATTATCAACACTAAAATCAACCCCTTAGGAATTGAATATTGTAAATTCCCATCTTAGTAAGCACATGCGTCCTATCAGTAACACCCATGCTAAATTTGAGACTCCTGGCACTTGTAATAACAAAATTTCATATAAACTATTAACCCCAATATAAAAAAATTTAGGGGTTGAATTTAGCAAGATTAATTAGCACCTACGTTCTAGAAAGTACCCCTGTACAAAATTTGAGACTACTAGCACCTGTTGTAACGACGTTTCATACATACTATCAACCCCGAAAACACCCCTTTAGGAGACGAATATTGCAAATTCCCGTCTTAGCAAAATTTGAAACTCCTAGCTCTGGTAGGTTCTGAGATTTCGTGATGAGTGAGTGAGTGACCTTTCGTTTTTATATATATAGATAANTATATATATATATATATATATATATATATATGTATGTATATATAGATAGTGCATTTTGTTGTTGCATTGCTATGAAATGTTTAACATTTACGAAATATAAAATGCAGTCGACTCCAAAGAACTTTGTATTGAACGCGAAATCCTTTAGAGAATTTAGGATATTTTGTATTTGAACGCCTACAAATCCTGAGATATTGAATCCATTTTATTTTGTTCTCCTTCTAGACTATTATATAAAGACGAAATATGTGTATGTGTGTATGTTTGTAGTGGATAAACTCAAAAGCTACGGAACCGATTTTTAAAATTATTTCAACATTAGAATGCTGCATTATCACTGAGTAACAAAGGCTATATTTGCACATAAATAAAATTAGGGATCCCTACTAAAATTTCAATATTGTAAAAATATGGCAACAAATATCTTTCATCGTTGCAGAAACTGAAGATATGACAAAAAAGATGTTCTATAAAATTAAAGAAAATATTAATATCAATTTTATAACACTGTTGTAATTTTGGCAATACACCTCGTTTTTACAGCTTAATATTAGATAGAAATGCTAACCATTATCCGGGAACCTGGTTACAATAAAAATGGTAATAGATTGAAGACGACTAAAGAAAGGAAACACTGTAGACATGTGTGTTGGAAGGAAATTAGAAGTAGAACGAGTGACGTCACGAAGCTCCGGTGTAAAGTAGCTATAAAAGTCACTTTCTTATAACCTTTCCTTCCATATCTATATTATTTATTTTATTGATACGTCTTATTCACGAAACGAGAATTATTACTTCACTTCAAAGTATTTTATTAGTTTTTAATGAACTAGTGGCCCCGCGCGGCTTCGCCCGTTTCTTTTTTGTTGAACATTATTTAAGTGTATTGATTGAAATATTTGTTGTCTTTATTGTTATTTACACTTAATATTTAAAGTTTATGATTTTTTATTTAACGTTGCTCGCAAAAATATTAAAAAAATAAGTATTTCATATTATATGTCTAGGTAATCGCGCATGACAATCGCGGTTCTTTCCGCGCAAATTCTCGTTCTGAACGAATTCCGGTATAAAAAATTACCTATATTATGTTACTGCATAACCTCTTCTATTGGATAGTAAAAGTCCCATAAAAATTGATTCAGCCGTTCTACAGATTACAAGACAAACAGAAAGACATACAGACATTTTGGACGATTTAAAAAAGAAGAAATTAAAATATTTCGTTTCCTCGAGTGGGAATTGAACCCACAACTTGTCACGTTTACAGTTACACGCTTGTACGCTACGACTTGCTTCTATTTCATAATTATCAACAGATACTCCATAAACTATTCAAGAAATTACAAACGACAAGTGTTCTCGGGTTAATGAATTTAATGATTGATGCTTTAATAGATAATTTCACAAGTTGTTCAATTACAGGGCATCCGAACCGATATTAGGGTAAACTTCACTTCAGCGATCAAAATCTGGTGGTACCTCTTAATTAAATATCAAATTCGCAATACCATGGATACTAAATACGATGCGAATATCATATATATTACAAATTTATTTATATACTACTTCTTCTTTGCCGTTACACGGTTTCCCCACCCGTGGAAATTGGTTTTTAATATATTCTCTCTCGTAAGAAGATAAAACGCGGAGATGAGTTACGCTATTAAACGCGGTTTATTCCTTCCTCCAGATACAGAATGAAGCTAAAAAATGAACATAATGTAAGAAACATATTTTCTCGCAATGATATAGACGACGTAGTCATGTAGACTAGTATATTTAATGTTATAACAAAGTTTAGAAATGCGTTTAGTTTTGGTAGATTAATGGCTTAGCAAGCTGAAGTACTCTATTACTTAGGTGCCTTATTAATCTAAAACTTGGATGATAGTAATAAAGCAATAAAAAATTTCATTATTATAGTAACGGGTTAAAATTCAAGATGTATTCCTTACAAAGCAAGGTAGGCAGAGAGAGACACTCCGTTTGCCATTAAAACATTTACGTTTTAACATTTTTATTTAAGTTAAATCAGTTATTCGGATTCTCTCGCCCTAGTTCTCGTTAAGTATCATTTTCATGGTAAATTTGAATATTTGGTAATATGTATACTAATATTATCAAACAAAATAATTAATTGTGTCAAACGGTCTTATCTCAAGAACTATTGAATTTGGCTGAAATTTTATTTTGTATTGGATAGTACATTCATCAGGAAACCCTTCCCCTATTTCGATGTAATTAGCTGTACCAGTGGTCAAAGTTTCGCTATTAGTTATTTCCAGTTAAAATTACATAGGAGCGAAGGCAGGTAAAAGTATACAGTGACTTCTGTCGTAGAGCAGTTAGAATGTGTCTGATGATGTAGGGTACGGAATGTCTAGACACTTGGTGTTCTCTGCGTCCGTCGGGGTTATGGATGAATCTTTTGGCTTCTGTAGCCTCCGTGAGGTTTTAATTGACTACGTTCTCCATCAGCAGGTCCATGAGTTTCGTTTTTCTCTAGAAAACAGGTTTCCTCAACAGAAACAGATTTTCTCCGCCTACCCTACTATATAAGATAAGGCATGAAGCTAAAAAAATATATTGTGAACTCCTTAATAAAAATAGAAAACAGAATAGCCACTTTATATAAGAAAATTGTTTCTATTTTATAGAAGAAAATTTCATCATGTCAATAGACGGCAAGGTACGTACTGCTTAAAGGCTACTTTGTTCTAAAAGGTTTGTTTTAAAAATTATTTATTGCCAAAGACTTTTGCAAAATACATTTACTGCGAGCGGGACGGTGGAATATTCATAAATGAATATTATTATATTTTTATTATAAATTTAATGTTTTGGTGAAATTAAGTAAATTTTATGTATTTCCATTAAAACTCCACGTGTTCAGTGGCGGAACTCATTGCTGCGCTTTATTTTCTTAACGGAGCAACAAAAATGAAAGTAATTAATCCCCCAAGTGGGAATCAAGCCCCATCTGCCCCATCTGTATATGTAGAAGCATCAGAAGGAGCCTCAAAGCGGTCCTGGCTGTTACTATTCATTTGTGGGCGTTGTAGCAACAGAGGCGTTTAAGTAAAAGTCACACTTATATTCTACAATGTCTTATTACTCGTTTACATAACAGTTTTACAATTTATCTCACAAGATTAACACAATTACAATAGATTAGGAGCCAATAGGTTAATTGGTGAACATCTCACGCCATAGCTGTCAACCAATGACATTTGCTATTGCTCCTGGCCACACCTAATACCCTATTCGGGGTTACCCGCTCCATTTTAAATATTCTTCTAATATAATCCTTTACATAAATCAATTAAAATCGAAACGTAATAATTGCGAAATTATAATTAAAACTAATACATAGCAGCGCGCCGTCATATATATATAAATATTATAAATGTTTAAGAAACTCTATTATTTTTCATTAAACTTAAATTTCCATCCGACAATAAATTACAAGCAAAAAAACATTTTTAGAAAAAGCTTTATTTAAATAAAAATTTAAATTTTNTAGGTTAATTGGTGAACATCTCACGCCATAGCTGTCAACCAATGACATTTGCTATTGCTCGTGGCTACACTTAATACCCTATTCGGGGTTACCCGCTCCATTTTAAATATTCTTCTAATATAATCCATTACATAAATCAATTAAAATCGAAACGTAATAATTGCGAAATTATAATTAAAACTAATACATAGCAGCGCGCCGTCATATATATAAAAATATTATAAATATTTAAGAAACTCTATTATTTTTCATTAAACTTAAATTTCCATCCGACAATAAATTACAAGCAAAAAATCATTTTTAGAAAATGCTTTATTTAAATATTATAAATTTACTTGTGTAATTAAACAAGTGCTAATTTAATTATGTAAAATCTGCTAAGTTAAAATTTTTAAAGTTTCAATTTAATTAAATATTTATTAACGCGACAAGCCTTTATGATCATATAAATTGTGTACAATGAGGTTATGAGTTGATAGTTAAAATTTAAAAGACAAATTTTATTTTCTCCTTTTTAGAGTTCTTAAATAAAAGCTTTTTCTAAAAATGTTTCGCCTATAATTTATTTTTTCCTTTTTAGTTACCACTAGCTAGGTTTCTCACGCTAGATGTCACATTATTTTTCTAATTATTCTCTGCAAGCCCTTTCATTTGATTCCACCCGTATTGCAAATGTGCATAAATAATAACTATTCCGCCATCTAGATGTTCCGCATTGAATTTAGTAAAACGTCACATTTTCCGAGTTACTCTCAACGAGCCCTTTCAATAGATATCCATCCGTCCGCTATATTGGATTTAGAATGACGTCACATCTTTTATCGTGCATCGTCACCCAAATTAAACGTGTATACAAAATTTCAGCTCAATCGGTTGAAGATATCTACTTCAAAATTGAGCTCAAAGATTTCACCCGAACCCACATACATACATTGCAAGTTAAATAAAAGCTTTTAAAAATGTATAAAACTGAATAATAATAAAATAACTTCCTCATATCGGCCCTAATAACTTGTATAGTTGGCTTTAGGGATCAACTGTTGTACCCCAGATTTGGTATCGAGGTCAGCCCAGTCTGATTGCGTAATGAATGAGGGTCGGGATATCGTTGAAGGTACTCAAATATTTCAAATTACGCCTTAAATTAGACAACGTATAACATATTATATAGTTTTATGGAGCAATTTTTGTGTTTTCAATATGAAAAATATATTCAGCTTCACGCTGTATCCCGCACACAGCAGGATAGGCAGAGGGAACATAGTGTTAAGACTCTCACTCAACGCCGCGCATTGCCTCGACAACAAATGGAAATATAAACGTTTTTTTTGTTTATTTTTTTCTTGTTTTTTTTTTAAATATACATTCCTATAATATTATTGATTGATGAAAATGGACATTACTTTAATTTCCTTGTTCCGGTAATAGGAAAAAGGATAGCGATATTCATTCCATTATAAATAGGATAGTTATCATTCAGAGTAATACTTAAAAGCAATGTAAGTTTCAAAGCTAACAACTGGAAATGACGACTAAAATTCAATTTTTGCACTAAAATTTAATGGAAATTTAAAGTTGAGGCAATTTCTCGTCGACGAGAGCTTTAGTCGTGTATCTCGGACGATCCTTTGTAGCTTGCTTCATATTATTCTTTGAACATCTTTTATTGTTGCATTAGGAAGTTTAATTTTATAGAAATTACATTTATTTTCTTTAAAAATGGCCAATTTTACATTATGTGTCAGTTAAGCATTTTTATTTTTTTATTTTTATAGCTTCACAATAGACAGAGAGGACGTGGGAACCTAGTGTAATGTGAGATCCCACTGTGTAAAATAATACGAAGGGTACTATAGAAAAAGATCTTATATATATTATCTTATATCTTTTACTATAGTTAGAACTAATGATGTTAGTATTTTAAAGTTATTTCAGTGCAACATTCACTTCTAAATTTATTAACCATCCCACGCATAAGTATGAGCTTCCTTCCTACACTTTTTATAAAGGTCAAATGTTTATAAGTTTCTTTTGGAATTTCGCACTTAGACGTTTTTATCTACTTTTATCTACTAGTCTTGGCGCAAGGCACGAGGGTGCAAATGTAAACACGGCAGGTTGCGGGTTCAATTCCCACTCGATGAAATGAAATAATTCGTATATCCATTTTCTCGCTCAATAATTCTACGAAAAACAAGGAACGTAGTGTATTAACAGGAAGTTCCCAGGTTCCCTCTGCATGCCCTGTTATATGAAGAATATGGTTCAAAATACATACATACATTTATATATATATATACAACATAATGTACAACGAAGTAAACGTGAACAAAACAAATTACCTCCATACTTTAGAGCTAAGTTATTGTATCAACTTCAGCGCCACGCTTCATTACAGCATACTAGATATACTTACTTGTTCATATTTGCTATCTATGTAGCACATGCCTTATTAGATTTAGGTCTCCCTAGACGATAAAGGTGACGTTAACAATATGGCTGTTTAAAGTGACTTTTGGATAACGAAAATATGTCTTTTTTTTAAATTTCACGCCTGTTTCCTTTACTAGCTAGTTTGCTTCGTGAAGTTATCCTAGTAACTGCCTTACACTAGTACCTGCCTCTCTGTTTATCTCCTCATTACAAATTTGGTTAACTATGAAATTTATTTCAATCGAATGAATCGTGTATACATTTAGAAAACCTAACCTTACGTAAGGAACCTATCCTTCTGCCTGTCCTAAGTACGTAAAAAAACATGTTTACAATAGTAAGAGATTCGTAATAAAATATATTTTGAATTTGTTTTGTCAATAACTGAAACTAAAATAATTATTATAGATATATTGCTTGTTGCATTTGCATCACAGAATATAATTTCACTCTTTTTTCCCGATTAAGTAAATCATAAATATTTTGAAATAACAATAGTCCAACTCGAACTTAGATACTTCTCGTTCAATGAAACACATTCTAAATACAGTATAACATTTAACTATTTAAAACTAAAAAACTACTTCATCATGACATTTACTCTACAGGCGATATGCATTCTCCCCAAATTCCCAGCAGACACATAATATATTGCTCTCGTATAACTCGCTTATAGATCGCTAAATCCCGTAAATCAGATTTTTCTTAAAAGATTTTCGCAAATCCCCAAAGTTCGAAGTGAAACATACGGCACAAAGGTGGGAGGTTCCCTCGACTTAACACACATCTCTACCATATATCTTCTTTGATAAAGATCCATTACATGGTCCAACTTTCAAGGAAAGTTGTTTTATCTTGTTGAAATAAAAGAGTAAATTTGAAGCTTGAGAGGAAACGAAATGCAGAGGGAACCTAGTGTTAAGACACTCCATTCCCCACTTTCTGGAGGTATTGCGTTTTGAGTGGCGGAACTCAACGCCGCGCTTTGCCTCGACAGCAGAGTGAAGAAATGGAGAAATAAATTTAAACAAATATTTTATTTTCTCGAGTGACGATAGAGCCCACAACCGGTCGTCTTTATAGTCATACTTCACCCCAATATAAAAATAAATCTAATATTCTATAAAAACCGTTGTTATATATAATTTAGGTAATATAGAAAGTACTCACAAAGGGAAGAGCTAGTGGCGACTATCTAAATAGTTGTCAAATTAGGTCCATTGTTCAAGCTTGAGAATCCACCTTAATAAATAGCTAACTTTAATTAATGAATGCAATTAGGTTTAAGTTGAATGCATAAGAAGTGCATATCTATAAATAAAAAAAAATATACTCAGTCATTTTTCAATTATTATATGACATTTGAAAAATCTTCACAATTCAAAATATAGTAAGATATATATAATTTTATATTTTGTTATTTTGTTGTTATTTAAGGATTATGGCCTCGTGGGGTAGCGGTAGAAACGTTTGACTGTAATAGCGACGGTTTTGGGTTCGTTAGTTTAATTAAAAAAGAACTTTTAAATTAATAAATAAATAGGGTTTTCTAAAAATATATAAAAGCATTTATCCATACATTATATTTAAATATGGTAATTTATTTAATTTTTATCGGACGAGAGTTGAGCGGCTATCTTGACAGCAATTACTGTGCCACTTGCTGTACGATGGACATAAACTTAATGCTTATTATAATTTAATTTTTATACTTTTTATAAAAGTTTAATTTTATCATTATTTATAGTAAGGTTGTAAATTAATTGGGCGTGAATTTTCAGCAGCTCAATTCTTACATATAGCAGGATCGACAAAGGAAACTTAGTGTTAAAACACTCCGATCCCCGCTTTCCAGAGATTTTTTTGAGTGTGGAACTAATCTCCGAGTTTTCTTTTGTACCAGAGCGAATAAATGAAAATATTAATATATAATAATTAATTGCTCTATTCGTATTCACAGTCTTGTGGGCTTCTGCTTCTGTGCCCTGCCGGCCTCTTCTTCCAATTTTCAAGTTCTATTTTTGTCAACCATGTTTAATGGTTAACCAAAAGTAAAAATATACCAAGAATGAGTAATGATATCTTAAAAGAAATTAGTAGAAATAAAAAAAACAACAAATAACAATTTGAAAAAAGATATCTAAAATTACACAGATTACATGCCAGTATTAAGTTTTAATCGGTCGCCCAAACTCGTTGGGACTAGATGAAAGCTATTTACATGCAAATTAATATTTTGATTACTTTATTCCTATTTTCAGAGGCACTGACTGACATGCTCCGAAAGCATATGTCACATATGAATATTAGATAGTAATAAATTAAAATTTTCAAGTTACATATTTCCATATAAAAGAAATTATTTTTTATAGTTCCACTTTCAGAAATCTATGCTGAAAATGGGAAATATTAATGGGTAAATCCATTTTATGTCCCAGTTCCCAGGTTCCCTCTGCCTACCCCGCTATGTGTATATCTTTTCTATTCTTTAACATACGAATCTTTAAATAGGTTAAGAAATAAAATTATACTACAGTTATATTAGATTACACTACTGCTAAAACATTTAAAATGACGTACAGAAACTACTTTAATAATTAGGACTTTCAAATTTAATTTCACATTACGCTTATCGTCCGAGCTTCCAACTATTAATATTTGGCTTTGTGAATTTTTAAAAATAAAATATTTCATACACGACTGTGAAACATTTATTTAATTTAAATGAATAAACTAACTTTTAACTGAGCTTAACTCAAATATATGTTTATATTATTCAATTATATTCAATATTTACTTAAATGAAGCAGAAAATATGTTTATTTTTACCTTTTCTTTATACAGATCGGAAGACAGAGTGTCAATACATTACGATCTAAGCGGAGAAATGAAAATAATAAATTTACTCAGTAAGTGGGTATCGTACTCATATTGCGTTCATAGTCCTTAACCAAAAGAAATGTCTAATACAATTTGAATTATCACTGTTATTGGCTTATAAATATCTTAAGGAAGATAAACTTCATGTTCTTCCTTCAGAAAATCCTTGATCATGATTGTAAAGAAGAGTAAAATGTATACGAAAATCTTATAAACGGACAGAAACATTTTCTCGATTTATATTTATGACGCTGATTGTGTAAGTCCCAATGGCGTTTTCATGGTGCATTACCATAAAAAAACCTTCGAATTTTAACTGTGAAATAAACTTGCTGTCTACGATTTATTTAAATTGAAATTGAAAGTAACTTTTTTTAGCTAAATTTAACGTCGGGAACCTCCCGAGTTATAGTTATTGTGCAGGGGTACAAGCTACTGGCTGTGGGTTCAATTTCTAATAGAAAAAAAAATTAGTAATATTTATTTTAAGATTTTCCTTTATTTTCGTCTATAACAGCTTTGTGTACAATAAAGTATTTCTACCTATCTATCTACCTAAAATTTTTATTTCCTGCCGCAAACTCTGGCAAATGCAATATTTTTTAATTAAACAATGTGAACTTACGACCTCTGGGGTATCTAATTAATAAAGAAACAACTAGCAAAACAATTAACAGTTAATCAACAGAGTATATTGATACCCAATAAAAAACAGTATAAGTGAGTTACACTATTTTACTTAGTTCTATTACTTGCCTTTGTATGGAAGTCGTGGAAATGTTCAAGTAAACACAACACGTATCGCTTTGAAAATGCTACAATATGAAGGAAGGAATCAGATTGCGCGAGGAAGTTTTCTAATGTCATAAATGTGAGAAGTTCTACATTCACGTCTTTCTAGTCGAGGAAAGAATATAATGAAGGATTACTTCAGTTTTTATATCCGAAGATTAATTCTCATATGTGCTGGTTGACAGGTATTCTCTTCCGGGAACAGCGATATAGAGTCTGACTGTAAATGCGACTATTATGGGCTCCATTCCCAATCGGGATATCTATGATTAACATTTACTTATACTAGTTAGAGTATTATATCCAGTTTATTTTTATTCAGTTCATTTTGAAGTACAGTTATTAATAAAATATTATTATATATCTATTTTTATTTATTTACACTTTACGCTGTATTCCCGCCGCTGCTTCCGCTTTACCCTGCTATATAGCAGGGTAGACAGAGAGAAACTGGGAACCAAGTTTATTAAATTCCCATTATGGCAATTCCAATTCCAAATTGCAGGACTTAATGTCTTCCGATTATTTTCGAGCTTTCTCTAATGAGCAGAGCGAGGACTTCAAAATACTAAATATTTAATTTCCTTGAGTAAGAATTGAACCCACAACCAGTAACGTTTACAGTCGCAAGCGAGTCTCTGCCCCACGACTGGTCTCTATTCAATTCTTATTGCTTCCAAAAAAAATCGCGCGAAGAAATGAAGAGGTTTGAAAGTGTTTATTATGTCTGATGCTAAACAGGTCCCTGGTGACTGTTCTACGGTTATGAATACTGCATGAGATGTTAAGCTTTGCATTTTAGTATTCTGAGAAATATAGCGAGAGCTGGCGTACGCGTGTAAGTAGACTTTGTACTCCAAAATAATCTGTCAATTTAATGCCACCGTTTCATGTAACATTTGTAATATGAATAACCTACCGGAAGTGAAAACGGTTTAATTGTTTTTTATCAGGTCGTATCCCGCACACAGCAAGGTAGGCAGACGGTTCCCAGTGTTAAGACACTCCGTTCCCATTAAGACACTGTCCACTGAATTCTGGGGACATTGCGTACTTAGTACCGGTACTCAATAAAAAATGTCCATACCACACTTAGGTTTCCCGGAGGACGATGATTTATCACTAATGATTGAACCCACAATCATTTAAAGCCACTGATATTTTTCTCCTATTTATATTAAACCCTAATATATACGATAGGATAACTGCCAAAGCCATTACTTCCAGAACAAATAAATATGGACCAAATATCCTCATGACGTCACAGTCCCGTATCGATAATTTACTTTGAAGTAGGTAGGTGAGACTGTCTTTATTTTGATGAACACTCCACCGAGGCAGCGAGAGCCCTTCAGAGAAGCTGTGTGTGCTTGCTGAGGTCGAGAGGATTGATTTACTTATTGGTTCATATATTATTATATATATTATTAAGAGGCGCATGGACACAAGGATAGGACTGTAACGCAACGGTTGTGGATTCCATTATCACTCGAAAATTCGGGAACGGAAGTGTCTTAACACTAAATTCCCAGGTTCCCACGCCTGTGTAGCTGTGCTATGTGAGTCGGAAAGTGGCGAGCGGAAGAATCCTTATGGGAACGGAGGAAATATCCTTATGGGAACGGAGGATTAAAAATATGGACTGCATGATTGTAAATACTACTACGCCTACGGATAGTTATTTGACTCCTATTTGCCGAGTATAAAAGATAAAAAATTCGAAAAAGTTTGTTTTTGTAACAGTACATAGTAGAAAAAGTATTCTGTATTCTTTTTGAAACCCATTTTTTTCAAATAAAAATGTAAATCTACTCTCAGTTGACGAATTAAGTTTACAAATATTTTATTTTGTATCGCTAGAGGATCACGCCTTATTGTGCATAGTAGGCAGATATATATTTTTTTTATGGTAAAAGGACAAGGCAAACGAGCGTTCGGGTCACCTGATGGTGATCACCGCCGCCCACGACCCCGTGCAACACCAGAGGAGCTACAGATAACCTAGAAACTGGGAAACGAAAACAAATTAAATATAATCATTCCCTAAACAAGGAACAAACACACAACTATCACGTTTACAGTCATACTCTGCCTCACTGTACCACCGGGGGAACTACTCAAGGGACTTGTTTTAAAATAAGATATTGTTATTATTTAGTTTCATAAAGCATGATTTCCTGCACATAGCAGAGTAGGCAAAGGGAACATGGGAACCTAGTTACCACTAGTTCCCATTAAGACTCTTCCGTCCCTCACTTTCCGCCGTTCGAGTGCACTGAGCTTGTGTGGTGAAAGTCAACATTGAACCCACTACCTTTCGGGTTTACATTTGCACTCTTGCTCCTTTGCGACTGGTCTCACGTTGTATATTGTACGAATAAAAATAATGCAAATTTATATCGAAATTCACATAGAACGCGCTTTGTTAGGTTCAAACGTTGCACCTGGGGCTTCGTGCTCGGTGGACCAAGTAAAGCTATCAAGAACATTGCATTTTAGAAGTTCCACCTTACAATTGCTTCTTTTGACTAAAAATAACCTTGCTATTTCCTTTCATCGTATTACAATATCCTATCCTATCCTATATCTTATAAAACAAAGTCGTGTGTTTCGTGTCTGTCTGAACTTTCTAACTCTTCTTCTTCTAAACCACCCAACGGATTTTGATGCGGTTTTCACCATTAGGTCGAGTATTTCTCAGGGAAGGTTTATATATAGTTTATTATTTGTACATTCTTATGTAAATTAACATAAATACGATAAATGTGTATAAAGTCCTACTCGTTGAGACACTTTCTACATGAAAATAATGTACTGGAGTATTGTTCCTCTTAACAAGATCTACAAAAAACTCCGCGACGGCATATTCGTATCTTTTAAGAATAACGCGTAGTGATCATATTTCTGTCTAAAAATAGTAATTTCAATATATTTTTTATTGTGAGGGATATTTTTCCTTAATAGTATTAAACCTTATCCTTTAAAATACTTTATTAATTTTCTACGTTAAACGAAGATAAAATTTTCTCTTTACACTATTTCGAAATTGCGAATAGTTTTAGAGAAAAACACATTGTTGACACATCACGCCGTTGACACATCAACTGTATCGAGTCAAGTTTCACTTATCCCTCACTCTCAGCATATAAATAAGTATTTTAGTTACGTTGGCCATTTAATGTAGCTAAAAAGCTGCAAAGCTGTCTTTTACTATTTTTAATTAATTTTAATAAGTACTTTAGAAGTTGTTACAATATCAAAAAATCCTTGCTGCGAAACCTGGCTTACAAGCATCGGTGGTTCAGTGGTAGAATGCTCGCCGGCCACGCGGGCGGCCCGGGTTCGATTCCCGGCCGATGTATTCTATTTAATTTTCCTCACAGGCCAGCCACGTAGTGTTTGCATCAGGGACAGAATACCCTCTTCAGCATTAACCACAAGCTCGAAAAAAAAACCCGCCTGCCTCTATAGCAACGAAGATTTAGATACGTTTGCACGTATTGGATAATTGGAGTTGAATGTATTATTTCAGCGCGATATATTTGGTTTCATATTTTATGTAGTAGTTATTAGTAGGTAGGTTTTTGTTTATAATTTCTTCCGTTTTAAAATAGTAATTTAACTATCTAAAAATATTCATTTAAATGTATTTTAATAAGTACTTGAAAAGATTAGTAGCACAGATTTAAAATTACGGTAACTACTAAAAATCCTTGCTGTGTAAAACAATTGGGAAATCCTTATTGAAACTACGAAAATGCGGGTTGCATTAGGGTTTAATTAATTTTCTCATTATCTTAAGTGCTTTGCAAACATACATTATATGAATAAACTAGTAGTTAAAGCGGGTGAAGCCGCAAGAGGGTCGCTAGTATTGAATAAAATACACGTATTGAATAAAATATCCTTTGAATACCAGCTAACAACAAGACCAACTAGTCGTTGTGCAGAGAGTCAACCGTGCGTGGTAATATGACAGGTAATGTAAATTCGATTCCTCCTCCGAAAATGTGGAAAGTGGGGAACGGAAGCGTCTTAATGAAAAGGGAGTGCTTTAAAACTAGGTACTACTGCTATGTGCGGGATACAACTTAAAGCAAAAAAAAAGAAAAGCTAGTAACCCTTATATGACTTCCAAGATTAAAATTTTTATGTATAAATTACGAACATAATATTTTTTTCATATTCTGTATTTAGTTTGATGTCAACGCTTACAATTAATATTTACCGGAAAATAAAATTAAATTCACTAAAAGAAATGACAATTTCTTTTGAAAAATAAACTCCACAAAAAATCAAAAAAACAACGCAGACAAAACCATGTGCGGTAAGCTAGTAAATACATTATATAAAAACGTGTCAATTCAATCTCACACATTAGGCACTAACTCATACATTCCGTAGAAATAAAAATATATTGGTAAATTGCTTTACTTCCCAGTCGTATTTCCAATGTAAGTACCTCAGAACATTTGTATGCTAACTTCTAGTTAGGGGTTTCGAGGGAATTATTACTGGATCGCGTTTTTCTCGATAGCTTCCACACTTAAGTCGAGTCTATAATGGCAGTAAACTTTAACAACCGTTGTTTTAAAGTGTTATTTAGTTAATATTGTGTATTCTTCATTAAAACACTAGTGAATTCTGTTTATAGTTCTTCTGTGTACATTTCTGAATATTTTTTTGTAATAATACTTTAATTATATGTATTCGCAAAGGCTTCGATTCGTTTGAATAAGATTTTTGGTAACTTAATTTATATTTATCCTATATTATGAACTCTTAAATGTTTTTTTCAATGTTTTTTTCGTAAATATTGGCAATTTAACTTGGAAAATGAGACATATTTTGTCCTATCGTAGATATCCAGCTGAAATTAATATCAAATATTTAAGGCTATGGCCCCTAATAGCACAGAAAATTCATTACAGTATTGCCAGTAAACTTAAGTTTTCCAACTTTTATAACTGATACTTCCCGTAGACCTAAAATCATGTGAAACGGTAGCCTCGGTGGGCGAAACCCTCTCGCAATTAACCGGTTTTTTTATAATTTGGCTATAATATAACAATATATTTTAGCGGGCGAAGCCGCGTTTGGGTTGTTAGTATGTGATGTTTATAGAAGAAAACCAAAATATTAATTTGTAAAATAAACTATAAAAGTAATGCATATTCATCATATTAACATAATCAGTGTAACACCAGCCTTAGACAATTTTGAAACCTGATTATAGCAGACACCTGCTTCCAGCCCGTCGCTATTACTTTCTATAATATAATATAATACACACGTGTCTTTTTATTAAACAGAATTTACCTAAGCTTCAGATATTTCTAAATGAAAACGCAGTGTGAACGTGAAAATTAAACAATAAAATGTCTGTATAGAATATGCTTGACTTTTTTTCAGCTTCTTACTTTACCCGGCATATCAATGGAGACAGAGATGACCTAGTGTCAAGGCCTACAATTACTTGTTTTCCGAAAGAGAGAAAGTGATAAAACCTGGGTGAATGCGATTTCTTTTTTTTTTCAGACGAGAGAAAAAAATATAATTAATTAATAATATCGAATAGGCCGAATAGTTAGAGAGAACTTGGGAAACTAACATTAAGACACTCTTTTTTTTCACTTTCTGCTAAATTTCTGAAGGGATTGCGTGTTCAATGGCGGAACTGAACGCTGCGCTTTGCCTCGTTGCTAGAGCGAAGGAATAAAAATATTAAATCAGTCTTAAAAAAAATATGATACCTCAAAATGTTTTTCCCATGATAAATCGATCTTCATATTAAAAAACTAAAAGCCGATAGAAGGACAGACGAAAAAAGTATATAACTTTTTCAATATTTACTATTGCTATTACTTACGTAAACCAACCTTCGATGGTTTAAAACAATTCATATATATTTTCTTTCTTTGCAATTGGTTTTTGATGGATATTGGACTTGTTTTTTCAGGTTTTTTGGGTATACTAGTAGAGGTGTTGATGCACACAATTACGTATGTGATATGGAACAACACTTGTGGTTGATTGTTTATAAAATTTGAACTATAAAAAGTTTCATCTATTTCTTTTATTTGTTTAAAGCTTCATGTTTTTTCTTGTATAACATAGTATTAATAGACTCTGATCGTCACGCTCCGCCTAATATTTAAAACATGGCGTGTTGTCACGTTGCAGTGTAGAGTGGCCTCCTTAGATAGTTTAAAAAAGCTGGATTTTTAATGCTTTTTCTAAATAATAAATTGATAAATATAAAATTACATAATTTGCACTATGACAATGTACTAATTAATTAGAAAAAAAAAATAATAGAAACATATATTAAATTAAATAATACAACTTACTCAATGGAACTTTTTAACTTCTGGAACCATTCTTCAAAGTGACTGAGGCTTTTACACCACCTCGAGTCTTCTTCTTCCTGGCATTAATCCCGGCTATTACCAGGGTCTGCCTTCCTACTTAACCTACTCCACTTTGCACGATCTTTTGCGTCCTCGGTGGTTAGACCATTGGCTCTCATGTCCTGCATCACGACATCCAACCAGCGCTTCCTTGGGCGTCCAGGAGGTCGCGCCCCAGGAACTAGTATAGCAAGGCACTTGCGTCCGACATAGTTCTTAGGCCGGCGCGTAACGTGGCCAAACCATCTCAAGCGACGCTCTTGGAGCTTATCCGCTACGTCACGGACCCCAAGACTACCTCGAATGAATGTGTTGCGTATGCGGTCAGACCGCGTTACGCCGCACATCCACCTCAGCATCTTCATTTCCGTGACGTGAAGCTCCTGAGTGTGCCGAGATAGTGCTGGCCAACATTCGCTGCCGTATAAAAGAACCGGTCGGACGATGCTCTTGTATATCAGCCCCTTGAGCTTGGGCGGTATTCTGCGGTCGCAGACCACACCAGTGACCTCCCGCCATTTGGCCCAGGCAGCGCTTATCCGGCCATGGACATCGTGGTCGATGCCTCCAGACTCGTGCATAACGGATCCAAGGTACCTGAACTTCTCCGACTTAACGGCTGGTTCAGGACCTATAAGGATGGTGCTCGAGTCCCGGTTCCCGCAGGCCATGTACTCTGTCTTCGACACATTTAGTTTAAGGCCGCCGTTCTCAAGCGTACCCTTCCAGAGGTTCACTTTACGCTCCAGCGTCAGTCGGTTCTCGGCAATGAGTGCTATGTCGTCGGCATACATCATCAGCCATGGAGGCTGGTCCTGGATGTGAGCCGAGACAGTATCGAGCACTACATTGAACAAGAACGGACTAAGAGCCGAGCCCTGGTGAACCCCCACTGTAATCGGGAAGGGTCTAGTGTCGCCAACAGCAGTCCTAACCATAGAAGCGGAATCGTGGTACATGCCTCTGATAATCTCAATATAGGCCTCAGGGATCCCTTTGGATCGCAATGCCCACCAGATACACTGACGAGGCACACAGTCAAAGGCCTTCTGCAGATCTAAAAAGGCCACGTGCAGAGCTCTCCTTTTTTCCCTGTATGCCTCCATCAAAGTTCTGAGGGCGAAAATGGCGTCCATGGTGCCCGATCCTGGCTGAAATCCATATTGAGACTCAGAGACAGTACACTCTCGGCGGAGCCTGAAGTCGATCATGCGCTCGAAGAGCTTCATGGTATGACTCATAAGCTTAATGCCCCTATAACTACCACAATCTTGAACACTGCCCCTTCCCTTGTAAATAGGGGTAATAAAGCTAAGCCGCCACTGATGCGGCATCTTACCAGTGTTCAAGATATGGTTAAAAAGGTCAGTAAGCATGAGCACACCAAGAGAGCCCAACGATTTCCACGCTTCGATCGGAATGTCGTCAGGTCCCACCGCTTTTCCGTTCTTCATGCGTCGAAGGCAATTACGTGTTTCGTCAAGGGTTATTGGGGCAATAAGTCCGAGGTTAGGCGGTGGGTCGTGATGAAGACTGCATGGGTGCTGAGTATTCAGCAACTCCTGGAAGTAGCTTCTCCACCTCTCCTTCACAGAGGCATGACTACAGAGCAGCGTGCCCTGGGAATCTTTGACGCAAAGACATTTTGCGATATCTTGCGTCACTTTATCCCGGGAACGTGCCAGTTTGTAAATGAGCTTCTGCCCCTCCACAGTTTCAAGTTTATCATACAATGGTGACAAACTTTCACTGCGGGCTCTGGCTACAGCTCTTTTACAGGCACGTTTAGCTACTGTGTACTCCAGTCTGTCTTCAGGAGAGTTGGATTCCTGCCACTTCTTAAAGGCAGCCTTCTTTTCACGAGTCACTTCCTGCACCTCGTCATTCCACCACCATGTCTCCTTGTCGATGACACGTCCTCCCCTAGAAAGGCCAAGAACTCGCCTGCCCGCCGCAATGATTGCCGACTGAGCCCGATCCCAAGCATCCTGAGCAGTCTCGGTGTTAGTCGAAAGATCGTGACTTTTCACCTCTGCCAGGAAGTCGGTCTGCATCGGTCCATTCAGCAACCACCACTTGATCCGAGGCCTACGTTTCTCGGCTACTTTCTTCTTCGGAGTGACGTTAAAGTCCATGACAAGAAGACGATGTTGGGCCGTTAGGCTTTCGCCTGGAATGACCTTACAGTTAGTTACCCTGCCCATATGACACCGTCTGGTCAATAAGTAGTCTATTTGAGTTGAGTGGGACCCGCTCTTATACGTGATAAGGTGCTGAGAATTCTTTTGGAAGAACGTATTCACGACGGCCAGATCAGACGCAATACAGGTTCTCAAATTCTATAGCATATACCTGTACTTCATGTACCTCAGGAACCCCTGTCACATCTGTGTCGACCGCACATAATTTATAAGGGACAACATTGAGAGACCTGGCAGGTGTATGGCAGTTACTTTATGACTTCATGTAAAAAATGAATTGTAATAATAGTAAAGTATTGAAAGGTCTGTCCAGGGTGGAATATTAAGAGACTGGTCCAGCGTAATAGAAATGTGTAGATGGAATGTCATTTGTTTGGTCTAATATTTATTTTACACTAATGGAGTAAAATTAAAGATCCAAATTTTGTGGAGAAACCGTCCAAATTTATTTAACTTACCTAATACGTGAAGAGAAAATAATTTAACACTCACAGAAGGAAATGAAGAAATTTAAATATACCAAAAGAAAATATAAGCTAAACTAGCACGTAATAGCAATAAGTTAAGGTTCAAAATTTAATGCAAGCTAAGAGAGCAATAGATGCACAAGTGAACGTCGCAAGCGATTCTAACCGACTCTTTAAACGTGGCGATCCTGGCTAGCAGCCTACGACAAGCATAGCAAAAAACTCGGAACAGGTTTACAACTCAAATGTGCTGCGTGCGGACGATTCTAATACATATAATAATAATACATAGTAATATTAATTTTGAATATGAAATGTTCCCTGAACCAGTATAAATATGCTGCTCTTTAATAACCGGCCTTCTCCACTTGTACTGATAGCAGCGTCACATATTTAATTCTTTTATGGATATAGGATTTTAATTATTATTGGGTTTCATTTATTGGAAATGAGAGATAAGTAAGGCGCTATAAATGTATATGAATGGAAAAAAATATAAAAATTTGTTCGTACGGCAGGTGCACAAGCGCGTGGCTAAACGTGATAGGAAACCCTTTTCCACCATTGGAAATGGAATTATTTGATATTTGGTTCCTCGCTCTGGTAAAGAGGCAGAAACGCAGGATTGAGTTCCGCCACTCAACACGTAGAGCCTACAGAATTCTCGGAAAGTGGGAGACTGAAGTGTTTTAATTTAAATGAAGTTTTTTAACATAAGTTCCTAAGTTCCCTCACCCTACTACGTACGGGATACAGATATAGAATTATTCGAGTGTAGAACTCGCGTAGAGTGAAGTCAATAATAAATTTTTACAAACGTATATGCAAATGAGCTTAATCATAATTCAAGCCTTGTAAACAAAGTCTTTAATGTAATACATTCACCAACTTTGGTCCCGTTAGGAAATGGGGTCGGAAGTAAACTTCCCTAACTAATGTACTTACGTTGAGTATGTGAAACTCAAAGCTTAGCTTCTCACTAAGTCTGGCTCTACCAAAAAACCTGAAATGCTTCTAAGTAATGAAAGATGCGACATCAACACGGAGTAAAAGAGTTTTTAAATTTGCATAGAAAAAAGAAAACGTATTTTATACTGAACTAACTAACTTTGCTTCCCAATTCGTATATTATAACATGCTCTTTATCCGATAAAATATACATTGTCATAGAAAAAATAGCTACAGTCATAAGATAGGAACGAGAAATAAAGATAAGATAAGTTACTCCAAGTTTTCGCCTCCAAAAAGTTAGTAAATCCTTTATGGGTCTGAGTATACGTGTATATAATAAAATTCCGCAGTGTATTCTTAGTTTGCCACTACCAAAATTTAAAATATCTGTAAAAAAATTCTAACAAGTACTTATTACACTGTTCAAGAATATTTAGAGGATAAGCATGTGTGGAATTAATGTCTATTGAATGTCAGGCAGGATAGCTGCCAGCTAATGTAATAGTAAAATATATATACCATTGACTTTGAAAAGAGCAACTGTTGAGTTTCTTGCCGGCTCTTCTCAGCAGAACTGCCTTCCGAACCGGTGGTAGCTTTTTGGTCATATGTTCATTCGACGATTCAAAAGTGCTTATAATAATTGCCTATTTGAATAAAGAATATTTTGAATTTGAAAAATTTGAATTTGAATTTGAATTTAACATTAAGTTGTTTTTTTTTAACTTCAGACAGGCAGACTATTCCGTTTCCATTTTTCCCGTTTCCATTTTCCTACACTTTGCACGAGGCATTGCGAGTGGTAGAACTTAACCCCACGTTTTGCCTTGCTATCAGAGCGACTAAATTAATAAAATAAATAAAACAAATATTAATAAAATAAATATAAATTAAGCTTGTCCAATCAAGACACTTTTCACTTAACTCTCCTGGTATGGCATTCTGAGTGGTCCGCCATTTAATTTCATTTCTCCTTTATGTGATGAGTGGAATCGAATCTACAATCGTCACATTTACATACCCTGGTGCCCTACCCTCCCTACGGCCTAGGATATTGTAAAAAATCTACAAAAATAAATATTTTACATTTTTCCTTCCGTACGTTCAAAAGCCATCGTGTAAACGAACTTTTACTTTTGTGTGTAAACATGTTATTGTAAATTTGAATAAATTGTTTGCGCGTTACAATCTCCCGTTGGGTATAAATTGAAATACTTTTGCAGTAAAATTGGTGAAGCTATAAGCCATACACGCTGAATGATAACCAGTCGAAGTGCTCCTAGAATTCCGGGGGCCGATTCTGGTAATAGAGACCTCGTATTGCATTCCGTTGTGACTTCCGTTCCGTTTATTTTTTGAGTGCATGTAGTATGTAAAGTGAGTTGTGGCACAGGGCACAAGCGTGCGACTGTAAACGCTACAGGCTGTGGGTTCGATTCCCACTAAAGGAAATGTAATATTTTTCATTTCTCTGCTTGCTCTGGTGACGAAGCAAAGAGCGATATTAAGTTCCTCCACTCAACCTCCACTCTTGCCTCGATACCAGAGTGAAGAAATGAAAATAAAATTTTACATAAATATTTCATTTCCTTGAGTGGGGATCGAACCCGCAAACAGTCGGATTTACAGTCACACACTGGACTCTATTATTAAGGTCTTTTAAAAAAATATATATCTCGGGAGTTAATAAAATACAATATGAATTTATGGAAGCAATTTGTACACAATAGATTCACGAAGCGCTAAAAAGACTAAGATATAATATCTTTACAATTCTTTTGTAACACATGCCTACATCAGCTTCTTTCTAAATGAACTACATATATGAAATACGTTTATTTAGTATATAAAATACGTTTTTTTGGAAAAGAATAGTTTTTTATCAGCTTCACCTCATATCTCGCACACAATAGGGTAGGGAACATAGTGTTAAGACAGCTCGTTCTCCATTTACCAGCGAATTCTGCAGTAATGTATGTAGTATAATATGTCCCCAATATAAACCTTTATAAAAAAGTTCAAAGTGCAGCGTTGAGTTCCGCCAGTCAACACGAAATTCTTTGAGAATTCGAGAGAAAGTGTGGAACGGAGTGTCTTAATATTAGACTCTTAGGTTCGCGCTGCCTACCCCTAGTACTCTGCATCAAAACATATATAAATAAGTTACGTACATACGAGTATGTATATAACAAACGTCTTATAAGACTCCTTATTTAATGGATAGCTGCGAGAAAGCTTATAATTTAAGTTCGCTATAAGTGAGAAATTTACGTCGAGCAAAGTGAAAAGTTATTTATTATTAAAGAGTACAAAAAAATCAAAGGTTTTTTTCAGGAAAATCATTATTTCATGTCATATTTCCAAATTTATCAGTTTTTCTTGTTGCTTAACGCTGTAACTATAGTAGAGTAGGCAAAGGGCGATTCTAGAATCGTATTCCATTTAATTTTCGAGACATTCACTCCGCAAATCCATCACGACTTGTCTCGCAGGTATGAAGAGAAATATATTAAAAATAGTTTGCCTCCCTTTAAAACATTTAAAAAAACTAATACAAGATCCATTACTTCAGAAATGCAGGAAACAAGACATGTTCATTATGTTGTTAGAAACATCGGAAGTGGAAATGCTATCGAATTATTGAAGTTTACTCTTAAGAGTTCTCTTTTACATTGTTATCTTTATATTCGAACGTCTTTCTATATATTTACTGTAGAAAATAACGGAAATGGTAGAGTGTATTGTTATTTAGATAAGTTTCTAGTTATCTAATTGAGTAACTATTTATGCTATTATATTTGAAAGTATTAAGAAATAGATTGAAGCCATTCGTGGCACAGAGGTACAAGCGTGCGACTTTAACACGTCAGATTGTGGGTTCGATTTCCACTCAAGGAAATAAAATATTTAATATTTTTATTTTCACAAAAAAAAATATTATATAAAAAAATATAATGTATGCAGGGCGTGGAGCTTATTACTTCATAAATACATACATATGACTTCATATATATATAGACACATACAATATGCAGAAATTGTCAAAAAAATTGAGACACTAGTACTGTTTAAGATGTCTTTCAAGCATACTAACAGACTTTATACAGACAGAACCATTTCACTTCCAGAGACAATAAAACCAAAGTTATAAACAACATTACACAACTAACGCCAGGTACAAAAACATTTGCTTCAACCGGTAATCGAATCCACTTACCTCGGTGTACCACAAAAACTAATATTAAAATGTAATACAGCACATATTTGCGTTACGGCTAGAATGCCAATATTTGCGGTAAGCTACATGCACAGCGGTTTGTATTAATTAACTGATTATAATAACATTTAATCAGATGTTATTTACTTTATTAGCTAACGTTCTACATGGTATAATTATTGAGTTAAATTTAAATTATGTATATATTATATATATGTACTTATATGTTAAATTTGAAATATTTATTTAAATTTTATATTTTTATTTCTTCGCTCTAGTGTCGAAACACGCCATGAATCTAGAATTCGGCGGAAAGTGGGGAATGGAGTGTCTTAACACTAGGTTCCCTCTGCCTACCCTACTGTATGCAGCGTGAAGCTGATTTACTTTTATTTAAGTCTCCTGTTACTTGCTGACTGAGTTAAACCAGCCCACACAGCACAGTCTAAAGTACATAGGCGGCGTAGAACGCTGAATTTAGCATGTAGGGTTCTTTGGGAGTACATGGAAAAGCAATAAGAAACGATATAGTATGGCAACGGGAACTTGTATAGTTGATTATACCTCGTTACCCGCGCGAGGAAGTAAAAATGTAAATATTAAGTGGAAATCATCATAATGGCCTCATTGCTTTAAGTTTTTTTTTAATATTACTGTCTGGGTATTTTTCATATTTGGAAGTGCGGAATGTTTTGACACTAAATTTTCTCCACCTGCCACAATTCTAAAAAAAATAAAAACAAAAATCATCGATTCCTTATTAATCTTTTTAAACTGTTATTCCACACTTAGGATAAAAAATATAGAAGACGTATAGTGGTCAGAGCGCATGGACGCATTCAAGGCCCAGGTTCAAACCCCGCTACGTTCAAATTTTAATAAATATTTATCCTTAAATAATATTTTTCCTTGTATAATAAATTCAACCCATTATTTGAAAGTAGCAATGTATAACATTCAGGTAATTATCACATCACAAGAACTATACAGAGATAGATGTCAGTGGAAGCCGCAGTTGCGGCTGTAAATTGTATTGAGGGTTATCCTCGACATAATTGGAGGTTAATTAATTAATCGTTATCATTTACGAGCTATTTAACGATTAAATATAAACTCAACGCTGGGCTTTTTTTCCTTGGTGCCAGAGCGACGATATGAAAATAAATATAAATAATAATTCCCCCGAGTAGAGATAGAACCCATAACCGTCGCGTTACAGTCACTCCCTTGTGCCTGCGCTACGAAGGCCTCGACTATACAACAAAGGCGTCAGAATTTAATAAAACGCCTACAAAAACATTCTAAAATATTATTCATCTCAGTGAGAGCAAGTATGCTTTATGAAACCCAGCGAGGGCCGGCCGAGGTGACTTCGGTAAATGACAATACTTCAGTCCCGAAACGCTGTTTATCCTGTTTTCGCTCCCAACAAATGTTTTGCGTGAAAATAAAAGGCGGGCGGGAAATATGGAATTTATTTACGGACTTAAGTCGGTCTTAGAGTAAGTGAGGGTAACTTGTATTTACTAGGAGTGTTTTTACAAATAATGGGATGGTAACCAGAAGGACCTTACCACTTTCCGTTAAATTTTGGGATATAGGGTGTTTAGTGGCGGAGCTAAACGCCGTATTTTGTCTTTTAATCAGGAAATGAAAACAATTTATTCCTTAGTGTGAAAATAAACGAATAACCGTAACGTTTGCAGTCAGATGCTATAGGTACCGTTGCGTTACCTACTACTATATTTTTTTTCAATCAAAGTTAATGGTGGTTTTATCTTTATATTATATATATAAACTAGGGGACCCGAACGCGGCTACGCCCGCTTGAAGTATACGAATATTTATTAAATATATTTATGATATTATTTTCAGTTTTCATTAGAGAGATGCGTTAAGCAAGCCCATTTTGGGTGACGTTTTCTAACAACAAACTTTGCAAATCGTTGCTTAGCAGCGACGGTTGTTATTAACATGGCAGAATAAATTAATTGTCATATTAATAAGTATTTTAATATATTGGTGTATATAGACAATATTACAAATATGAGAAAATAAAGTATCCTATGTTCATCCCGAGACCCTCAAGTATCTATAAGAGTATTTTATCACAATTAAATTAGCGGTTTGGCCCTGATTGCGTAAAAGACATACAGACAGATAGACAGACAAAGTTACTTTCGAATTTATAATATAGATATGGATTGTGTCAGTCATTTTTATAAGAAGAGAATTGTGTGTGCAAAATGAGAAATACTTCGTCATATAAATTCCGCAATCGTTAATGAAAAATATGAAAAATATATATAAATAGTTTGTCATTACAATCTAAATCTGAATTTTATATAAGCTGAAAAAATTGTTAGGTTGAACTCGCTATTCCTAGGACTTCTTACCTCATAAATTTTAATATATAACTATGTATAATATAGCATACAAGTAGGTATATGCAATACGTAGAACTTTTCAATTTCATTTTAAGAGGCTCAAACATAATATGAGAAAAGTTCAAAAGTATTCCAAGATCAAAGAAATAAGTGACAAATCGTCAAAACTCAAGTTACATTTGAAACTGTTCGAAATACTTGGAATAAGTTCTAAAAGAAGATTATGAATCTACACGAGCAGAATAAATTGTTAAATTGACAACATTTAGAAGGAAGACGAGAACAATATATAGAAGTTTTGTTAATTTCTTGACGTATTAAAGGTATTTCAGAGTCGTTAATGGGTTTACGGCATTTAGAAATATACATATTAGCTTTTGAGTTTCTAATAAATGAAGTATTGCTTTCAGCTTGTTCATGTGTACTAAAGATATTTAAATGGAAGAAAAGTTTTTCTATAATTAGAACTGTACCAAATTCTTGTTACTTTAAAAGAATTATCTTTAAAGTTTAAAGTTCTGCTCTCTAGAAGAGTCTATTTTAAAACTCTTAATACTTACCGTCCATATTACTGCCAAAGAACCACCACTAATTTTCAGATTCCCTGATAGTACTTTTGACAACTAGTACGGTAATTCTTCTGTAAATAATTTTATTTTTTAATTTCACACTGTATCTCTCACGTGGCAAGATAGGCAGAGGAACCTGGGAACCTAATATAGACACTCCGTTTCCATTAAGCTATTTTAATCACCCACTTTCGGCCGACTTCTTGAAGCGTTGCATGTTGAATGCCGGATGTTAACGCCGCGCTTTGCCTCGCTACTGGAGCAACGAAATGAAAATATAAAATATTTTATTTTTCTGAGTGGTAATTGAAACCACAAACGTTACATTTACAAGATTCAAACGCTTGGGAGTACGAGGGTTTTTAAACTAAAAAGTCAAAATTTTAAATTTTTAATTTCTCATTTTAAAAAAATCAGCTTCACGCTATATCGCGCATCCAGCAGGGTAGGCAGAGGGAACCTAGTGTTAAGACACTTTCTGATGATTTCTGGAGGCATTGCGTGTTAAGTGGCAGAACTCAAACCATACAAAAACATATTTAATTACTTAATTGAATTAAATGAGAATAACCAGTCAACCAATTTCCAAAGTAATTAACGATAATCCATACTATTATTGTAAATAATAATACAAATTCGATACCAAATATCAATATCAGATAAAAACCATATGAAATGTAATGACATAAATATTGGTACTTACTGGGGGAGTTTAATTAATTTGCCGACAGTCCCCATTATTCTCGAGCACCTTTTGCAATAATGAGTTATTGGAATATTTATCGCAATTCATTGTTTTAAGTCCTGACTGCCTAGCATCGCATCTGGTTGTTAACACGTTGGTCGTAGGTTCTATTAACATTCGGTGGAATGGTTGAATTTAAACAGTTTTTTTTTACTGTCTTACAAAAACTGTCTTTTTAAAATTTTTCCCAGTTCATCGTGCTTCAATTAAAATGTCCATGCGTGACGCACATTTGGTTAGATGAATTTTAGTGCCTAAATGTAGAATGTATTTGGGTCATACTCATATGAGTGTTTTGTTACAATAGCAATAATAAATTTAAACAAATAAAACGATTTCTCATTCTAAATTTGACTATGCCTACTCCTTTATGATAAGTGGATAGTCTACACATCGAAATTTTAAAAAAATGTAAAGAAAAAAATTCAAATTCCATCATTTGTCCCCTTCTGTGGACTGTTCAGATTCGTAGTTCATAGTTTCAAAAATATGTAATTTATGTTATTACGCCCGTGTCATCGAAATCACACATATTTTCAGCGTAGAATATACTTGAGTTAATTTTTTATTGATAATTTCCAAAATATGTTTCAGCCTTTTTACTATGAATTGTAATAAACTAGCCGTTACATGTATATGACTCTTTTCTGTGATCCAAAAAAATCTGCATTTCAAAAATGTCTTCTAAAGTTACCATAAATATAATATCTATTAATTTGGTAATATTAGACAGCTATAATTTGCTTACACCCATTACGCATGACGAGTGTGTATTTTTATATTCCAATAAAAAGAATCGTGTATTTTGTTCATTTTGTAAAAGACCAATGAATCTTTCCTATTTTTAGTGTATTTTGGTAAGTATGTGCTACTTATATTTGTAATTATATAGGCACAATGGCTTTAAAGGAGTATTTTTGAAATCTCACTCACCATTTCTCTATCCTTGAAAACTAAAGACCATCGCTGATTTTCGACTGGAAAATCTTTTCTGTAGACATATTTTCTGTTACTTAATGTGCCCACAGGAAAGATGTATGTCCACATAAAATACTATTAATAATAAAAATATATGTTGTAATGTTAGAATCATTTTTTTGTTTATTTGTTTATGCTTGCGCTTGTAAAACTAAACTAACAGCTTTTTTGCTATTTTATAATGACCAAAATAAAATCATTATATCGTATATATCTTGAAAAATAAATGTAGACTAATGTTTGTGACAAGTGTCAAGTGGTGTAAGTTATTAGCTTAAGTAACGAAATCTTAGCTTAGCTAGCTATTTTTACATTCTTCCAGCCACATTGCCCTATTAAAATAGATCTGGGGTTCACTAAAGCAATGAAGAGAAGAAAAAACGAAGACGTGAGACAAGTAGAGCTAAGCAAGATGCTATTATTAACTAATATCGTGCCATGATATGTATAAGACAAAATATTGATCATCACCACCAGCTGATGATTAACATATTAGTTTCTAAATCATCACCGGCTGCGAGTCGGAAGCTAATAACTGCAACACAGTTAATACTACTGCAGTTATCACCGGTTAAAATTGCCATTGTTATGTATGAAATATTAATTTAATAAATATTATTATTATGCATCTCTCTTAAGATTTACGGGTTCGAAAGAACCCAGTCCAGTTGGAAGGCTTGCGTGGGGACACAAGTCCAACACGTAGAGGCCCCTAAGAGAATATAGAAAAGTTTTACTGTGACGCATCAGTCGGGATCCATCGCTGGGCAACCACGGGTAATTGCCCAGAGATGGTCGCCGGTTAATGCGTAGGAACTATGGAAAATATGGAAATGTAAACTAGGACTATGAAACGGAATTTGTATGGACTGGCTATTGGATGAGACTACCGGACGTCCGCCTTTACCTTAATAGTCTCAAATTGAATGGTTGGTGGACGGTGACTCGCCTCCCAATACATGGGCCCCCAGAAAGTGCCGTAATACCTCGGGCGCAACATCGGGATGGTCGGCTAAGGGCGTAGAGAGAAGCAGCAGCAGAGCTCACCATCACGAGGAGCTAACATTACGTTTGAGCACTTCCACCCTTTCGAGCAAATAGCTCTTGCGCTTCACTCTGCCTGCCAATAAAGGAAAACCAGAGGCGGGGAATAGATTACAACTCCCCTCCAGAAGACTCATGTCCGTGGGGTCGCCACTCCCCAATAGCTCGCCACAAGCTGCCCTGCGGGTTTATTATTATTATTCTCTAAAAATTACTGTTGTAAATATGGATCAAAAATTTAACCAATCCATTTTGGTGGATTAAAAATACAACTTTATTTACACACTTGGGTCTCTCTTTACTACTCGTTGATTATCAGTCGCTACAACTTAAGACAACATCTATCTGTTCTATTTCTACAAATTTGAGACATGATCCCTTACTCAAAGATCTGATTAAGAAACAAAGAGTTTTTTGAAAATGACGAAGAAAATCAAATAATGATCTGGTCTCATATTTTTTCTGTATTATCTATAAGAATTAAATGAAAGTGATTACAGTTTGAGTCACATTACAGAGTGAGACAAATATTTAACTTTTTCTTTTTCGTACACATTCAGGTCGCGATTTGTGTATGACCCATTTATTCTTACAAGTTTTAATATTATATAATATCTACACTCAATTGAAAGATATATTAGATATTTCATAGCCTTAATGGAAATACGATATTTTCAAAATCATTATTAAGTTACGGAAGTGCCCTGTCCTTTCCGACGCGAGTGTTTTGCATGCGTAGTGCGTACGGACTCCAGAACTCCTGTAAAAGGTTACGTGCCATAGTTTACATGTTTAGGAGAGTTGCGATGGAGAAATATTTAGGGGATGAATTGTTTGAAGTGCTTCATAATTTATTTTTAATACTAGTATTTTAATACATTTTTAATCTGTTTTAGTCTCGTTTATTTGTTTTTATTAAAGTTATAAGCAAATGGCTTACAAATTTAATAAAAATTGTTTCAATTATTTTTATTCTCAATGTGTAGTTGGTCAAGATGTTGGCCGCAGAGTGATGGCTCTGTTGGCAATGTATCTAAAACGAAAACAAAGTCGAAAACGGAGTGTTTTAACACTAGGTTTAGTGTGAAAGTTGCATACATGTAAATAGAAAAATAAATCTGTATACTGAAATTCGTATTGATAATATTTTTTTATTTTGATTTTTTTTCTTCAGCTTAACGTTGTATTTTACATACAGCAGGTAAGCACCCTAGTGTTAAGATACTCTGTTCCCCACTATTCGAGTTGAGTTCCACTATCTCGAAATATTTGGAAAGGACGAGAACGGATCGTCTTAAGTATCCTACCTTGCCATCCCGGAAAAGGTGGAAAGCTGCAAACATGCATAATTTAGCATGTCCATTATGTCTTACATAAGTCAGCTTTGAAATTCCTGGCATAGTTCTCATTCCTCATATAATATATGGTTATAGTGCGACTGTTACCGACTTAATATGGATATACGTCTTAATATTTAAATGCAAATTTAAAGAATTAAAATACCCTTATGGTGCCAGTAGTTTATATTATTTATTAAGATATAGATTCATATTCTAGAGATTGTATATTCAGACATCCATTCAAAGCGAGTCTTAATATTTAAATGAAACTCTTTAACTGGATTAAGCGCGTATATTTAGTATTTTATACATTTTTGGAAAATCCATTTTCCGATACTTTGCAACATTCCATGGTCGCGTGTAATCTGGTTAAAGAGTTTTTTTGTAGCTTCACTCTGTATACCGCATGTAGCATGGTAAGCAGAGGGAGGAGAGCTAGTGTTAAAATACTCCGTTTCTCACTTTCCCCTGATTTTTCGAGGCATTGCGTCGAGTGTCGAAAATCAGCGCCTCGCTTTGTCTTGTTATCTGAGCGTTTAAGTGGCATCCCAATAAGTATTCGTGGAATTGAACCTACAACCATCGTATTTAAAGCCTCGTTATTTTAAATCTATTCTACGAACGTCTTTTATTATTTGAACACAGGAAAAAAATGTTTTCTTTGACTTAACAGTTTTAAATTGATTAGAACCAAATTAAAATATTCTTAATTCAATTAGGCCTTTATAAACTTCTTTGCAGCTTCGCTTTGAAAGTAATTTCTTTATAGCATAAAACATAATTTTTATATATATATGTTTAATTTTTTAAATATATTATACTGAATTGTTTTAGCTTTAAAACATACAGCTGTACCATTACATTATTTATATTATAAGAGACGGGCTTTTATGCTTGGTTTCGTCCACAATTGGAAATACTAAGAGTTGTACATGACACATATGTATCCGAACTAACTCTAACTAGAGTCCAGTCCAGGGTTCGGACCAGTGTGGGCTATATCAGTATGATTAACGTTATATTTTATAATTTAAATGTAGAGCCTATCTCCATAAAAGGCTTCCCGAGATTAGCCTATTCAGCCAAACAAATGCTTAATCTTTATACAATTAGTATAAACATAGGTAATGTTACGACATTACCAGTAAACCATAAAGAAAATTGAAATTGATAGACTCAGTGGCATATTGCCTATAATTCAGGCGGCGTGAGACGAAAAATTGGACTTTTTTTCTTAGTAAATATCTATATATTACTATATCCAGATATTTATGGAGCGAGCAAATTGCCTTTACTCTGTTCATATAGCGTGTACCAGTTATTTTTGTAAATGGGTATTTTTGTTAGTTTATAAGTGCATTTATATTTACTTGGCGACTCCTATGTTAGTGTCTATAGTGGCAACATTTAAAAGCTGTCAGTGTGTGTTTTCCAAAATGGCTGAACCAAGTATAATGTGATTGTAATGTGTTGTTCTAAATAAAATATATAAAAGACAATCTTTATTCATCATTTCATCCAGTATCCTAACAATTTTATTAGATAAATAATGGTCCGTACGAGATGGTCTGTTTTATTTTGCGTTTTGTTATAAGATTTGCTTATTAAATTTAATAATCTATTTATATTATATAAAAGTATATGTAGACAACAAATTCAATTTTTTTAAAATATATGCTTAATTTTTGAACGTCAAATGTGTACATTGAATATAAACTAAAAAAAACACTTCAGGGGGACTCAATACAACTAATAGAAGGTAAAAATGTGATTTTTGGAATTCTTGTCTGTCTGTCTGTCTGTTATGGCTCTTTAACGCAAAAACTACTGGACGGATTCAAATGAAACTTCTTTTGTTGCATAGCTATTATTCTTCATTAATTTATTTTGATAGCCAGAATACCTGATGTGAGACCCTAGCAGCCCGCCTAATCTATAAGAGATATCAATACAACGCTTTAGGAAAAGTTATTCAGCGTGATGAGCATTTTCTGTTGACATAAAAAAATGGATTTAATGTCACCTGTGTCAGTCACCCAGATAAATTTTATAAGATATAATGAGTGACCTTAAAATAAATTATTCTACATAATAAACATTTGTTTTGACGTTTTTTAATACCATAATTATTATTTGAAATGGTTCAACACCAAGTGATAGAAATTTAAGTAAATACATACAATTTAAATAATAAGAAAAAAAAAGAATCCAATATATCGGTATATGTGTATTACAGAAAAAAAAAATTACATTCTTATATTGTGTATTGTAGACCCGTTGTGGCGCAGTGGTACAAGCACGCGACTATATACACGACAGGTTCTGGGTTCGATTCCTACTCGAAGAAATGAAATATTTAATCATAACTTCGCTCTGGAACGAGGCAAAAATAATTTTATTATATCAAAAAAATATGCGAAATATCTTATTTATAAAAATTAATCGCTGAATGGGTTGTTAAGCGCAAATCTCGAGAGCAGCTGAACCGATTTCGCTAATATTTTTTTTATAATATTCCTTGAAGTACGAGGATGGTTTTAACGGAGAGAAAACTTTAAAAAATTGCCAGAAAGGTTCTAAAAACAACACTTTTCTATATTTTCCTATTCAAAAGATCCGTATTAATACTTAAAAGTCAATTTGGACTTTAATACCCACTATAAAGTTTAAATGTTAGTAGCTGGATTCCTGAAAGGCAAAACAATCGAGTGACGTTAGTATCGTATAAATATTACAGCCCAAGATCCCAGAGCCACCAGACCGACGTAATTTTAGCAAAGTTGACATTTTGAGGACTACTAGTCTTACATGTAGTTAAGACAGTATGCTTACTCACTAACTTGAAAATGGGATCCTTTCAGAGGTAGCGTTAAATAACGGTATATCTCTTTCTGGGAAAATGATGAAGCCATCGGATTGATCTGGTTGCTTATAAGGGGTCTTGAAATATTCCGTAAATAATATATTTTAAATTTTAGATTTACTTTAATGTGATTTGCCCCAATTTTAAAGAATCTTAAGAACGTCTGGCAGAAGTAAAGGTCCACGTGAAAGAATGTGAAATATATTTTTTTTACTTTAAAACATATATAAAACCTCTCTTCCTTACTTAAGGGAGCGTTTTCAATTGACACTTCCAAGTGAAAGACACGTACGCTCAAGTGTAACTCTAAGAAAGCTTGAGTGCCCTATATTTAATACCTCTTTCTATGAAAATTCTTTCTTTCTTTCACAATTTAAGCAGTTCGCTTATGGAACTCACTACCTAACGCTATACTGTCGGGCAATCCATCTCTAAATACTTTTAAAATCAAATTAAAACAATATTTTCTTAATTTCAATTAAAATCTTTAGTAGTCGCTTTGTGTTTTTTTGTATTTCTCTGTCTGCCTGTCTTTCCTTCTCTGTTTTAACTCTTTTATGTCATTGTATATATTTATGTAGGTATAGTAATATTGATTAATATTATGTATATTTGTATGTAGGTTTATTATTATTATTAACATTATATTAAAATACTGCACCCGAATTATTTCTTTTAACATCCCCTACATTCAAGGGTTTTCGGTAGAGATTTCTATTATCCATTGAACACATTTTTTCTGTTGTCATAAATTTTCTGTACTTTCTTTCTAGTGTGGTATATAAATAAATGAAAATATCTCTGAAGGTTTTTTAGGTTAGAGAGTATGCATACAGTCTTAAGTACATATTAGGCTATCAATCATCAAAATTTCAGCTTTGCTAAAATTATGTAGGTCTGGGGGCCCTGGGATCTCAGTCTATTAAAGTCAATATTTTGTCAATATTTCTATAGTAAGATGTCACTTGAAATGTAAAAGTGCGTGCGTGCTCATTGTGCGTCTATATTACTAAACCTAAAAGACACAAATTTTATAAAATTAATAAAGTGTTGTGTATTTGTGACTTACAAAATATGCCTTCTATAGACAAGGCGGTGGACAAATTTAGGCAGAAGAATCTAATCATACTCCCAGAACGTGAAGATTGCAATGAACGTGAGCACGATAATTGACTGATAAAGGTGCAAATTTGAATCGAGCTGCTTTTTGTTACGATAAATCAATTGATGCCAGCAGTGCCTACAGCTGTGCTGCTATTCTATGTGGATCTATGAACTCAGCTTGCCAATATTGTAAGGTTATTGTAAAAACTCAGTTTGCCAATCAATTTGGTGGCGCAATGATTTTATTATAAGGAGGAGGATTGCCAGTGGTTCCACGTTCAACGCAAGCTGATGAACTGATTTCATGTTTAAAGTCCTCGAAATTGTGGAAACATGTCAAGGTATTACATTTAAGCAATAATATGCGTGTCATGTTGGAAAATGATCAATCTGGAGACATATTCTCTAAACAACTCATTGATATTGGTAATGGCAAACTTCCTATATATGCGCTGACTGGCTGCATGACCTTTCCTGATAGTTTTTGTTAGTTGACGTAATCAAAAGATGAACTCATTCATAAAGTGCTTCCAAATGTTGCAGAAATGTTGCTGATTATTTATTCCATAACTGGTTGAGCGATAGAGCTTTACTGGCTGCCAAACACACTGATGTAAATGAATTGAATATAAACTTTCAAGATGGCATTCCTGACAAAATAAGGACACATAAGTCTGTTGATACGGCAGCTAATGAAGATGATGTCGTGAACTATCCACCGGATTTTTTAAATTCACTTGATTTGCCAGGATTGCCGCCTCACTATCTTCAATTAAAGCTTGTATGTGTAGTTATAATGTTGCGAAATATTAACCAACTGAAACTTTGTAACGGCACACGATTAGCGATAAAAAAATAATGAATAACGTAATAGAAGCAATCATATTGAAAGGAAAGTATAAAGGAGAAGACGTTTTGGTACCCCGCGTCCCAATGATTTCGACTGACATACCATTCGAGCTTAAAAGACTACAGTTTCCAGTACGGCTTGCTTTCGCAATGACTATAAACAAATCCCAGGGGCAGTCATTAAGTGTTTGTGGTATTAATATAGAAAACTCATGTTTCCCGCATGGTCTGTTGTATGTTGCCTGTTCNAATATTAACCAACTGAAACTTTGTAACGGCACACAATTAGCGATAAAAAAATAATGAATAACGTAATAGAAGCAATCATATTGAAAGGAGAAGACGTTTTGACACTCCGCATCCCAATGATTTCGACTGACATACCATTCGAGCTTAAAAGACTACAGTTTCCAGTATGGCTTGCTTTCGCAATGATAATAAACAAATCCCAGGGGCAGTCATTAAGTGTTTGTGGTATTAATATAGAAAACTCATGTTTCCCGCATGGTCTGTTGTATGTTGCCTGTTCCCGTCTTGGAAAACCATCTGCTCTGTTTGTTTACGCGCCAGATAACCAAACAAAAAATAACGTGTACCATAAAGTGGCAAATGAAAATGAATCTGAATTTAGAATAAGTAAAAATAAAATATAATAAGTAGGCATCATAATAAGATATCGGATTTTGTTATTTTTGTTATCATGTTTAATGAATATTATAAGAATTAAAAATGATTTAAGTTTTTATTTTTTTATTTTACTAGCTGACCCGGTGTCGCGAATAGCAGAATACATATTTTAAAAAATCTACTGTTAGGCGATACGAAGTTCGCGGGTCTGCTAGTAATTAATAAAGTTACTACTTCAGACCTGAGAAGAACTGGCGCAACTCACTAAAAGAAACAACAAATATATAAACCCCATTTAAAACAAAAAAAAAGTGTTTCATTGACAACCATACATTTTTTTATTATACCATAAAGATAACATAAAATATGATTTTTTACGTTTGCTAAGCCCAGTAAATTGAATACCACCATTGTTCGCCATGAACACCCAGTATGCACTGCACTAAAGCTTATGTGCGTATATCTGACAATGCTATGTAAATACTCGTAACTCAAACAAGGTCTCGCTGACTCTTGTTATATCAAACTAAATTTTCGCAAGAACATTACATAGAGATTTCCTGAGATTACTATTTGAGTATACTATTTTTTTTTATTTAAGCAGAAAGAACGTAGTACAAGAACACTCCGTTCCCATTAGACACTTCCGTTCCTCCACATTTGACCGAATTCTTGAGGCATTGCGTGTTGTATTGCGTAACTCAAAACCTCGTTTCCAGAGTAAAGAAACATTAAATGTTTAATTCCCTGTCGAGTGGGAATCGAACCCCATAACTGTCATGTTTACAGTCACACGCTTTTGCCCCGGCGTAACAGCCTCTTTCTACTATCTAGCTATAATATAATAATAATAACTACTAATATACATGGTTGTTCATGAAAGCAATGTATTTTTTTTTATTTTTTTTTTCTTTTTATTAGACACCGGTTTCGTGATTGTCTTGCTCTTTGGCATAGGCCTCCCCAAGTGTTTTCCACAAAGATCTATCCTTTGCTATCCTCGACCAACATGATCCTGCCACCTCCTTGATATAATCCTCCCACCTTCGATACTGCCTGCCTTTGCTTCTCTTTCTATATATCTGCTGTAGTCTAGCTATAATATACCAGACGTTGAATCTTCTTGGATGAACCGATGGTCTTAACTGCGTAGCTAGACCACAAAATGCCAATATTTTAAAAAGAACAATCCCTAGAAGATTTACACCTGTAATTATTAATTTGGTCTCTGGAGTCGGGGCACGGCGCGGCGTTGAGTTCCGCCACTGACCGCGCAATGCTTCCAGATTTGGCCAAAAATTTGGGATACATGAAGCTAAAAGAGATTTTTGAGATTTCTATTACGCTAGAACACAGTCTCTTAATATTCCACCCTGGATAGACCTTGCAATACTTTACTATTATTACAATTCATTTTTTACATGAAGTCATAAAGTAACTGCCATACACCTGCCAGGTCTCTCAATGTTGTCCCATATAAATTATTTGCGGTCGACACAGATGTGACAGGGGTTCCTGAGGTACAGGATACGTAATGGAGGAAATATCAATTTTCTGATATATGCTATAGCTTTGAAGAAATAAAGGCCCATTTTGCTTGATTTAATTGATTTTGTAAGAAAACTCGAGGTGGTGTAAAAGCCTCAGTCACTTTGAAGAATGGTTCCAAAAGTTAAAAAGTCCCATTGAGTAAGTTATATTATTTTATTTAATATATGTTTCTATTATTTTTTTTAAATTAATTAGTACATTGTCATAATGGAAATTATGTAATTTTATATTTATCAATTTATTACTATTCAATATAAGAAATAGCATTAAAAATCCAGCATTTTTAAACTACCTTAGGAGGCCACTCTACACTGCATCGTAACAACACACACTGTCTCAAAAAGTAGGCGGAGCGTGACGATCAGGGAGTCTATTAATACTATGTTATACAAGAAAAAACATGAAGCTTTAAACAAATAAAAGAAATAGATGAAACTTTTTATAGTTCAAATTTTATAAACAATCAACCACAAGTGTTGTTCCATATCACATACGTAATTGTGTGCATCAACACCTCTACTAGTATACCCAAAAAACCTAAAAAAAAAACAAGTCCAATATCCATCAAAAACCAATTGCAAAGAAAGAAAAAATATAAATCGTTTTAGGCCATCGAAGGTTGGTGTGGATAGCAATAGTAAATATTGAAAAAGTTATATACTGTTTTCGTCTGTCCTTCTATCAGCTTTTAGTTTGTAAATATGAAGATCGATTTGTTGTAGAATAAATATTAAGTATGGTATATTTTTTTGGCGACGATTGTGGGTTCCATGCCCACTCGTGGGATTGAAATATTTGATATTTTCATTTCTTCGCCACTCAACACACAATGCTTCAAGAGTTTAGCAGAAAGTGGGGAACGAAGTGTCTTAACACTAGCTCCCTAGATATAAAGTTTATAGATGTGTAGAAAAATGCAAACGAAATAACTGAACTCTCTTAGGAATTAGGTGGCCACCCCCTTTTACCACTTTCTGTTCCCCACTTTCCGTGTTTGCCTCAAGTATGCGTTCTAGAAACCCTACACCACGACTGACTAGTATTATTACTGGCTGGATGATACCTAGTATTGAAATGATAAGTAGATGTATGGAAGAAAATAGGACGGTCGTATTTTTAGTCAAAAGAAGCAATTGTAATGTGAAACTTCTAAAATGCAATGTTCTTGATAGCTTTACTTGGTCCACCGAGCACAAAGCCTCAGGTGCAACGTTTGAAATTTCGATATAAATTTGTATTATTTTTATCCGTAAAATATAAGACTACTTGTGGCGCAGGGGGCGTGCGACTATAAACACGACGGGTTTTGAGTTCTATTTCCACTCGAGGAAATTAAATATTTTCATTTCCTCGAGTAACGGGGTTAAGCGCGGCGTTGACTTCCGTCACTTAAATAATGAATGATATCTGTATATTGGTACGTAGGAGTTAGGTGTATTTAGAACTAAATAATTTTCACAATTAGTAACAGAAACTGTGTAATGACGCGAAAGCTTTTAGTACAGTAATTAATTTTCATGAAACACTAAATACCGATACACGATAATAGCAATATAGACAAATGTATTTGAATTATAATAATTATAACTTATTTGAAGTTAGGTTAGAGCAGTTTTACTTTGATAGTAATGAGTAGTTTATTTAATTTAACGCTGTATTCCGTACAGGTCAGGGTAGTAAGGAACTTGGGAGCCTAGTGTTAAGACACTCCGTTTCCATTGAGATCTTTCCGTTTCCCAATTTCCGCCAAATTCTCGAAGCATTGCGTGTTTAGTGGCGGAACTTAACGTTGCACTTTGACTCGTTACCACTGCAAGGAAATGAAATTATTTCATAGCCTTTGTTCCACAATTGAGAATAATAATCACACATTTGTATGAAAATTAGAGATAAATGTCAACATGTGTTGATTATTTATTTCACTGTAAAAGGAATTAATAGTGTTTTGATATACAAATTTGATCTGAATATTACAATATCTAAATGCAATAGGCGGAGTACCCGCACGTAATTCACTGAGTGCATTGAATATACTTGAACAAAAGGGCAATTATGAAATAGCGGTACTATTGGTCTATATTTAGACATTTTACATCTCCGGTGACATACATACATACATATTATGCTTTAATTAAGTTAGTTACTAGCGTAAGGACAAGGAAATATCAAATGTTTCATTACTCCGAGTGGTAATCGAATCCACTTACTTACAGCCGTAGCGCTTACAGTCTCACACTTGTGCCGATGGTATATATATATGTAAAGATATATAATTAATATTATATAATTAATATTATATAATTAATAATATATAATTAATAATATAAAACCAATAAGTAAATCCTCTCGAAGTCAGCAAGCACACACGGCTTCTCTGAAGGGCTCTCGCTGCCTCGGTGGAGTGTTCATCAAAATAAAGACAGTCTCACCTACCTACTTCAAAGTAAATTATCGATACGGGACTGTGACGTTATGAGGATATTTGGTCCATATTTATTTGTTCTGGGAGTAATGGCTTTGGGAGTCATCCTATAGTATATATTATGGATTTAATATTAATAGGAGAAAAATATTAGTTGGGTGGTGTTGGGTTCGATCACAAATTATGAATCATTCTCATTTCTCTACTCTGATAAAACTAACTGTAGCATTGGCATTGAGTCTTAAGTAGTGGAAATCAAACCTACACTTTACTAGAGTGATGAAATGAAAAACACAGGAGATATATCAAACGTCGTATACACGCTACACGCTCCTGTGTCACAACGGCTTCCTCTATAATATATTTTTTTAGTTCATTTCTAAGTTTCATGCAAGACTAAGGGTTCATTGCAATTTGTCCTCTCCTCCTCCTCCAGGCTCCTCCCAGGCCCTCTTATAATGAAGCTATATAGTAAGCTTGATTTGCAACAGTCTAGTATTACACTGTAACTTGCTTGCACCTCTATTCGAATTGCTTGGAAATTCCTTATATTTTAAACAATTTTGAAATATATTCAGATAAGAGTTAATAAGTTTGTTTGGTTGTACGTGATAATCTAAGGAACTGATGCTTATTTTTCGCTTGATTATTAGAAATAGAAGGTTTTTTCTCATAATTAGATTTACAATGTAAGTTTTTATAGACTATTCATATTAAAATAGTATATATTTAACTATTCTTATTTTATAGACTATTCAACAGTAGTAGTTCCTGAGATCAGCAAGTTAACACTAGAAAAAATAGATTTACCTAGAACTGCCGCTTGGTCATTTTTGTCCCGCCATTATTATTTTATTATTTGAGGGTATAATTTGACATATTTTCATTCCTTGGGGACGAGGTAGAGGTGAAAGGGCGATGCGGGGGCGGAAAAAAAATTGAATGGTAGGTTTAGCAGTCAATGCCTAAGTTTTTAGGGTTCTGTAGCTTTTAAGCAAAAAAAAACCCTTGTAAGATCATTTTTTGTCCATCCATCTGTCCGTGCCTTTATTTCAGGAATGCTTGGAGAAATGGAGTTGATATTTATATGAGTATATGAATATCAACTATATGACGATCTACAGTCCCTTGATTTCCTGAAAAAGCGCCCTTAAAAAAAGATATGACCATTTATATAGTAAAAAACGTATATTTCGACACTATAAAGGGAATCAAAATTAATAATGTACTTTCAGTTAACTTAGAATTATGAAATTTGGCAGCTAGCATCTACATGTAGTACTAGTACAGGAAAAATTTTGAAAACTATACATTTATGTATAAATCTTAAAATATAATAGCCTGAAAAGTGGGATAAAATTGGTGTCAATACTAAATTTTGCCGCTAGTTCGGTATCAGATGAAAGGATGACTAAGCTAGGCTTGAATTTCAGAAAAAACACTCGATACCAAATGAGGGCAATTGTAGGGTAGGTAGAGGGAACCTGGGAACCTAGTGCTATGCAATCCGCTGGCATATTCCGCCGAATTCTGGAGGCATCACCACGCAATGTTATTAATCATCTGTGATGTATCACTGATGAAGAATATATTAATTGGCCTAATAATAATATTAACTAATTTCAATAACATATAATTTTGTAAGAGTTATTCAATTAGTTGTCACGACCTTATAATGTATTTGAAATATTTGATTCTTTCTTTGTGTTTTGTTTTTTGGTACTTTTATGTTTGTTAAAGAATAAAAATTGATTGTTAAAGATGGTCTACATATTTTACGAATTATTTTAATAATATTTTTTTGTATTATACCAACAATCAACATAATAANGAGAAATCGAGTTGATATTTATATGAGTATATGAATATCAACTATATGACGATCTACAGTCCCTTGATTTCCTGAAAAAGCGCCCTTAAAAAAAGATATGACCATTTATATAGTAAAAAACGTGTATTTCGACACTCAAACTTCGGGAATCAAATTAATAATGTACTTTCAGTTAACTTAGAATTATGAAATTTGGCAGCTAGCATCTATATGTAGTACTAGTACAGAAAGAAGTTTGAAAACTATACATTTACATATAAATCTTAAAAAATAATAGCCTGAAAAGTGCGGTAAAATTGGTGTCAATACTAAATTTTGCCGCTAGTTCAAGTGAGGTATCAGATGAAAGGATGACTAAGTTAGGCTTGAATTTCAAAAAAACACTCGATACCAAATGTGGGCAATTGTAGGGTAGGTAGAGGGAACCTGGGAACCTAGTGCTATGCACTCCGCTGGCATTTTCCACCAAATTCTGGAGGCATCACCAAGCAATGTTATTAATCTGTGATGTATCACTGATTAAGAATATATTTATTGGCCTAATAATAATATTAACTAATTTCAAAAACTTATAATTTTGTAAGAGTTATTCAGTTAGTTGTCACGACCTTAGGATGTATTTGAAATATTTGATTCTTTATTTGTGTTATGTTTTTTGGTACTTTTATGTTTGTTAAAGAATAAAAATTGATTGTTAAAGATGGTCTACATATTTTACGAATTATTTAAATAATATTTTTTTGTATTATACCAACAATCAACATAATAAATAGAATGGGACAAATTTGTTACGACGGCGGTTCTAGGGGGGTCTCAATCTTCGGCACTTCTTGTGTTAAAACAACTTAATTTTAAAATATTGGTATACATTAGTTGCGTGTCTACATTACAATTTTACTGAGCAATACAAAATCTATTTATTCCCAACTTTTTTACAAACAAAAAAAAGCTTTCGACAAAAATAAAAGATAAGTAAGCAATACTGAAATATACTGTCGAAGTTCCTTCTATATTGAACCGCGATAAACTTTCGTCTCCCATAATCTTTTACTTACTTTTATTTACAGAAAATCTCGGTTTTAGTTTAGAAACACGTTGAGAGTATAATAAGTATCTGCACAGCTTGTCTTAATGCTTCTTCTTACTTAGTATAAAGTATTATTTTTGTTTTGGACGACAAAATTTAGATGACAGATTTATTATGCTTAAATTCCATTAATGTTATAAAAACATCCAGTTTTGTCATTTGTTAGATTAGACTTCGAGTCAGCTCTCATTTCTTCATTATCAAGTTAAAAATAAACCATGTTTAAATAAATGAAATACCTTTCCTGAAATACCTTTCGAACATTTTGAAATAGTCCGTGGTCACGAGTAGACTGAGATGGCATTCGTATGTCAGTTAATATAATTTTTATATCTAACTACCATCAACGATTTTTTAATTGTCGTATATTCCGTTTTCTTCAAACATGAGCGGACTGTATCTTGCTGACTTGTTTTGCTAAAGACAAAGCCCAGTGTTAAGTTCCGCCTTTCAACCCCCAGTGTCACAAATTTTGATAAAAAGCGTAAAATGTAGTCTCTAAATGGAGTTTCTAGTACTTTAAGTCTTCTCTACCTATCCCGGAGAAATAGTTAACTTATTTCCTTTTAAATTTTCTTTTATTCTATGTGTAGTAAGCTTCTCCTTTAAAATGGAGACAAAATTCCAACTTAATACAACAATTAGACACCACTGTACCATCACTACAAGCACTCAGCTGTAGCACTACTCTATTTGTTATATAAATGCGATGCTATTATAAAATACAATCGTTTGTTTCTTTCAAAGAAATGAAATGCACTTCTATATGACTATATATTCAAACAAAGCTAAAACAGCTTTCGCAGCAGTTCGCTTCGTTTAATACTTGCTATAAATTTTGTAAACAGATTTTTCTGTAAATGTATTCGTTGGACTTTAATTGCCAACTAACATGAGCGGTTACACGCTTTATCCCGTATAGTTAAAGGGAATCTGGTGTTATTACACTCCGTTCTCCACTATATATTTTTAGATTATATTTAAAAAATAAATATAATTTAATCAATTAAATCACATATATTATAAACTTATGTAATATACTAAATATTTTGTAAACTTTTATGAAGACCTTAGATATGTTAGAAATGGTCACGAGTGTGAAATAAAAGACTCCCTCGAGAGACATGAACCTGGAGGGTGCCAACTTTTTACGACAGTAGTAACTGCTCTACAGAATATAAAATGTCATATCTAGGTTTTCTACCGTATAATAAAAAGTAGGTTAGTACAAGAAACTGTGCCAAAATAAAAAAATATTATTATTTATTTTTTATAAGAAAAAAAAAAGGATTAAGACTTTTTCCCGCATTACAGGGTAGGCAAATGGAACCTAATGTTAAGACAATTAATACCTTACTTAGCACAATATTTTTGAGACGTTGTTTGTTGAGTAGCAGAACTCGCCGCATTTGCCTAAATACCAGAGCGAAAAAACGAAATATTAATAACTCATTCCCCTGAGAGGGAATGGAATCCATAACCGTCGCACTTAAGTTTCAGCGTCTATAGATATAATATAAACTCACATTTTATCTTAAAACCTACACTTCAATAAGTTTTTAAAACAATTCCTTTGAGCATAATCCCATACATGTACATATATATGTATGGAACATACAAACATAAACATAGTAGAGACAGAGATATACATTCGAAGTCGCTATCGTTTGAGATGAGCTGCCATTGTTCGCTGAACAAAAGTACAATATGAATGGGATGCTGTATTCGGTGTCTTATAATCAAGAGATGGATAGGCCAGATGATGAAAGCTTGTAATCTTTAGATTTATATATATTTTTACAATTTTACATTCAGGCTGATGGGCTTTGGAAAACAGTGTCTGGTTGTAAGAGGGAGAGTTGTGAATACGATTCTTCTAGGGAATGATTTAAAAAATATATTACCTTTAGACAAAATTTATTATATTGACTTTATTTTGACTTTATTCACGTTTGACTTAAGACAAAATTTATTATAGAGCTCGGAGTGTTGGATCCCTACGTTCTACCTGCCTACTCTTAAGGGTAGAGATCAAAGAATGGTAAAAACATTTAACAATATTATTTTACCAATACATATAAGTGATTATAATTTCATTTCGTCGCTCTGGTAACGAGATAAAACCGCCACTAAACACGCAATCCGTCCAGCTGAAAGTAGGGAACGAAAGTCTCTTATTGAGAACGGAGAGTAATACTAGCTTCCAGGTTCCCTTTGCCTACCCTGATACGATCAAGATAATGGGAAAAGCTAAAAGACTATTAAACAATTCACAAATTAAAAGTACATATGAAAGCAAACTCTACAAATAAAATACATAAATCTCAACTGAACTTAAAGCTTACATACAAATCTGTTTTCTTTTAGTCAAGAACACGACTCATACCAACTAACCGTACGTATTTAATTTACGCGAATATATTATTCGGGCTTACACAGCTTCGTGGGAGAGTAATTCGCCAAAATAATTAGGCTTGTAACTTGAACGGGCGTCATTAATTATTTTAAGTAAATAGGTATATATATGTACGTATACTTTATATATACAGCTTCACGCTTATCCCGCTTATAGTAGAGTAAACACGTGGGAGGGTAAGAGTTGTAAGACACTTTATTTCGAGGCAAAGCGTGTTAAGTGGTGGAACTCAACGTCTTACTTTGTCTTGTCAAGGAAATGGAAATATTTCATTTCCCCGAATGAGAATCGGATCAATAAGTTTCCTTCAATATAAGTTTCATTCGTTCAATGTATGGTGGAGCTTATTGTTCATCCAACAATACAAACGTGCTTGCAACAGTCTATTTAAATAAAGAATATTTCGTATTTGAATTTATATTAAAAACATAATACATATATTACTGGGTATAAAATCCAAAAGATATATTTTAGAACAATAAACAATAAATTTTAGACTCACGTATCTGAAGAGCACAGCGAGTTCGATTCCTATTCGAGGAATGAAATGTTTAATATTTTCTTTTCTTCGCTCTGATGTTGAGGCAAAAGCGCGGTGTTAAGTTCCACCACTCAACACAGGCTCCCTCTACTTATCCTGCTACATGCGAGATACAGGGCGAAACAGAAAATCTATGTAAGTTTATTTGACTGACGCTGATGTAATTCTAATTTTAATGTCATGTCACGTTCTTGAAAAACTAATTTAGTCCTATAATATTCTACTTGGGAATCCCGAAAAATATTCGTGTAAAAATATTTTGTAAAAAAATTTCTTATTATATATAGGTAAATAGTAAAGAAGCCGTAGACATCGTTTCGTGTTAATTGTGGTTGCGAGGTACTTGGCGTAACCAAATACCACGCTCTGTGCTTCTAGACGTTCTTACAAATTAAAATAGATTTACGTTAAAATAAATAGAAAGAATTCATTTATCATTTAATTTTGAGGGTTTCATGGCGCAAGCGCAAGCGCACATGCCTGCCACTGTATATGTGACTGTAATGGGTTCGATTACCACTGAAAGAAATGAAAATAAATAGGAAATTTAATTTTCCTCGTTCTGTTAACAAGAAAGAACTCGGCGTTGATTTTCGCTATTCAACACGCAATGGCTCCAAAAATCGGCGGAAAGTGGGGAACGGAGTGTTTTAACACTAGGTCCCCTCTACCTACCCTGCTGTGTGCGGGATACAGCATGAAGTTGATGAAAAAAATAATAATTTAAACCTCTGCTTCCGGTAGCTTATTCATATTACAAGTGTTATATGAAACGATGGCATTAAATTGACAGATTATTTCAGAGTACAAAGTCTACTTACACGCGTACGCCAGCTCTCGCTATATTTCTCAGAATACTAAAATGCAAAGCTTAACATCTCATGCAGTATTCATAAACGTAGAACAGTCACCAGGGACCTGTTTAGCATCAGACATAATAAACACTTTCAAACCTCTTCATTTTACTCGGGGATATGAAATAATCTCAATCAAACACTCCGCGCAACTCAACGCTGCTGTTTGCCTCTTTCGATACCAGAGCGAAGGAATGAAAATATAAACGTAAATAAATACTTCACTTCCTCGAGTGGGGATCGAACCCACGACCGTCGTACCCTTGTACGGCTGCGCTACAACGTCGATAACGACACACTGTATCTATATATGTAACTTGAAAATATTAATTTATTTTTATCAAATATTCATATGTGACATAGGCTTTCGGAGCATGTCAGTCAGTGCCTCTGAAGATAGGAATAAAGTCATCAAAATATTAATTTGCATGTAAATAGCTTTCATCTAGTCCCAACGAGTTTGGGCGACCAATTAAAACTTAATGCTGGCATGTATTTATATGTAATCTGTGTATTTCTTTTTTTCAAATTTTTAGTTCTAGTTTTTTTTTATTTTACTCGTTTACTGCTCGTAAAATAAGTTCCTTTTATTAAGTCATCATTAAGAATATTGTTTTTTAAAATAGATTTTGAAACTTGCAGGACGAGAACGTCATGACGCAGTTCTGGGTTAAATGTTATTTTTTTTAAATATTAAAACGTTCATTACACTCTGTATTTAAATATGGTAATTTATTTATTTTTTATCGCACGAGAGTTGAGCGGTTATCTTGACAGCGATTACTGTGCCACTTGCTGTACGATGGCCGTCAGTTTAATGCTTATTACAATATAATTTTTATTTTTTTCATAAAAGTCTTATTTTATTACTAGCGGACGCGTGCAAATTCGCTCGCCTATTTAGAGTGAATTCTAATAAACCATGAAACATGTGTTCAATGAAATATTTTTAAGAGTCTAAATCTAAAATTTTATTAAAATTGATAACGATTTAAAAAAATATATATACACATTTTCAACCCCTTATTTGCACTCTTAGGGGGAGAATTCTAGAAAACCATGAAACATATGTTAAATTAAATATTTTCAAGAGTCTAAATTTACAATTTTATAAAAATGGTGCCGATTTTATTTTTCCATACAAACTTTTAACCCCGATTTCAACCCTTCAGGGTTAAAATTTTACAAAATCGCTTCTCAGTGGATGTCTAGATTACGAAAGTAAAAGTCTGTCCAAATTTCACGTTTTTACCATCAGCGGTTACAGCTGTGCGCGCGTACTCACCTCAGTCAGTGAGGACAAGTCCTTTTATATATATATATATATATATATATATATATACGAGCAGTAAAAGTATATATATATATTGGGCACGAATTTTCAACTTAAAGCAGATCAAATGCGAGTCGGTCTCGCATACCGAGGGTTCCGTACGAATTTCATAACTAAAAACGACATCTAACAAGGCGTATATTATGGTACGTAGATAGCAGATACAAGTAAGCTACTATCTAAAATAATGAAGCATGGCACTGAAGTTGCTACAATAACTTGCGTTAAAGTATGAAGGTAATCTATTTTCACGTTCACTCTCCGTCGTACTTTATTTTTGTCATACTTTAAGAAAATAAAATGAACACTATATCTCCAAATTTCTCCGTTCTCACTATAATAATGATAATTTATATTGCTTTATTACTATCATCCAAGTTTTAGATTAATAAGGCACCTAAGTAATAGAGTACTTCAGCTTGCTAAGCCATTAATCTACCAAAACTAAACGCATTTCTAAACTTTGTTATAACATTAAATATGTTCAAAGGCGTCTTTATAGCTATATAGTTAGGTAGCTTTTTATTCATATGTTCATTCGACGATTCAAAAGTGCTTGTAATAATTGCCTATTTGAATAAAGAATATTTTGAATTTGAATTGAATTTATATGATAGGATAGAATTGAATTTGATTTATTGATAGCTGTGTAACACGCTCGTCGTTTTATATGTAGATTATATGTATATTATTATACGCATTTTGCTTAGATTCATCCATTTCCTTGTTCTAGTGTCGAGGTAACGCACGGCGTTGAATACCGCCACTCAACACGCAATGCCCCCAGAATTCGGCGGAAAGTGGGGAATGAAGTGTGAATGGAGTGTCTTCAACACGAGGTTCCCTCTGCCTACCCTGCTGTGTGCGGGATACAACGTGAATTTATTTTAATTTTCTCCCTATGGTTAAGAAACCACGGCGATGAGTTACGCCTCTCAACATGCAATATCTTGAAAATCGAAAGGAAAGTGAAAACGGTACGTATTAAGTGTAATAACAGTATAGACAACGAATTTTACTTCAATACACTTAAATGATATTTAATAAAAAAGGAGCAGGCGAAGCCACGCGGGGTCGACTAGTACATTAAAAATTAATAAAATACTTTGAAGTGAAGCAATAGTTCTGGTTTCGTGAATAAAACGTATCAGTAAAATATATAATATAGATATGAAAGGAAAGGTTATAAGAAAGTGACTTTTATAGCTATTTAACACCGGAGCTTCGCGACGTCACTCGTTCTACTTTTAATTTCCTTCCAACACACACGTCTACAGTGTTTCCTTCCTTTAGTCGTCTTCAATCTATTACCATTGGGGTTATCCTATATCTTATAAAACAAATTCGCTTTTCGTGTCTGTCTGAACTTTCTAACTCTTCTTCTTCTAAACCACCCAACGGATTTTGATGCGGTTTTCACCATTAGTTCGAGTATTTTTCAGGGAAAGTTTATATGTAGTTTATTATTTGTACATTCTTATGTAAATTAACATAAATACGATAAATGTGTATAAAGTCCTACCCGTTGAGACACTTTCACGCATGCGCTGCTTTAATGGTAAGTAATACATGAAAATGATGTACTGGAGTATTGTTCCTCTTAATAAGATCTACAAAAAAGTCCGAGAGAGCATATTCGTATATTTTAAGAATAACGTGTAGTGATCATATTTCTGTCTAAAAATAGTAATTTTAATATATTTTTTATTGTGAGGGATATTTTTCCATAATGGTATTAATCCTTATCCTTTAAAATACTAAAATACTTTATTAATTTTCTACGTTAAACGAAGATAAAGTTTGCTTTTTACACTATTTCGAAATTGCGAATAGTTTTAGAGAAAAACGCATTTAATTGTTGACACATCACGCCGTTCACACATCAGCTGTATCGAGTCAAGTTTCACTTATCCCTTAGTCTCAGCATATAAATAAGTATATTAGTTACGTTGGCCATTTAATGTAGATCAAAACTGTCTTTTACTGTTTTTCATTTTAATAAGTACTTTAAAAGTTGTTACAATATCAAAAACTCGCCATGCGTCCTGCGACACTTACACGCATCGGTGTTTCAGTGGTAGAATGCTCGCCTGCCACGCAGCATGCAACGGCCGATGCATTCTATTTAATTTTCCTCACAGGCAAGCCACGTAGTGTTTGCATCATGAACCCTCTTCAGCATTAACCACAAGCTCGAAAAAAAAAGACTTAGATGCGTTTGCTCATATTGGATAATTGGAGTTGAATGTATTATTTCAGCGCGATATATTTGGTTTCATATTTTTTGTAGTAGTTTTGGTTTAAAAATAGTCATTTAACTATCTAAAAATAGTCATTTAAATATATTTTAATAAGTACTTGAAAAGATTAGTAGCACAGATTTAAAATTACGGTACCTACTAAAAAATCCTTGCTGTGTAAAACAATTGGAAAATCCTTATTGAAACTACGAAAATGCGGGTTGAATTAGGGTTTAATTAATTTTCACATTATCTTAAGTGCTTTGCAAACATACATTACATGAATAATCCAGTAGTTAAAGCGGGCGAAGCCGCAAGAGGGTCGCTAGTTGTAAATAAGTGTAATATATGTACTTGTATATACCGGTATGAAATAAGCTTTTAATTAAACACTAATTTTAAACGTAAAACTATATATTTCTAGTAACTCTACTCTAGTAATAAAAGTTTTTATATACACAAAATTTGACTTTTCCACATTACAAAGTGGTACGAGGTATTTTTAAAAGTTTTTCCACGTAAAAAATCAGTATAAAACACAGCTTTGAACAGAAAAACAAAATCGATTCACTTCTAACGAGAGAGCTTCGTTAAATTATCACATTCCGACGACTCTACAGAAAACTCCTTTTAAGTAATTTTGGTCTCTGTTCCCAAAGAAATAATATAAAATTTTGTGTGTATAATTAAAGCAATTGTTTTAAAATCGTTTCTTGTTTGAATCGAGAAAGAACAATGTGTATTATTAGCGAATAGACCAGCTTATGGGTCTTAGTAATTAAATATCTAGGGGTAAGTAAGTCAAAGTAGTATATACGAATGAAAATAGTTTTAGTGACCTATCTCTCCAAATATGAATGCTCATCGAAAAGGAAGTTGAGTTGTAATGCGCGATAGATTGTGGGTGCGATTCCCATTTGAGGTAATAAAATATTTATTATTTTCATTTTTGGAAACCACGTAGCTTTGTTTAAAATTTACTGATATACTTATTTTGTAATTATCTATTTACTTATTAATTTTATGAATGAAGTATTATTATTATTATTTTGATAAAATTATTTTTACAGTTTTATTAAAGAATAGAAAATAATAAAAATATATTCATATTTTACTTTTTAAATTCTTTTTCATTATTTAATCAAGTCACATTTAATGTTTTCCCACTAAGAAATTTTAATCACAGCTCGAAAATATACTTCAATTCATAAATTCTGAACCGTAAAGCCCAAAGATTGCGCTATAAAAATTGAAAAAAATCTCCCTTTATTTGTAGTTTACGATTATATTCGGATTTACGATGGCACCTATTAAATCTACCCTCTTTATTACTTAACTTTCAAAAGGGAGACCAAATAGAAATATTATTTTATACTATAAGCCAAGCTGGTTTTACTCAGAAATGCTTAAACAAAAGCGATTATTTTTTTAACATGTAAAAGAAATATATTTCATTTTCCTTTTGTATCGTCTACTGTAATCAACCCCTTTATATATGCCCTTCATGGTCTCGTGTTTTTATGTGGCTATTCTCCATTTAGCGATACTTTTTGTCGAAGATCTACAAAAGAGCGTACGAGTTACCTAATGGTGATCACCATCGTCCATGACCACGTGCAGCATCAGGGGTACACATTCGTATAATAATAAATATTGTTATTAATCCAAAATGGCCGCCGTAACGCAATAGTGGACTGCAAATTTTTGCACAATCTAATATGATACTATGAAAAATTTACTATTTATATTTTATTCACTTACAATTATAATAATTAAACATTAATAATAAAAAAAGCAAAATAACCACGACTCGTATATAAAACTTTTAACCAAAATATCCAGATATCCTGTACCGAAGAGGGAAAATCAATAGTCAAAGTTAAAGTAAACTATATAATGGGTTCGGAGCGTAAACACGGCCATAAGCATCCGTATTGCTTTGAGAGGACCCCAGAAAGAAAAATAAATGAATTTTGGTGAACTAAAACTAAATACACGATATATTGGTGAAAGCTTTGTTTTAATTTATTACCACCCGTATACAGTAAGGCAGAGGGAGAGATATAGGCGTTAAAATTTTTTTTTGGAAAAACCTGTATATTATTGAGTGCCTCCAGAATCGGGTGGAAAGTGGAGTACGGAGTGTAAGGTGTTACCACTAGGTGTCCCCAGGCTCCTTCTGCCCAGCTATGTGCGGGATACACCATGAATTCAAAAACAACAATGAATAATTGTCAGCCGCGTTAAATTTCGTTAAAAAAAATTAGATCCTTCATTTCATAAAAATCCACAAAGATTGGGAAAAGAAAATGGCAATTAAGAAAATCAGCTGACGAGCATTTCCTCTGAGACAGTGGAAGCAATGGATCATTATAAATATCTTTAATTAGGTCCGACCTAAAAATACCTACAACGTGAAAATATTTTGTTGAAGAAATGATGATTATTCGTAAAATGTAAATCATTGATAACGAGAAAAAGCAGAGAAAATTTCATTCCCATTAGGGGCACTTCCATTTCCCACTTTCGGAATTAGAATTTTGGCATTGTGTGTTGAGTGGCGGAACTTATCGTCGTGCTTTATGATACTTCTCGATATCAGAACGAGGAAATGGAAATTTGAAATATTAAATTTCCTCGAGAGGGAATCGAACCCACTACCTGTCGCGTGGAACTGGCACGTGCCTCTGCGAGACAAACGACCTTTGGTTTTTATAAATTTAATGATAAAAATTGAAACAAGGCGTCCGTGTCTTGTTTTTTTACATCTTCATCATCGTATGACAAAATAATAAAAGTATTATTTTAGCTTGAAGCTGTATCTTGTATGTATGTAACCAGAGTAGACAAAGGGATCCCAACCCGTTGAGTGGCGAAACTTAACACCGCGATTTGTCTTATCATCTCAACGAGAAATTGAAATAGAATAATTCGTTCCCCTGAGTGGGGTATTCCCACTGAGTCAGGATAGCCTCGATCAATGGAATTAAATTAAAAAAATATTTTCCAATTGTTTTATCCTACAAAAATGTCGAATTAGATATTTCCTTTGTCCTATTGATAGAAATAGACGACAATTAGTCGGCCGTGAACGAACGTCGTAAATAATATATGCAATAAATACGTTTCTACGATTAAAGAACTAAATTTGTCATCGAATTGCTTACACTATTTATATCTATTGATTGGTTGTATACATTTAACTGGTATTTGGTATTTTCATAATTTACTTACTTATACTTATAATAAAATCGTAACTGAGCAGTGTCTGTATATGGCAAATAAATCAGAAAAAGGATATATAGGAAAACCGAAATGCTTAACCGATTTAAATTGAGTTTTCACTATTGAACTCTGACAAGCCCTTTTCTTACAATCGGTTCAAAAACTGATCTTTTTGTGTAGTTTTTTTGAGGCTTAATTCTTTTATTCAGGCTTATTTTTTTAATTTCTGTATAAGAAGTCAGCTCAGTACAATAAAAACAGTGGTATTAAATAAAGAAGCTTCACGCTGTATCTCGCACATAGCAGGGTGGGCAGAGAGAACCCAGTGCTAAGACTTTCCGTTCCCCAGTTTCCGCCAAAATTCTAGAGACATTGCTTGTTCAGTGGAAAGTTGCGAAAAAAATAAAATATAAACTTAAAACATATTTCCTTTTCTCGAGCGCTAATCGAACCAATAACCAGTCGCGTTTACAGACACACTTGTTCCCTGCACCACTGGCCCCAGCGGTATTAAAAATATTAAAATAATCTAATACGATGTTACATTCTTACCTAAGCTTGTTTGTTGAAAAGGTTACCATAGCGAGTTATATAGCATTAGCATTGGCAAATGAAGTCATTAACTCTACTGATAATCTAGTGCTATTTTGAAAACAAAGCCTTTCGTAACGCCAGTTTAAACTTTGACCCGTCAAGCTTACCGTATCTTTGTTTATTCGTGGCTGATTTTTTAACCGATTTGGATAACAAGAGGGTTCCCAATTCGATTGTATTTTTTTATGTTTGTTATCTTAAAACTTTTCGCTGAGGGAACCGATTTTAATTATTGATTTTGAAACCGGCGTAAAGCTAATGCTAGAGGAACCTTACTATAATATTAAATTACTAAGCTTTTATTTTTCTTAAATTACTTTGGACCGACTTCAAATTTATAAAATAATTATTTAATAAATTTTGTTTAGCTAAATTAAAATATGTGTCTTACTGTGTTAAGTAAATTTATTTTTAACTTTTTAGTTTACTGTTTGAAGTCAGTTTTTTAGCTTTTCGTTGTATTTCGCACAGAGCTAAACGAAGAGAACGAGGCTAGGCAGAGAGAACCCAGTGTTAAGACACTCCGTTCCCCTCTTTCTGCCGAATTCTGGAGGCATTGCGAGTTGAGTGGCGAAACTCAAGTGGCAGAACTCAACGAAGAAATGGAAATATAAACGTAAATAAATATTTCACTTCCTCGAGTGGGGATCGAACCCACAAACCGGCGCGTTACAGTCACACCCTTGGGCCTCTGCGCCACAACGGCCAAGATAACTTCAATAATTTCACCAATCTGTATACAGTTACGCTGTCAGCGCATTGTTTAACACTTAACGAGGGTGGGTTGGCGACATTGGTTAAGCCATGCCTAGGAGTGTTAATAAACGATCAATATATGTAGGTACGCAGTGAATAGAACAAATTGATTAATTATTTCACAAGGTCAATAGCCGTCTATTAACCTTAAAAACTAAAGATGTATCATCTGCAAACTACACCATTTCACAGATATCTCTCATGAGGTGAGGTAAGTGAGGTAAGTAATGTACAAAAGGAACAAAAACGGACCCAGAATAGAGCCTTGTGGCACCCCCAATGCTACAGGTGACCCGTGTGATAGTTTCCCGTTGACATTTACCATTTGAATCCTATCACTTAAATAATAAGTGACATTATAAAATTAAATCAATAGTGTCTTAACACTCGATTCCCAAATAAGTTCTGCCTGCCCTTCTATGGACGTGAAAAGCCTGAAGCTAAAAAAAACTCTTCCGCTACTAAATTGCAAATAGATAACGCCCATACAAAGCTGCGCAGCGTAGAAAGTAACATTTGACAAGAATGTTGGAGATCACTAAGAGAAAACTCGAAATTTGTATGGAAATGGGACACTTGGACGTTTTGCAGTTAACACCAACGAAGTTCCGTGCTATAGTGCTCACTTCAGAAATTTACTAACAAAAAAATTACCCCGAAAAATAAAAATAAGAAAATATCTATAGAAACGCTACAGCTAGTGTAATTAAACATTTTTTTACTGTGCCTCTTCGCCACGCCTAGCTTCTAGATATATCATGTACGTTACGGCGCAGATACACGACGTCTGACTGCAAAACAGGCTGTGGGTTTTTTCCCCATTAGGAGAAATTCATTATCTCGTCATTTCCTTTGTTTTTTAACACACAATATAATTGAGTGAGAATAGGAGGATGCAATTTTCAACCACCAGGTTCCCTCTACTGGCCCCGCTATATGAGCAAATCGGCAGCAAGCAAATGATAAAAAAAGGAAAATATAAATTATTAAAATAACTACTAAAATAACAAAGCTTATATAATAAACACTAAGTCGGTTGTAGAGTTAACATTTAATTTTCACACAATGTTAGGAAGTGGCGCGTATTTGAAGCAATTTCTGAGAGCAGTGTATTTCAGCATACAACTCTAACTATAGAGGAACTGTAGACGAAAGCTAGTACTGTTTATGTTTTAATTGAATGCCTGAAAACTGTTACAAAGCTATAGTACTAAAATTAAAAGAAAATAATCTCTAATTTACACGAATTAAAGATAAATTATTTATAAGAAGAAAAATAAAATATATCAAATTAATATCAAATATTTAAGTATAGAGGTTCTTCGAGCGTAGATAAAATTAAGCTTCTAAGTTAACGAAATCAAAAGATATGAGCCTTTATGCATTGTTTTAGCTGCATTTTGAATGAAAATGCTCTGAATAATAAACCTTTAGAATACTTCCTGTGGACCATAATAAATAAAACTATATTTATAGTTAATTTTATACAAAATCAAAGTAGCGATTCGCACTTGACCTGTTTTTATTTAATTTTATTTGACCATTTTACACAAAGGCCATATATTTTTTAGCAATTCTATTAGTATTAGCTATTTTCTCAAATACATAAAACTAGACTAACATGTATAATACAATTAAAAAATAATTGCTTATTAAGTTCCGTATACAGAGACACCAAAGGATAAGCCACCTTTGGGAGCTCTGTTTGTCCGTCACAAGGCAATAAACTAATTACAAGCTCTTATAGGCTTTTGAGTTTTGAAACGTAGCTGTAAAATGTTCATATATTTTGAATTAATTAGATTTAACGTGTAAATGTATCATGTAGATTAAAAAAAAATTAAATCAGTTTCACGCTGTATCCCGCACACAACAGAGTAGGCAGGGAGAACCCGGTGTTAAGACACTCCGTTCCCCACTTTCTGCCTAATTCTCGACACCAGAGCGAAGAAATGGAAATATAAAATAAAAATAAATATTTCACTTCCTCGAGTGGGGAATGTAGGCATTTGTGTAATTTACTATGTTAAATAATTACCTCTATATTCTCTAATAAATTATTGCCCATAGTTTTGTCCATATTTTTTTCGACTTTCCCATGATATTTTTTATATTCAGGTTTTATCTTTAGGGTAGCCAATGAGTACGTATCGCCTCGTCCACGTCCTCCTCATGCCCATGATATATTGTCAAAATATAAGCTGTCATCACCTAGATAGAGAATGTTCAAAAACCAATACGAACTTTATTTTTTTGTCAACTAAGAGCATACATTTACTTTTTAAATGATTTACATTTTAATTGAACTAATTGTTTTTTTATAGAAACGTACGAATTATTTTTAAGAAAAAACCACTAATCCCTAAGTACCCCTGAAATATTCTTAAAAATATATATTTTATAATGTTAAAAACATTATAAAGCGACAACTAATATTAACAAAGTCTGCTATTACAAATATTAAACAAATGAAAAACTTTTAATCCTAACTTAAGTATTCATTCTTTGATATAGACAGATAGGGTTGGAATTGAAACACGTTTTTTCCACTCGATTACATTGATTTTCGTTGCCACTACTTCAAGAGACCCTCGAGTTATTGAGCGTAGCCCAGTAATTCTGGATTCGATTTATTTTTTACCTCTGATTTTCCCTCTCCTGAAGCCAATCGTAGTGTATGGCCACACTTGCTGTAGACGTGATAGGTTCGATTCCCACTCGAGGAAATGAAATATTTCCTATTTTTGAGGCAAAGCGCGGCGTTCAGTTCCGCCACTCAAAACCATATGCTTCCAGAATTCGGCTAAAGATTTGGTATGGATGTATCTTAATGGGGTCATAGGTTCCCTCCCCCTACCCTAATGTATGGGATACAGTTTAAAGCTAAAAAATATAGTTAAAAACAACATATAGTTAAAAACAACATTTATTGTGAGAATTTTAGTGACAGTCATAAACAGCATTAGTGGAGGGTGAAAAGACTAATGGTATGGAGTTAAGGGATCATTCTTAGCTGAAAATTAACGTCTTTATAAATAATATCCAGATCCAAAGAATATGCTATACTCCTCTTTCCATTTGCATATCTCTCTCTCTCTCTTTCTCTTTCCATTTGAGATGTTGCATACTGTCTAAGATACCCGATAGACCCGGCGTCACAATATAGAAATATAGAATTTAGGTGAAATGCGGAGAAAATAGTGTCTTGACACTAGGTTATCTGTATTTTATAAATTAATGAGTGCAAAGTTACTGGCCGCCATTAGTCACGAATAAAAAAAAGACAGATCAAAACTCAGTTCTTTAATTAAAACTCACACGAAACCTCCTTAAATGAATGAAAATTTTCAGCTTAAACATGGTGAAAAGAGCTGGAGCTTTTATACATTTTATTTTGAAGCGCGTCCTTATGTGCGGTAATAAGGTTCTTTTTACGTCAATTTTGTACATAACGAAGGTGGTTTGCCAACAATAATGTTCTTTTTTTTTTTACTTTTATTAAATTTTACAAGTATTTTGTTTCCATTGTGGGTGGTGAATCTGGTCCCACGCCTTTGGTAAGAAGATAGTAAAATGAATCATATATATCGAGTCTTCAGTGAAAACCATTTAGTTTTTGTATTATAGCAATACTGATTGTTTTAATATATCATCAAAAACTCAAAGTTCCTATAAAAATAGTTTAAAAATAACCAACGAACCCTTAACACGGCCCCGCCCAACCATTCGGTGGCGGATTTCACCCATTTATAGATGTCATTGGGTTGAAAAAATGGAGTAATAACCGCATTACTGACCCGGGATCACGACACGTGTAAAATTTGGTATTTCGTCTATCAAAAATGGGCTCGGAATACATAATATTTATTTATATTAATATTATATTTTAAAATATTATAAATTTGCATCAAATATTCCGTTCTCCAGTTTTCAGTGAGCTCAACGCTTTGCCTCGTTACCAAGCCGAAAAACTGGAAATATTAAATATTTCATTCCCTCGAGTGGGAATCGAACCCAATACCTCGTGCTTAGAGTCAAGACCACTACTAGCTACAATATATAACGAATCTATAAATAATATGCAGTAAACATTATTAGCGATACACTTCATTTTATAAATAAAACATATTTTTCAAGAGTTCAGTAATTTAAAAGGAAACCAGTTCCATAAATATTTAAAGGAATATCAAGGATGCATTAGAGTTGGTTAAAGCTCGGCATCGAATATTCATTTGGTATCTACACCTAGATTGTAAAATCAGTGTTGGCGAGAACAAAATTATAAGAATTATATTTTATTTTAGCTAGAACGGAAAGTTTTGACAATCTGGACTGTCTGTTCTTCAATTTTCGGACAATATCGAAACTTTGTAAATGTACAGAAGCAGGTATTTTTGACTTTGAGTTTCGCCAAACGCAATGCCTCTAAAACTCGACGGAGAAAGGAAAACGGACGGAGAACGGTGGGGAAAGGAATTTCATAAAAGTAGGTTCCAAAATTGCCCACCACACTATGTGCGAGATACGTTCCTGTGTGAACCTAACAAAAAAATATTTGCTATATAATTTCAAGTACTTTTAGGTTAAATCAAAATTCATTTACATAACAAATTATAGTCCAAACGTAAAGCCGGCTATTATTATCGATTATTGATGCGAAATTTATGGCCATCTTGTAAAATCAGTTCTAGTGCGAGCGCCGCGGGGCTGAAATGAAAGAACTTCTGGATGTGACATAATATTTTGTTTGTAAATTCACCCTGTATCTGCCAGAGAGCAAGGAACCTGGAAGAATCCTGGGAACTAAGTGCTTGGACACTCCGTTCCTATTAAGCTGTGCCTCTACTTTTCGCAAAATTCTGGAGGCATTACAAACTTGACAAGGAGAAACTAATGTTAAAATCAATGAGAAACTAATTACACACTGTTCTTCGTGTTTCACCTAATGTCTAGATACTGTGTATCGAGTGACGGTCCACAACGCTTTATCTTGTCTTGCCAAAGCCCGGAAATGAAATCAACACATTACTCTTAATGTAAATTGAACCCATTACCATCGTTTTACCCCTTAGACCCTGTCTAAAATTCAAATTCAAATTCAAAATATTCTTTATTCAAATAGGCAATTATTATAAGCACTTTTGAATCATCGAATGAACATATGAACAAAAAGCACCACCGGTTCGGAAGGCAGTTCTGCTGAGAAGAGCCGGCAAGAAACTCAACAGTGGCTATTTTCAAAATCAATGGTACAACCTATAAACATTAGCTGGCAGCAATCCTGCATTACGTTCAATAGACATTAATTCCATACATGCTTATCCTCTAAATATTCTTGAACAGTGTAATACGCTTTACTTGTGTCTTCGTATATTATCACGTACATAAGATTATATTTATTCTGTAGATACTAAGTCTATATGTAATAGGTCCCTTTTGAAAAGCAAATTAGTGCGTTGCTTTAAAAAGCAAAGCACTAATTTGCTTTTCAAAGTAACAATATAAGTTGAAGACAATTTAGTATGAAGAAGCCTTTGTTTAAAAGTTTAAAGTTTTAAATGAAATTCTCAAGCGTAGGGCATTTTACATTTTGTATATTAAGCTAAAGCACTTCGTAGCGCAGTGGTTACATTTAAAATTATTTTCATGTGCCCAAAAAAAATATTTAGTAGTTTCTGTAAAACTCTTAAATTTCACAGCATTAGTATACATATGACTATTTGAACCCAACCACCAATTAGTTCATCTGTTTGGTAGCTACGATGTCACATACAAACAGACATACACACATAAACAAAGTCATGAAACTTTTACCACCCCTCTATTTTTTTTGGGGTGAAAAAAGGCAACTCATGCCAATCGACAGTCGATTCGGAATTTTCTATGACCGTGGACACCAGCTTATACGGCACGGCAATAAATCAAAATGTACGCTAGCTAGTTCACGATGAAATATTGTACTACGAATGCTTTGGCTTTGACGTTTCTGTTTTATATAATCGGTGTTATGCATTTTAAGGATATTTTTTTCTCGTGTAAAATGTTTAAGATATAAATATTAGATACGGAGGGAATTCCGTGGAAAGTGGAGAACGGGAGTGCTTGAACGGGGTGAGGAGGGCTTTAATATTAAGATCCCAATATCCCGCGTGCATCCTGGCATGTGGAGGATATGGCTTGATGGAAATATTTTGTAAATCATATTCATTTTGGAAAATCCTCTCATAGTATAGTGGGAAGTGTACTCTCCAAGCTAAACTTTATGTTTCTTCGGTTTCTGCGTTCTGCGTATCAAGTTGCGCATCCGGTTCCGTTCTTTCCTTTCCTCCGAATTCTTCAGGAATTGCTTGTTGAGTAGTGGAATTCAACGTTCTCAAAGCAAGGTAATTGCAAATTAAATATTTAATTCTTCCGAGTGGGAATCGAACTCACAACTGTCGCGTTTACATTCGAACGTTCTGCTCCTGTGCCATAACGTCCTCGACTTACTATAGGTACATTTAATTAAACTAACAAACAAAAAGTGAATGAAATAATAAAAGAACAAAATTTTACCATATATACTGCAAAATAATTACTGAAGCAATACAATATGGAATACATTTTTTCATATTTTGATTATTCGTTAACGTTACAATGGAATAATTGACTTTTTTATAGTTTCCGCTGCATGTATAACCGCAGCAGCTTTATCTATGTAGCAGGGTTGTTAAAGAGAACGTGGAATAGGTATTGTGGGACGATTGTGGACTCGATTCTCATTTGAAGGAATGAAATATTTAATATTTTTATTTCTTCGCTCTAGTAAAGGCAAAGCGCGGCGTTGAGTTTCATTACTCAACTCAAATCCTGAATTCGGCCGAAAGTGTCTTAATGGGAATTTAATGTGTTAAAACTAGATTCCCACGAACCCGCTGCCTACCCTGCTATGTGCAGGACACAGTGTAAAGCTACAAAATCCCCCATTTTGAGATGAGACCGGTAACAGACCATAAGTGTTGTACCATTATTAAAAATTATGAGAACTTTGCTTCGACCAAATATCAATTTGTAATATTGACAAATGAATATTTTTTTCATATTAAAGTTGACATTCTTTTGTAATATAAGAGTAGATTTTCTGTTTCTGTTAATATTTAGAGCATCTAACGAAACGAAATGGTCTAATGAAACTCAAAAGAAGGAAAGGAAGAGAACCCAATGTTACGTTTTGTTAACTATATATATATATAATTTTATATATATCAAAATTTATCTATCGTAGCGCAGTGAAAATGCTTGTCCTGGCTAAGGTTCACTTTTACTCGGGGGGAAGAATTATTTTTATTTCCTTTGGCTAAGGCATTACAAAATTAAGGATCTGGAATTTCTGGAATTCAAATAGAAGAAGAGGATATTATAATTTATGAATGAAAAGTATTTGATTCCTTCTCGACGCTGGCGTATTACGTCACTACTTCATACAAATCTTTGAATCTACATACAAAAATATGTATTAATGTCAATACGAAGCATTATTCAAAGTAGGTCCCTTGATTCATGTTTCATGCTTATAATTGAAATCTTCGAAGGGACAGGTTGATTAAGTCTTGCTTTATCCGGGTCACAAATTGAGGATCACTCGTTCTATTAAATGGTTTATTGTATGTTTAGAATTATTTTTTAATTGAATGACATAATAATCTATAATATATTCTATATATTGTAAAAAGAAAAGCTTTTATTTAGAGGCGGTATGTACATCTGTGTTTGCTAGTTTTGAAATGGTATTAAAATTACCATCAGGCCGCAGGAGCACCAGCTCGGGACTGTTAACGCGACAGGCAGGATTCGACTCTCACTCGAGGAAATGAAATACTGAATATTTTTATTTATTCACTCTGAAATCGAGGCAATGCACGGCGTTAAGTTCCGCCAGTTAAAACGAAGAACCCAACGAAATTCGGCGGAGAATTCTGGAGACATTGCGTTGAGTGTGGTAGACAGACGGACTAGTGTTAGACTTCCTCTGCCTGCCCTGGCAAAAAAAATATACCTAAAAAAATGTTTTTTGTTTATAAGTGAAATGTAAATTTAATCTACAAATACAAATATGGTATTAAAATTACAATTCTTACACTAATTTATTAAATTAAATTTATATAGTTTTTCTACTTTCTTTTTGAACAGAGACACTATATATAATCTATTCTCCAAATCTTTGTGTGTNCCAACGAAATTCGGCGGAGAATTCTGGAGACATTGCGTTGAGTGTGGTAGACAGACGGACTAGTGTTAGACTTCCTCTGCCTGCCCTGGCAAAAAAAATATACATAAAAAAATGTTTTTTGTTTATTAGTGAAATGTAAATTTATATCTGCAAATAAAAATATGGTATCAAAATTACAATTCTTACACTAATTTATTAAATTAAATTTATATTGTTTTTCAACTTTCTTTTTGACAGAGACACTATATATAATCTATTCTCCAAATCTTTGTGTGTTGGATAGCGGAACCTAACGCTGAGCAGCAAAATTATAATGATCTTTTATTTGACACGAATTTAATCATTATCCTGCGTGGTAATCGAACCCGCACTTATGTACCTACTGTCCCACTGTAGTACTCTCATTATATAAGTAGGCACTTGAAAATATATTTGTGCTTATTCTTCGATGAAGCTAAACAAATCCGATAACAATGCAAATAAGAAAATTCCCAATTTCAAATGAAAAGCCATTTCCAATTATTTAGAGGCAATGAATTTAAATGTCAAAATTATCTTAGGAATAAGGAGCTTAGAATATTTCACCGTTGGCGCTTTCTACATTGTATTTTTCCACCTTAAAAATATTAAATTTGAATATTATTTTTCCCAATGTTTCAGCATTTTTTTATTATTTTAATATTATATTATTATTTTTATAGCTTCATATAGCAGAGTAAACATAGGGAATCTAGTGTTAAAACATTCCATTCCAAGGAAAGTGAAAATAATTTATTCCCCCGACTAGAAATTGAATAAAAAACCGTCGCGTTCACAGTAAGACACTGTGCCGCTGCTCTACGCCGGCCTCATACTAGCTCCTTTTGTTTCTCTTCTGTTGCTTAAGCTAGGCTCAGATAATTAAATTATTTACTATATCGGTAATTATACTTATTATAGGTATATCATTTCTAGATATATTCAGTTCTCCGCTTTCCACCAAAACTGAAGATACCTGCCGTCGAATTTCCTAACCTAACCAGAATACATCACGAATTCAAACATCATCTGAATACTTGGCACTCCAATACTGGATGGTTTCGTAGGAACTTCCTTCCAAGCGCCACGAAATTGTGGAATCGCTTACCTGCGGCAGTGTTTCCAGGTCGCTATGACTTGGATATCTTCAAAAAGCGCGTCTATCTCCACCTCGGAGGCTGGCAACGCATGTGTAGCTCCTCTGGTGTTACACAGGGTCGTGCGCGGCGGTGATCACTTACCATCAGGTAACCCGTACGCTTTTACCTTGCGTTTTTCATAAAAAAATATAATCTATATATATAAAAGGACTTGTCCTCACTGACTGAGGTAAGACGCACGCACAGCCGTAACCGCTGTGCGTAGAAACGTCAAATTTAGACAGATGCTTACTTTCGTAATCTGGACATCCATTAAGAAGGGATTTTGAAAAAGTTTTTACCCTAAAGTGGTGAAATAAGGGTTGAAAGTTTGTATGGAAAAAAAATTAAATCGGCACTGATTTTTATAAAATTTGAAATTCGATTTTTAAAAGTTTTTAATGGAACACGTGTTTCATCGTTTTCTATAATTCTCCACCTAAGAGTGCAAATAAAGGTTTGAAAGTTTGTATAGAAAAATCTTTAAATCGCCACCGATTTTTATAAAATTTGAAATTTAGACTTAAAAATATTTCATTAAACACGTGTTTTGTGGTATATTTTTATTCACTCCTAAGGCTACAAATAAGCAGGCGAAGCTGCGCGCGTCCGCTAGTTATATATAAAGAAGCAAAAGATTCTGCGTGTTGAATGGTCATAGGAATCTTTTGACAGCTATTTGTATATTATGGTTTGGACGCAAGTTTTCATTTCATGGTCTACGTAACATAAAACCAGTGTCGTACCATTATTAAAAAGTTCTCATTATTTTTCTATAAAAATTTGGATACATTTTTCTTTGACCAAATATTAATTTGTAATATTGACAAATGAATATTTTTTTTCATATTAAAGTTGACATTCTTTTGTAATATACGAGTAGCTTTTCTGTTTCTGTTAATATTTAGAGTATCTAACGAAATGAAATGGTCTAATGAAACTCAAAAGGAAGAGAACCCAATGTTACCTTTTGTTAACTATATATACAATTTTACATATATCAACAATTTATCTATCGTAGCGCAGTGAAAACGCTTGTGCTGGCTAAGGTTCACTTTTACTCGGGGGGAAGAATTATTTTTATTTCTTTTGGCTAAGGCATTACAAAATTAACGATCTGGAATTTCTGGAATTCAAATAGAAGAAGAGGATATTATAATTTATGAATGAAACGTATTTGATTCCTTCTCGATAGAAAGTTTTTATTTAAAATCATTAAATTTCCCAGGTTTTTCTTTTATTCATTTATATTTGTGGGTTGTCGATTAAAAGACAATAATTTCACGATCACGATGTGTTAAATTATAATTTATGAATGAAAAGTATTTGATTCCTTCTCGGCAGAAATGTTTATTTCACATAATTATATTTCTCTTTTTCTTCATTTCTTCATTTGTATTTAAGGGTTGTCAAATAAAATACAATAATTTCACGATTAAATCGCTTTATTTAATCCTGACGTGTTCGCGTAATATTTATGTTTATGAAACATTTTTTTATTATAATTTTATATACAGTACATCGACTATGTGGTATAACAAACAGTAAGTACTATAAATACTATATACAATTTTGTTATTTTAGTCTTGAAAATATTTTTTTACAATATGTGAAGCCAGTCGTGGCATGGTAGCACAGGGGTGCGACTGTAAATGCGACAGGTCGAAATAAAGTATTCGGATATGTCCATTTTCTCGTTCTGGTAACGAAATAAAGCGCGGCTTTAAGTTTTCCATTCAGCAACAAGCAATGCCTCCAGAATTCAGCGGAAAGTGGGGAAGTGTCTTAATGAGAACAGAGCTTTTTATCACTAGGTTCCCACGTTCCCTCTGCCTACCCTGATATGTGCAAGACGTTGAAAAGAAATAATATATATGTTTTTAGCTAAATTTGCTTTGATTATTTTGTTTACATATGCATTCAGCCATCTATGAACTCGTTTTCAGCAATTTTATTTAAATCGACGCAAATGTACGTTTGTGTATCGATTTTGCAACGTTGCTTTGTTTCAGAAATATATTTTTTATTGTTTCCAAGAACGTGATCTTAAGTAAAATGTTCTTGACAGACGGACAGATAGGGTTCTATTTTTTCTTTTCAGGTACGAAACCCTAAAGACGATATGTATGGAATCACTATAGTTAAAATCAACGGTTAGATTAAGGATATGTATAACTTAAGCTTAAATTACATATTTAAAAATTTATTTAAATTATAGCACACTTTGGTATATCATGTTTTTACATATATTTTTTTACTTCAATTTTTTATACATTCTATTTATTTTAATATAATCTACATTTTACGCTTTTCTTTACTTATTTTCTTTCCATCTGAGGTATATAATTATAATTCATATATAAATAAATAATAATCACAGTCTAAGTTACTAAATTACTCAAAAATAACCTTAAACATATTTAACGAAAATTTTACAAAATTATTTTTAAGAGTGTAATTTTTTTAATCAACTATCCGAACTAAAAATAATATCTTAATTCAAACCAATACGTAGTTCCTGAGATTAGCGCGTCCAACCATATTAACTCTCCAGCTTTATAATATTAGTACATATTTTATATTTTATTTACAGCTAACTATACGTTTAAGTACAAATAGTCAATTAAATTATTTATATTATTAAGCTAAAAAATACGAGGCTCTAGCATTATTAATTGTTCATAATTCATCGCGACTCAATTTTGTATGACTAGTTTTCACAATATTAACCTACAACTGAAATGTATGCAAATGAATTAAAAGAGGCTATTTCAAAATCACACGTTAATTATCATATTAATGGATACTTATAATTGTTTTTAGGAATGCTGTTATTTTAACGTTAATATTTAATATTGTTATACTAAGTTCAAAAAGTAAAGTTCGAAGTGTCAATATATTTTTATGATCGATATAATTTATTACTGAACAGAATAAATTAACGCTATTAATAAAAAATAGAGAACGGAGTGTCTTGACACCAATTTCCCTCTACGTAATCTGCTGTGTGCAGGATACAGCGTGACACTGATTTTAATTAATAAAAAATACTGTGTTAGTGTTAAAAATATAACTCTAAATTGCATATGCTAAGCGTATTTATTTATTAAAGCTCTTTATTTCACACGAATTGAGATCGAATGTTTCTGTTGACTGAGAGCGCGCCGAGTCCTGGATCGGAGCAGGGCCGGACGCGCTCCCAGGGTGCCGGCTATCTCCTCGTCTTACAATACTGACAAGACAGCACCTTCTTGAACGCCTGTCGGAAAACTTTATTGAAGATTGTATAGAATATTGGATTCACCATTGAACTGGCATACCCCAGCCATAGGACAAAATCAAAAACCCAACTCGATATTCTTCTTTCACATTCTGGGCACACTGCTGGTACCATGTTAAGTATAAAAAATGGCGCCCACAAAACAACGAATGTGAAGAAAACAACACCTAGCACTTTAGTCGCCTTTTGCTCGAGACGCAATATTCGTCCATGACGGGATGAATTCCGTGATATTACACTTGAGTTCCTAGAGTGGTGTGTTCTAAGTTGTCGCTGAGGGCTTGGATTTACCGCAGGTCTGTTGTTAATGGATCTCTGACTTCGAATTGTTCGAACTGGGGTTGAGAGTGTCGTTCTGGCACCACCAAAACTTGAACCCCTCCTAAATCTTCTTGCTTCTTCCCAAGTTACCATTGACGAGGCTCCACGACTAGATCTTCTAAAGAAGGGTGTTGATGGTTCGTCATTCTTCATATTGCCGTTTCTAGGGAAGCCATTACAACCGTTTATATCTCCACCAGGAACGATAATAACTTCTGTCGTTCGTCTTGGTGGAGTTGAGTCTGATCCAAAGTATGGGCAAGTACAGGGAGGTGGCAGTAAAAGTCCGTCTTCGGAACTTCTTGACTTAGTAGTAAGAGTTACTGGCGCAAGAAGTCCATCATTACCTTCATCATCAGATGCGCTCCTTGGTCTATTCATATGGGCATTAGGATCTGTTGAAGATAGTCTTCTTTTGTCTTGGAGCATGGAGGAAGGTGAGCTGGACGATACACTCAATGAACCCGGAGTGAGCATTCCTCCACGTTCTGATATATTTGTCCTGAAAAGATCAGTTATTTAGGCACATTTTTCATAATAATTATAATAATAAAATTACAAAGAGACTAAACACTGAATATAAAATATATTTAACATTTTAATTCAACATCAAGAAAAATTCACATAACATGATTAGCTTGACTACTAAAATAAACCACAGAGATATGCTAGTGGGATCTGCATGTGAAGCGCTAGGACAATTAAGGGTGTATGCATACCGATTGTACAGCTTTATCGTCATGCAAATTACTTTGGTACATCCTATTTTTATTTCTGCTTTTAATATTAATATATAAACAGAGTGAAATTTTAAATGACTTTTAATAAACATTATATCAATTTATTCCGTAAAGCCATACAACCGTTACCATAAATTTTGAGGTGAACAAATAAATGCCAATTATATACCCTCGGTAGGTCGCTTTAGATGCGGCAGAAGCTTCCAAGCCACGAGACAGTCGCAACATCTCTGCCCCGAAATGATGCAGTGCGCTCATGGCCGACGGGGCGGGCTCGCTGTGCCAACACACACATGTCAACACATAACACACACATGTAAACGTACAGAAGCAACATTTAATGGTTACGTATATGGAGGGCCTGTTCGCACTACTGCTCAAATTGTTTTACGTTAATCGTGTTGATTTTTATGTTAAAGGATTTTAGTAAAAGTTAAAATCTAAGCTTGATTTGGATATTTACTTTTTGTTTTAGAAAAGAAGCTCGTTTTTTAAATTAGGTAAAGTACAAATTTAAAGCATGCACGGATTTCGAAATTGACCGTTTTTATATAACAATATTTTTTTATACTAATCGTCATATGCACGAAATAGGTACATTAAAATATTAACTTCTCAATGATGGACTTATCTCAATAAAAAGATTCTTATTTGAAGAAAAATAAAGTACATAAAGCTAATTTAAATGTGTTCATAAAATATATTAAAATCTTATTATGGTTTTATTTCTATTTCTATAATATGTTTAAAAGCAGCCTCAGAAAAAAAAATTATAACTAAAATATTAGCTTTAAATCTCAATGAAAACACTGTCTTAATTAATAAGCACACCACATTAAAGCATAAGGCATGTCTAGACTGAAAAAAAACGAATTATTAATTGCTAGACTATTAATTAGTTTTATTTTCTTTAAAAAAAAATAAGTTTTGTGGAGAAACACAAATTAAAAAAAAATACTTTAGAAAAATCGCAAAGAAGACTTTATCTTTCTAATATTATGAATCAAATATATTACCGCAAAAAGAATATTGTAAACGCGGTGGTTGAAGGGTTGATGCCCACTAAAAATAAAAATATTTTCATTTTCTAAATCTGGGAAGATAAACGTTGAAAACAGAATTAAGCTTCACCATTCAACATGCAATATGTAGATAAATCTATATTTAACATTTCTAAAAAGTTATTTCACACCCAGGTAACAAAAAAATTAGTAATTTAAAAAAAAATGACGTAACAGGATTTCAACTTGCGTCTCTTCGAAACCTCCTAAGCGCTTTAATACAGCATGAAAATAGTTTTAGCAAAAAGAAACAATAAGTTAAATAATTATGTGAATACATTCTTATTAAAAAAACATAGAAAAAATTTAATGTATCGGGATTATTGAATTTTTAATAAACTTTTATTTGTTTTCCAAAAATGTTTCTGTTCGCTGCCGTATAAAAGAACCGGTCGGATGATGCTCTTGTATTTCAACCCCTTGAGCTTGGGCGGTATTCTGCGATCGCAAACCACACCAGTGACCTCCCGCCATTTGGCCCAGGCAGCGCTTATCCGGCCTTGGATATCGTGATCGATGCCTCTGGACTCGTGCATAATGGATCCAATGTACCTGAACTTTTCCGACTTAACGGCTGACTCAGGACCAATAAGGATCGTGCTCGAGTCTGGGCTCCCGCAGGCCATGTACTCGGTCTTCGACACATTTAGTTTAAGACCGCCGTTCTCAAGCGTATCCTTCCAGAGGTTCACTTTACGCTCCAGCGTCAGTCGGTTCTCGTCAATGAGTGCTATGTCGTCGGCATACATCATCAGCCATGGAGGCTGGTCCTGGATGTGAGCCGAGACAGTATCGAGCACTACATTGAACAAGAACGGACTAAGAGCCGAGCCCTGGTGAACCCCCACTGTAATCGGGAAGGGTCTAGTGTCGCCAACAGCAGTCCTAACCATAGAAGCGGAATCGTGGTACATGCCTCTGATAATCTCAATATAGGCCTCAGGGATCCCTTTGGATCGCAATGCCCACCAGATACACTGACGAGGCACACAGTCAAAGGCCTTCTGCAGATCTAAAAAGGCCACGTGCAGAGCTCTCCTTTTTTCCCTGTATGCCTCCATCAAAGTTCTGAGGGCGAAAATGGCGTCCATGGTGCCCGATCCTGGCTGAAATCCATATTGAGACTCAGAGACAGTACACTCTCGGCGGAGCCTGAAGTCGATCATGCGCTCGAAGAGCTTCATGGTATGACTCATAAGCTTAATGCCCCTATAACTACCACAATCTTGAACACTGCCCCTTCCCTTGTAAATAGGGGTAATAAAGCTAAGCCGCCACTGATGCGGCATCTTACCAGTGTTCAAGATATGGTTAAAAAGGTCAGTAAGCATGAGCACACCAAGAGAGCCCAACGATTTCCACGCTTCGATCGGAATGTCGTCAGGTCCCACCGCTTTTCCGTTCTTCATGCGTCGAAGGCAATTACGTGTTTCGTCAAGGGTTATTGGGGCAATAAGTCCGAGGTTAGGCGGTGGGTCGTGATGAAGACTGCATGGGTGCTGAGTATTCAGCAACTCCTGGAAGTAGCTTCTCCACCTCTCCTTCACAGAGGCATGACTACAGAGCAGCGTGCCCTGGGAATCTTTGACGCAAAGACATTTTGCGATATCTTGCGTCACTTTATCCCGGGAACGTGCCAGTTTGTAAATGAGCTTCTGCCCCTCCACAGTTTCAAGTTTATCATACAATGGTGACAAACTTTCACTGCGGGCTCTGGCTACAGCTCTTTTACAGGCACGTTTAGCTACTGTGTACTCCAGTCTGTCTTCAGGAGAGTTGGATTCCTGCCACTTCTTAAAGGCAGCCTTCTTTTCACGAGTCACTTCCTGCACCTCGTCATTCCACCACCATGTCTCCTTGTCGATGACACGTCCTCCCCTAGAAAGGCCAAGAACTCGCCTGCCCGCCGCAATGATTGCCGACTGAGCCCGATCCCAAGCATCCTGAGCAGTCTCGGTGTTAGTCGAAAGATCGTGACTTTTCACCTCTGCCAGGAAGTCGGTCTGCATCGGTCCATTCAGCAACCACCACTTGATCCGAGGCCTACGTTTCTCGGCTACTTTCTTCTTCGGAGTGACGTTAAAGTCCATGACAAGAAGACGATGTTGGGCCGTTAGGCTTTCGCCTGGAATGACCTTACAGTTAGTTACCCTGCCCATATGACACCGTCTGGTCAACAAGTAGTCAATTTGAGTTGAGTGGGACCCGTTCTTTTACGTGATAAGGTGCTGAGAATTCTTTTGGAAGAACGTATTCACGACGGCCAGATCAGACGCAATATAGGTTCTCAGAATGTTTTCTCCCTCTGTATTGCCAAGACCGTGCCCAAAACCCCCGTGAAACGTTCATACGGCTCAGCAGCCTTACCGACGTGACGCGACGTAGCCGGTACGGCAAGTAGAACCCCTTCATACTGCTCCCAAAATGTCTCCTTTCTCTAAAGGAATATCAAGACAAATAATGCAAATGTTTACCTTAGCCAAGATAACCTCGGTTGTTTCATATTCGAGCTTTAGGGTTTATACGGATTATGGTAATAACAAATCATTTCCATGCTAGCAAAACTTACTTCGCTTAGATACTAGCTACTGTACGAGTATATACCGACGAAGTTTGTTATTGTTAAAATTAAAATATGATTGTATATTTTACGTAGATACTGTTAAGCCACAGTTATTTTCATGAAGTCAAATACACAATCCGAGGCCATTGTGACGTATTGAGGGGTTGTAGGTTGCATTCCTACTTGAAATTAATAAACTAATTATTTTCGAATTAGTTGCGCCTCTCAATATGCAATGTATTGAAAATTTGGCTATATGAGTATCGGAACTCAAAGCCGCGATTTGTCTCGTTACCAGATCGAGGACATGAAAATATTAAATCATTCATATCCTCAAGTGGCAATCCAAGTGGGCTCCACGGCTGGCTTCGTTCCGTGCCACAGTGGCTCTTCTTTTATATTCTTTAACTTATATTACTAATCGAAAACATAATATCAAAGATATTGGAGGAAGATTACGTAAAAAGCATGAGGAACCCCTAAGGGCATGTATGAAGAGGTTGATGACAGTGGACGAGGCGAAAGAGGCAGAGACCGTAACATTTGGCTCTCCGTTCTCTCTGACTCTCCCCCTAGGGATACAGCTTATATAACACGTAGCGCATCACACACAAAAAGTGTTGAAAATACCATCATTTATGAAACCCACGACTACTGCCCGCCATTTCTAACAACTTCATAGAACCCATCTCTCCCTGGCCCTCCTATTCTGACTGGCACAAGTCAATTCGAGTAAGTTATTACCGCATACTATATTATAAGCATACGTTAATTAGCTTCGGAGAACACCTTAATGTGTCTCTAGCGTGCAATAAATTGTGCATGCGAGCCTTGCAATATTCTATATTAGAATATTGGAAGTTACTTTTGAATTTTATACATGCACTTTATGGTATTACTGACATTGGTGTCATCTAGGCCAGTCGGGGCGCAGGTGCACCAAGTGTGACTGTAAAACAGACTGGTAGTGGGTTCAATCCCCACCCAAGAAGATGAAATAGTAATTTAAATTTATATTTCCATTTATTCGCTCTGGTGTCGAGGCGAGCTCGGCGTTGATTTCTGTCACTCAACACGCAACGTCTCCAGAATTCGGTAGAAAGTGAAGAACGGAGTGTCTTAACACTAGGTACCTGCCTACTCTGCTGTGTGCGGGATACAGCGTGAAGCTGATTTATTTATTTATAATATAACATATTAAATATAGCCTCAGAAAGTTTCGTAATGGAGAATCAAATTAAACGATGCATGCTAGAGTTAATGAGTTCATTATATGTACGATGCAAGAAATATACTTGTCTATTTAAATTTGTTATTTATGTTAGAGCATCGTTGTCGCAGGTTCAATTCTATAATTTCTTAGCATATCTCTTATAGCAGTATCTTCCGTATATAAAGGGAATCTAAGTTAAGGCACTTCGTCCCTTATTTTTCGCTAAATTCTGAGACATTGGTATTTGAGTTCCAGAACTTACCGCTGCATTTTGTTTTGAAAAACAGGAAAATAAAATCCATTCATTATTATCGAACCCATGACCATCGCGTGTTTACAGCCAAACCTTTTCCTACTGAGCTACGATGGTGTGAACTTTGTAAATATAGTGCAAAGTCCGACTCGCAATAAAAGTCGTAATTCAAATTACGTCTCAGCTTCACGCTGTATCCCGCACACAGCAGGGTAGTCAGAGGGAACCTAGTGTTGAGACACTCCGTTCCCCACTTTCTGCCGAATTCTGGAGGTATTGCGTTTTGATTGGCAGAACTCAACGCCGCACTTTAAATATAAAATATAATATACAAAAGCTTGAAATAAATATATCAGAATTATAATGTTTTTTTAGAAATTGAAACTACACCCGCTACGTAAGTAAACACTATTCGTAATGAAAATATAAATAGTAATATAATTTAGTTTCCACATAGAATACGTCTAAAGCGGGATTAATCTCCTAGCTTTTATTTCAATGAAAAACTCAGCATTGTTGTATTCATTGTATTTATTTCATTTGTTCATTTAAATCCCTCTTGGCGTAGTGTAAGCACGGTGGATCTAGGTTTGATTCCAATCCGGTATAATTATATTTGTTTTATTTTATTATTACGTATTTTTTATTATATTTAAATTATTTTAATTTCTCAGCCTCTGTGAGACAGACACCTTAGTACCACCACTCAACTCGTATTTTTTTATTATAAAAATCACTTTAATTTATAAATAGTAAAATTAAAAGCGCCCTAGAGATATCTTCAAACAGAACAATTATGTCGATAAGTAGTAAGGAAAGATTGTGAGGATAGAGGAAAATTACTAAACTGATTTGGATGAAACTTAACAGTAATATAGCTTTAAATACATCTAAACAATTTATGTTAAGAATAAGTTTAGGCGGAAGAAGACGCCATTTGGGTCGCTAGTACATTATTATAGGCATGCATTATATTAAGATTGGAAAATTAAGCGTATAGCAGTGTCAAATGTCCGGCGTAGAAGAATTGCTATAACAATTTTATGTTGAAATATTTTTAAAGATTTGTTATAATAAAATTTACATTTAAAAGTTTTTTCTGGCTCTACTTTTATAATTACTTACACAAAAGTAAAGCTCGGCTTAAGCTGGCGTAATGTAATTGTTATTTGCTTTTCGAAATGAAAATTTCAATGTTGTATACAGTGTGTAGCTTTACACAACGGTCACATTTAGACAGAGAGAGAAACAAACCTACTGTTAAGACACTACCTTCCCACTAAGATATTTCCGCTCCCCATTTAAAACTAAATATCTAGACTAAATTGCATTCACTTATTTGTTTTGCTCAAGAACCAAATGCACGAAATTAAAGCATGTTAAAAGAAAATGGCATATTAAAAAACATAATTATAAAAACTTCTACGGCTGCTAGTTAAATATATGGAAATTATATTATTAAAAATCTTCATCATATTTTTCATAATTATGCGCAATAAGCATAAAATAATATTGCATAACGAATAATTAAAATGCATTTACATATAACTTTATTTTACCTAGAGTCTTGTAGCCATAGGTCTCTAGTATCGATGGGTGGCAGTTCAGTTTCGGTTGAGGCAGCGGAGTGTTGGGGGGTTCCCCCTCTCGGACTTAGGAATCTTCTCCAAGTGCAGCGGCGTTCTATTGGTTGCGCAATAACATGTATTAAATATGGTTAGCGTATTAATATCATTAATATATATATCATTAATATACGCGACGGGAGAATATTATTTAGTTCTTTTTTTCGACTTCAAGTTTTATCCCACATGTGGCAGGGCAGGCAGTAGGATCCTATTGTTAAAGCACTTCGCTCTCCACTTTCTGCTGAATTTTAGAGGTATTGTGGGTAGAGTGTCGGAACTTAACGCTGCGTTTTTCTTTCACATCAAAGCGGAAAATGAAAATATTACATGTCATTTCTTCGAGTAGAAATTGAACCCACAACGTGTCGCGTTTACTTCACACGCTTGTGCCCCGCGCCACGACTGACCTCGATAAGGCCATTGGTGCTCTGGAAAAACGACTAACTGTAATTTAAACGTAATAATACGTCATTATAATTTTTGGTAGTCAAATTGCGTTAAATTCCGCCACTCATAAAAAATAAAATTTGGGGGAAAATGGAAAACCTCCATACACCCTGCTACATGCAGGAATAAACGTTAAGTAGATTTTTTTATCTTTGAAAAAATAATAAAAACAGACAGAAAGACAGATATTTGAAAATTAATGTAGTAAAAAAAAAGTATCACCAAAAACTAAATATGAAACCCTTTCAAAATATTAAAGTCCTTGCAACACGTCAAACATGGAAGCTTTTAACAGATAAGTTTGGACTGTAATCCATTTGATTAGTGGCTTACACTGAGCGAGCCGTACTGAGGGGAGAGGAGTGTCTTATATATAAAAAAATATTGGTATTTGTTATTATTAAATAATTTGTATCAAATATCTTTTTTAGGGTAAAATTCTTATTCGAAAAAATCGAGCTGCCTACTACTTGCTTCGTCCAATTCCGATTGTTTTCATTAGAAAACTTAGATTTCGTCCAAGCGCTATAGAAATTGATCAATAAGTTCTTATCGAGCTTCGTGAAAATTCTTATAAGGCACAATTTATTCTTATTATTAGCATCTCTGTATGGAGATTGTTACAATTTTCTACTACAACATGGAAATGCACTTTGAAAAATTGAAAAAATACCACCAATAAATCCATTGCCATCTCTATACCATTCTTATTCCATAAGAATTTTCGATATAGAACCGTATTTAAAGCTGGTGATAAAGGTCGAAGAGGTCGAGAGGCTCCATCCAGGATTAAAAGGTCATAATTAATGTATTGTCTTATTTTCATTGTTTTCTTTGTCGCTAAATATTTATTGTATATAAGGGGACATTCAGACTGATGGTAAATAATTAATTTCCTTTTTGTTTATTCGAATGAAAATTTTTCATTCGCACTAATGATTTATAATAAATTGTATGGTGGAATTTATGTTGTATTTATTTATTTTAGTATGTATGTAAACTCCAATATTTTATGAGGCAATTAGGATGTTTTTTTAAATAAAAATAATAATAATATAGTAACAGGTCCATTGTTAGCACGTATCTTTTAAAAAAAATATGCGATAAGATAAAAAAAAATCTTCTAATTTCTCACTCCGTTACCATTAATACGCTTCCGTTCTCCACAGTAGAATATAACGGAGTACTTAAGTTCAGAATATTGTAAGGAGTTTCAGTTTCACGCTGTTACCTGCATATAGTGAAGTATATAGTGGGGAGTCTAGTGTTAAAACACTCCGTTCCTAGCCTAGTGCCCAATTTTTGAGATATTCCCTATGAAGTGGCAGATCCGAACGAATTTCTTTCCAAATGGTAATCGAATCCACATCCATCGAGTCAGTCGTCAGTCAGTCCATACAGTCAGACCCAGAAGGCTTTGAAGCTACATTCGTTTGATATTTATTTCGAAATATTAATAAAAGAAATTTCGCTCCACTGAAAACGTTACAGCGAACGTTTGTGATCATTTCAAAGCCGTGTATTAATCGAGATATAAACATACAAACGGATATTCATTTCCGATTCAATTTCGCGTGTTTGCGGGTTTCGGCCGTTTGATGGATTTTAATTTGCACGTAATCATTTTTGAGCTTTCATTATTTGTGATGAGATAGGATGATGAGAAATGTTAATATGGCAGTGGGACTGCTGAGTGTAAAGAGGGTGGGGGTTCATTTCCCATTTGAGAACATAAATATTTTAACACCGTCAACCAACACACTGCTTCAACATTAGGTTTCTTGCCTACCCTGTTTTCTAGGAAAAAACATGAAGCTCCAAAAACAGATGAGCAAAAAAAAGATTTAAATATATCCTTTCTGAAATGCATTTACGTAACGTAAAGTACGCTATAAATCTTTATTCTAAATTCGCTCCAGTCAAACTCACGGTGAGTTACTGCCGCGTTGGTTTTGTAACAGGTAAAATATTAGTTTTCCTCAATCTATATAAATTCTATATACAAATAATAATGACTGAATAATTTATTATAGCCTATATTAGGGGCCGTTTTCGATTCTTACTCGAGGAAATTAAATATCAATATTAAGCAATCAAGTCCGAGTTGGACTTGCATACCGAGAGTTAAGAACCTCGGTATGCAAGTATAAGCTGGTTGGTAGACCCTATGAAAGTGCTAATGTATGTGCTATTATATAATAGGCACTTTTCGCCAAATTCTGAACGCATTCATGTTGAGTTGCAGGACTCAACGCCGTACTTTGTCTTGTTATCAAGGAGAGAATTGAAAATAATAAATTGAATTTCCTGGAGTGGAAATCGAATCCACGAATTGTCACGCTTACAAAAGGCACGCGATTGGCCCCATTTGTAAAACAAATAGTTACATTATGATATCATAATAAGACTAGAGATATAAATTAATTTGTCAAGCATCTATTTTCTTATCCTAAAGAGGCCAATTTAATAAGGTGACCCAATTTTGACGATAGCCCGTAATAGCTTATCTTCACTATCTTGAATAGAAAATCTATTTTAAGTTAACACATTTTATAAACTTATAACCAACCCTCTTTCACGTTCAGCTTCAGCCTTAAATTGTTGAGGGTTATCCTATGGGGTTCATAATTTTACAGATTTTAATCCTAATATTAGCTTTACTTGTCTTTCTACTACATGACAGTCTTGGCACAGTAGTATGGTCTCATCCAGTCCATAAATATCCAATCTCATCCAGGCCATAAATATGTTTTAATGTTAATTAAAAAGAAAGAGAAGTTTAGGTTTTTGTCAGTCATCGCGTAAAGTTGAACAAAAGGTTTCGCCTCCGCATCTTACTAAATAATGAATAATCATTTTGCAGGTATACCAAAGAAGAAGTAGTTAATAGAAAAGAAGAAGACAGTAGCTAGTCATAAATACCGATAGGTATCGCACCAAGCCAGCCAGCTGCCCAGCCTTGTCCCAATCCCTTCCTCTGTCGCGCGAGGAGATGAACAGTTAGAGCGTACGTCAGCAACATCACGCCAAGAGGTATGTAGAACGAGATGACAGATCCTATAGCTTTGTATAGAGGATCTGGTATTTGACAGGAACCGCCGATGAGGACTGATTCTTCGTTCTGCAATACAAAAAGTTACTTATCTAACTTGCATTGACAAGTGTTTATTAATTCGAGGCCAGTCGTCGCACAGAGGCACAAGCCTATGTGACAGGTTGTGGGTTCGATTCCCAGTCTAGGACATTTCCTAAACATTTTCTTTTTAAATAAAACATGTGCCCATATTTAATGAAAATTAAAAAATATATATATTGTACGAAATAAAGGTTTATTTGGAAATATTATATTCTTTACTTATATTTGTTACAAATAAAGAAGTATATTTAAAACTTCTTACAATGTCTCAGTATATTTCCAATTTTCTATCTAACCAACATGATAAAAATACGTATGTTATTTTAATAGTTCCTTTCCTATTAGTCTTATAGAGCTTGTGAGCGTCTTTCTCTTTGTGAAAGTACTTATATCGATTCCAACGTACTGAAGGACAAGACTTTTGAAATAACAATGTACGAGTATGTGAAATAGGATCTTAAATTGTTAGATTAGAATCAAAATTATATTCTCATTCGGTCAATGAATTGTTTTCATTTCCTTGTTTCATTTTGTAAAGACAAAATGCAGAGTTGGAATCTTCCACTTCACACATAATGTACTGAATTCAGGGGGAAAGAACAGAAAGGAGGCAGACAGGATAAAGCCCAAAATTGAAAAAATCATTTAATATTTGACAGCAGGCTCTAAGAAAATAATTAATATATATTTTTAGTTTTACTCTGTATCCCGAACGTATTAAGATAGGCAGAGAAAACCTAATGTTGAGACTCTCCGTTCCCCATTTTCCACTGAATTACTGAATTCTCATGGCATAACGTGTTAAGTGTTGGAATTAAACGCCGCGCTTTGTCTTGTTACCAGAGCGAAGAAATTAGAACGGGGACGGGGACTCGGGGACGAGTGGGAACCCACAATCTTCCCTTTAACAATCGCACGTTTGTGCCTCTACGGTACGATGGCCTTAACGACGAAGGGTTTTCAATAGTTATCTATCATTTTACTACTATTATCTTATGTATACCTTTACAAGTGTTCAATTTAAAGTCTCAAAGGAAAACTTACTCTACAAACTTTGACGTTCGAAATTTTCGCACTAATTTACGACAACTTACTTCATGAAAGTATATTTCATCCCATAAAAGGATCAAATTTGTATATGTTATGTATTAAGAATATTAATATAAAATGTTTGTTAAAATGTTTTTGTATTTTTTGTACTGAGCTATAAATATAATACAAAAACAAAAGTACTAGTCTCTATATAATTTTACTTCATCTCATAAAATATTAGTAACGTACTCGTATACGTTACTAATATTTTATGAGATTAAAAAAAATGTATAAAAAGCAATAATATTGTTGAAGTCGGAAGCAGTTCACGTTTTTAAAAACAAGATAAATATATATATATTTATTCGTCTATATTTTCATTTCGGCGTTGAGTTCCGCCATTAAGCATGCAATGCCTCAAGTAAACGTAGAATTTAAGTGTCTTAATGGGAACGTGAATGGTTTCCAAGGTTTCCTAAATATCTTTTAACAATTGATTGCGCCTATCAATTATTAACAAGTAAATTCTAATAAAAGTAACATAAACGTTAATTCCCACAATCCATTACAATGGTTCTGAATATTTAAGTGTAGGCAACCTATAAATTCAGCCTGCCTTTGAATAAGTCATTTAGTCCTTAGCCCATTGTGTTTCTTGAAAATCAAACGTTAGTCTATATACGCTATATTTTCATTATAGTCCAAAATAGTAATAGATGGTAATAGCTAAAGAGGCCAAAATGGTAATAGCTAAAGAAGGTAATCGATTCAATAACATGTTCTAAAATATCGAATATTGGATTCACGCCTTATTCCGCACATATTAGAGTAGCTAGAGGGAAGTCGGGAACCTAGTGTGACACTTCGTTCCCATTAAGACACTTCTAGTGCTCACTTTCTGGCGCATTCAGGTGGGGTTACGTGTTGAGTGGCGAACTTAATGCTACTTTGCGTCGCCACCAGAGCGAAGAAATGAAAATATCAAATATTTCATATCCTCGAGCGGGAATTGAATTTACAACCTGTCACGTTTACAGTCGCACGCTTGCATGCCTACGGCCTTCCTACTAGCCTCGATAAAACATAGGTTCTCTCTGCCTACCCTGCTGTGTGCGGGATACAGCGTGAGCTGATGGATTGATTGATTGATTGGCTAGGTATATAACATCACGTTAAGTATTTAGTCATTAGCCGGAAATAAGAGTAAATTATATATAAATTTGAGGATTACCCACAATGCCAATCCCAAGCGAGGAAAAGTTCTCCTATTCATCATAATTTAATTCAACTATAGTTTACATCGATCAATCCACAAAACTGCCACCACAATTCAATTCCATAGTGTTGACAGCTATTTAATTAAAGCTATCTTTGTTATTCTACTTGCATTGTTATATTTTCTGCTTCATCATTTTTAAGGGGATATACGAAAATTAAATTAAGCGAAGAACAAATCGTTTATTACCTTTTATATTTTTATTTTGAAAGAAATTTGTGAAAAATCACTCTACTTTTGTGACTGGTTGTGGTATTTATCTCCACTCGAGAAAATGAAAATTTTACTTAAATTTACATTTTTCATTTCTTCGCTCTGGTATCGAGGGGAAGCGCGGCGTTGAGTTTCGCCACTCAACACGCAATTCCTTCAGAATTCAGCGAAAAATTGCTATAGACAGCTATAAAGAGCTATATATCCAGTTTTATATATCTACATATATATATAACATAATAATTTTAGTTTTACCATATTATGCGACAGAGAGAATCAAGTATCAAACATTTCAGTATCTATTTGGCATTTCGGCGTTAAGTTCCATCACACAACACCCATATCCCGCTGTATTTTCTTGAATTAACTTTAGGTTCCCTATTGAGGAACCTAAGTCTAACGTCCAAAGGTTGTAGAATAAGCATTATCATTTAGGCACTTCCAAATACCGCGACGACGGCCTTCATTAATATAAATAATTAAATTCCCGCGACGCCTGATCAATACTGGAGCAACTCGTAAAGTTAGATGTTTTATCGGCGAAGGCGAACACACACATAAATATATGTTGACATACCATTAAAAGAAGACTAAAGTTTATTGTTAAATTCTTTTAGGCAAGATAAAAAAGCTTTTTACATTATTTTATCGCTAGGAGGCGAAGTTTTTACGTATTTTGTTTAATGAAATGGGTGTAAGTTTAAATTTTGTGTATTTTTAGATGTTTTGGAAGTGCTATCGAGTATATAATAATAATATGTTTTTTCATTTCTATGTTTTGGAGACGTTGGCTGTTGGTTGGTGAATTTAAAGGAGCGGGATTGCCACGATCAGTTTCCAGATTTTGAAATAATTTAGTGTGTGTGCGAAGAGACCTCGTTTGAACTTTCACAGTATCGATGAAATTATAGTTAATAGTTCAAAGTTTTAGGACCCCCCGTAGGGTATGTAAAGAAGTTCCTGAAAATGGGAGAGGCGATTTATGCAGATATCGTAGAGCTTGGCACTCCCTTTCGCCTAGCTACCCTGCTAGGGATAAAGCATGAACTATAAACACAATTGTATTTTCACGCTGTATCACGCACACAGCAGGCTAGGCAGAGAGAAACTAGTGTTAAGTTCCGTTCTGCATTTTCCGCGTTACAGTTACACCCTTGTACCGCTACGCCACAAAGCACATTGGTCCAAAACATTAAGTCAAAGGAACCGTCAGTGACAGCTTTTGTTAATACTAATTAATCCCATCAAAGACAACATAAAATGAAGACAAAGATTCCGACGAACATTATACGGAACAAGGGATTTCCTGTTTTACGTACTCCATATTACATATGTAATAATGCCTAATTCCCCTTTTGTTGTTCTTCATGTTTTGAGAGGAAGTAAGAAATCTTAATGATATTTAAAAAAAAATATTAACTTCTTACTGTATTCGATTGTATAGTTTCGATTGTATAGTCGTCAGTTCTCTTTGGCTACCTTGCAGCCAAAGAGAACTGAGTGTTAAGGCACTCCGTCGAGTTTTGAAGGCATTACGTGTTATGTGGTAGAACTCAACGCCGCGCCTTTAACACGACAGTAGAGCGAAGGAATGAAAATAATAAATTTTATATACATACGCTTGTAATTATAGTTAATCCTACACATTCAATTGTATTTGTTAATATTTGTTAAAAGATTAATCTTCACAGAGCCTCATGCAAAATCTTCAGCTATCAGAAATGCCACTCACAGGAAGTCACTATCAGTCCCTTTTGACTGGAAACGCTTTTGTTTCCTTATTTAACATTAATAATTCAAGCTTCGTCCATAATTTCCATTAAAATAAATATATTAGTGAAAGAAGAGCAAAAAGCTTCAAAGTTCTGTACTCGTAGTATATTAAGAATATTTAACTAAACGTAATGTACTGGTACCTGCTCTGGGATCTATTAGATTTTATTTTTATTATGTTAGATAAAAGTTGATATACCTATTTAAGTTTATTTTAATAATACCATAAAAGAAAATATGCAAAGATAGCAAAGGTATATCATGGTGTGGTGGGACTGCGTGTTCCTGTAACGATGGTTGTAGATTCGATTCCCACTCGTGATAATGAATTAATTTTTCCAGTATAGCAAGAATCAATTTCCATGTATTTTGAAATAATGTGAGCGTCGGGAAAACCTCGGTCGTCATTCGAGAACTCAGTAAACTAAGTAACTAGTGAGATAATGAAATGGTTGACTGCTATGCGGATTTTTTTTTATATACAAAAATAAAAGTATATTATAAAAGTTGCCTGTGTTAAAAGGGCATTAAGCTTTTCTTTGTTAAAATAAAATAGTGAATTAGTGTCAAAACTTTTCGGTCGTTATAATGAATTCATTGAGCCAATTCTAAGGCACAACATTTGTTTACTTATTTTTCCATTAGCATGTATTGAAGTGTTGTAAGATCGTAGTGATAGAACATACCGTTCCTCATTTTTGATATTTTTTTTGGATATATTATGTTTTGAGTAGCGGAACTCAATAGCAATAATATATATTTATTATTATTATTATTTATTTATTTTTTTATATACATATATATTTTTTCAATATTCGCAAAGTAGCGGGCAGCGGCTGGATGCGAAGAGCTGAAGATCGAGCTCAGTGGCGTGCCATTGGAGCGGCCTATGTCCAGCAGTGGATGAGGACAGGCTGATGATGATGATATATATTTGCGTCAGTGGGCACCGAATCCACACTCATCGCATCGCATTTACAGTCCGAGGCAATACCACAGTGCCGTAACGGCTTCACTCTATAATATAAGACTAAAATCATCTCGAAATATCAAAATATATTTGAAGTTCAACCCATTATTGAATTCACGATCATCGCATATACTATACGTATTCCGACTCTCACTCCGCCATGGCGGTCCCAATACATAATATTAAGCATAAATCTGAATCTATCGCCGTTTGTTAAGAAAAAAAAGCAAAAAACATTTTTAGTACCCGTTAAATATTTAGAAGACATCTGTACCATTCTCCGATGAATACGTCAAGGTTGTAAGTCATGCTTTCATATTCCACTGAATGGAAATAGAGCAGCCATCGCTGGTCTAGGAATATGTGTATTTTACTCTCATATGTACTCGTATATAGGCTTTTATCGGTATTCTGATATAGAAACTTGTCTTGCTAATATCTGGAATGGGCTATGAGTAGGTCGTTGGTAATTTTTCATCCAATTTTTTTAAGAATTTTCTTTCTGCTTTTGTTTAAAATATATTATTATTAAGATTGAATAACTTGGAGGCCAGTTTTAGCCTGTGGGGCACATACATGCGTGTGACTGTAAATGAGGTAGATTTTGGGATCGATCCACTATTAAGGTCATGAAATATTTAATATTTTCCTTTTCAAAGGCAAAGCGCTTCGGCGAAAAGTGAAGAATGAAAGTGGCGTTCAGTTCTGCCACCTAACACGGAATACCACCAGAATTCGGCAGACAGTGTGGAACGGAGTGTCTTACCACTAGGTTCCCTCTGCCTTCTCTGCTGTGAACTCAACGCCGCGGTTTGTCTTGTTACGAGAGCGAGAAAATAATGTGACATCTAATAAACATGTCATTCTAATACTTAACACTGGCACAGCTTGCATTTCGTAGGTTAGAGAAAGGGAATTTCAAATTCAAGAGTAATTTAGGCAAACCACTATATTGGCCTATTCCGCCTATACGAGCGTTAAATTGCAGTTTGTATGTTTGCACATCCCATTTGCATATAAATGAATTAGAAATTGAATATAATTAAATAGATGGAAGACTGGACGGTCAGGTAGTAGGATTTTTGTATGCAGAATAATTGGATGATGCGTGATTCTTACTAAGACATTCCATTCCCCATGCACTGCCCAATTTTCCAGACATGGCGTGTCCATCGTGTGTAATCGTTTATAGCTACTTGTAAAGAGACAGTAGGCACAGGGGCACAACCGTATTAACACCCTATTAACAGTAGTAAGCCCAACGGTTATGGGGTCGTTTCCATCTTGGTGAAATTAAATATTTGATATTTTTATTTCCTTGCTCTGGTCATGAAGCAAAAGTGCGGCGTTAAGTTCCACCTACTCAATATGCAGGGCCTCAATGAATTCGGCGAACAATGGTGAATGGAAATGTAATGAGAAAGGGAATGTTTTAACGCTAGGTTCCCAGGTCCCCTTTGCCTACCCTGCAATAGAAGGAATACAGCGTGTAGCTAAAAAATACTTAAATACTATACAGAAACTGTAAACTTTAAAATTATTAGTTCATCTATCACTTAAACAAGTATCGTAATTTACAATGTAATCTCGTAATCAAAGGAGACTGAGCCCGCATATCTCGTCTTTCGTCAATTAAGCAACGCGGTCTAGTCCCTTGAAAAAAAAAAAACTATTTTATATATACCTACATACTATTAAACTTATAATAATCTGGCTCTAAGTATGATGGGTGTGAATTCAATTCCGATTTCTATTATTTTCATTTCCCCACTTTGGTAAATAAAGCGCGGCTTTGAGTTCCACCACTCAACACGCAATGTCCGAAATTGAACAGAAAATGGAGAATGGAGTGTCCTAACATTCTCTTCCATTTGTCTATCGAAAAAGCATGAAGTTGTTTTATTATGACATTAAAATTTAAACCCACTACCAGTCAGGCAAGTCTCGGCATAATAATTATATTTATTAAATAAAACAGTATACTTTTAAATACTGTACAATATAATTAATGTGCCTTCAAAATTTAAATATGGTTCTCAAATTCCATGGCCTTCGTTAACTTATTCAATTAGCCGGCGATACGCGCGTGCTTTGCATCGAATACTTTGTTAATAAGATTAATTACGTAAATACTCTTAAGTCAGGATAAGAAGCTAAAATGTAGAGCAAATAAAATTACCTTCACGCTGTATCCCGCATACCCGGGTAGGCAGAGAAAATGGAGTGTTAAGACACTCCATTCCCTACTTTCCGCTGAATTTTTCGAGGCATTGTGTGTTGACTCAAAGCCAGCGCAAAGCGAAGAAATTAAAATATAAATAAATAATAGTTCATTTCCTTGAGTGAGGATCGAACCCACAGCCGTCGCGTTACATTCACATCCTCATGATCCTGGGCCACGACGGCTACGAAAATGTAGAACAAATTTTATGTATTTCGAAAAAACTAGTGGGGAAAAAACTATTATACAAAAAATCTACATAAATTGCAGTCTTTATGATATTCTGATATATAAGCTATATAACTGTTAAGTTTTATTGAAATCTGTTCAGTAATTTTTGCGTGCGAGTGGAATAAACATTCATCCTTATAAACTTTTAATATCACTGCCTAGAAAGACCATTGAACTGAATATGGGAGACAGAGTGTCTTATCTTTTCCCTTTATCTATTCCGCTACTAAACGAGCATAATAAGACAAAAGATTTAAATATTTAATTGTTAACCTTGTATCCATTAGCTCGGTGAGTCTGGTCGTTTAATTTTCAACTAATTTAGCTAAAATGAGTTAACCAGTACGTTTACAGAAAGTTAGCTTGAATCAGAAGGGGAAAGGCAGAAATTGTATGAGTGAGTTTCGTAATATTTTGGCTTTTAGTATTTGAAATTAGTTAATTTAAAGCACAAATGTAGATGATCTATACCAACTTTTGGGTTACAGGTTCTTTTCTCTGTACGAGCTATTTTTTTCTGTAAGCCTATATAGGTAAATATCTTGGGTTCACCCAAGATATTTTCTATTATAGTAGTAGTACTATTCTCCAGTAATTATTTATGAAGTAAGGTGAAGTATTTATTACTCTATTTTCACTTTCAAACTTTCTCCTCTCCCGCTAGAATAAAAACATTTGTAGAGTAATGAAACTTAACGCCGCGATTGTCAATTGAAGAAAATAAAATAATCCAACTATAATTCTATCACCGAATGGATATTGAACTCATTTCCACTGCGTTACGGCTATTTCTATATATTTAAAAAAAATATTCGTACCTTAGAATACATCAGGCTCAGAGGAAGGCTCATCGCTGTAGACAAGATCCATACAAAGACGATCTTAATCGTCACACGTTTCCTCGTTTTATTTCTTCCAAACCTCATCGGGTATCTTAACGACAGGTACCTAGAAACAAAATGTATAAACTATTTTTTTTTACCTTATTATTTTAGAAACGTAACATAACATTATCTTTTTTCGTTTTAGCTTCACGCTGTATCCCGCACATAGCAGGATACGCAGTGGGGACTTGAGAACTCAGTGCTAAGATACTCCAATTCCCATTTTTCGACCAATTTCAGAAGAAATGAAAATATTAAATATTTTATTACTTGGGAATTTGACCCACAACCTTTTATGTATTTTTGTCGCTTATAATCATAAGAAAAAATAATTACAATATTTTTAATACTAACACCTAATAAATATAGCTGAGAACGTTTAACCCAATTCGTTACAAGTTAGTAATTTGGCTGAGAAGAACGAATATCCCGCGGGAAATTTAATGCGGTCGTGAAAACTGAAGCCAATTTAATAAGCGTATGTGATCTCGAAATGTGAAATTGAAAGAAAGGAGATGAAGTCGACGTCATTTCTATACAAGCATAGACTATTAGGTTATTTTCTAGGCTATTTTCTAGGGGTCTCTTTCTTTCGCACATAAGTTACGATACTACGATATATAACTATAAGTTACGTTCATAATTGCGTTTTAGGGTTTATCGCGTTATACATTGGTTGAGTTTTCTTAAAAAAATGTAAGTTTAATAGCTTGTAATTGAATTGAATTATCAAAAAGAATAAAAAACCCAAATGCATAAAAATTATATAGAAAAAACAACCCCAATATTTAATTAGGATTAGGAGTCGGGAATCTGTTCTTCTAATAGTTATTTTTTACTTTCCATATAATATTTTTAATAAATATTTTCAAAGTAGGAGAGTAAATAAAGTAGAGAGTGAATTATATTATATTTTCTTCTTATATAAATATTTGGTTCAACTCACCTGTCAACGCTGATAGTACAAAGATGCATAATGGAGGCCGTGCAGAGGAGGACGTCGAGGCAAATCCAAGTAAGGCAATAAACTGCGGGTAGCGGAAAATATCCTGAGAGGAAGAAAAACATTTCATCACTATATATGAAGTAGTGGCACACGGTCAAAAAGTAACGATTATGGATTTGATTCCCATTAAGGGAATTATTTTCTCACTTAGTATCAATAATTTAATTCTTTCAAATTAGGCAGACAGTGAAGAGCTGACTATCCTCAGGTTCCCTCTGCCTACCTTAGCAAAATCTGGGATAACAAAACTCAACATTAAATCCTGCCACATACTAAATGATTCGAAACTTGCATGAACAGAGTGTTTCATTACTAACTTCCCTCTGCCCACTGCGGGATAGAGCGTGAATGTAACAAAAAAATACGCTCTAAATAACACGTGTCCCTCGGTTCTCTCAGTTCTTCTCTCTCTCTCAGTTCCATACCTTCAAATTTAACCAATGTCGTTGCCAATAATCCTCTATTTATAGAAAAAGGCCCAAAATTTCAGTACCTACGCGTACACTGGTGATAATGTTACGTCGTCATTAGTGTGACATACCAAATTCATTATAATATGGTACGGGACAAATATTTATCTACAGCCTATTAAATTACGTGATTTTCAATAAAAGCTGTTATTTATGACAGTTTTGTTGGTTTGGAGCAGTTTGTTTTTTTTTTATAGTGGGTATATGGGTTCAAATTGTTTAGATTGACATTTTCAAAACATTTCGTTCCCATTAAGACACTTTTGTTCCCCAACCTTGAGCAAACAAATTAAGCAAATCCAAATACACGAAATGGCCATATCAAAAATATGCAAATTCTGACAAAATGTAAAATTATAATAATAATAAACAATTAAGTTATTTCAAGATCGAGTTATAGAAATGCTGATTGTCTATAGAATATGATTAATATTTTTCTCCCTGTTAATGTTTTAAAATATGTCTTTTACTTCTTTGCTAAACAATGTTTACATACAATAAACTTAAGTTCAGTTGAAAATTTTTTTTATAATTAACTTACTCCCGTCACCTTACTAGCTAGTAAGCTCCACCCAAGCTAATAAACGTCGAAAAATATAATTGAAAGAAAATTGTATTTCTTTTATTATATATAAATTAGATTTGATAAAACTTTTCCACGTCAATCATAACGGTATTCCAACCGCAGCTGTTAAAACTCGAAGCTCCAATAAGTTAAATACAAGTGCAAAAAGTCTTACAAAGTTACTTATTAAATTAGTAAGAATACTTTACAAAGTTTATTGGAACATATTATTTTATGTAATTGTGGCAATTAGAAATGAAATTTGTGTATTTTTATTTCTTTTTCAATAGAATATTTTTTTGATGAAAAATGATTTTAATAATACCTTCACGGTGCATTCCCCGTATATACGGGGAATATCTGGCTATCCTGCTGCTATATAGCAGGATAGCCAGAGAAAACGTAGTGTTAATACACTCCCTTCGGCACTCACTGCCCAATTTTCGAGAAAAATTTTCTCATTGATTGCCAATGTAAATATTTATTAAGCTTTAAAATGTACTGCTATAGTTAAAATTCAGAACATACCTCTACAAAAATTTATATGTATTTATTAAGATTTCCGCTCCATATTTTGCCAAAATATAGATTTTATTAATTTTTTTTCAATTTCAAACAAAAAAATTTAAAAGAAAGAAAAAGTAAAATGTTTAATCACTCTTCAGACAAAAGGCATCTCGTTAATGAAAAGGTTGGAACGTTATTCATTGCGCTATCAGATTGGGATTTTATAGACGAAAGCTCTGATTAGGATTTATGAAATAATTACAATATTTTAACAGTGGTTTTATTTAACGACCACACTAGGCTTAATTAAACAAGGGATTTGAAATCCATCCACTTGAAAAAGATAAAGAAATTGTTCGAAAAATAATTAAAAAATATATATTTGTAAAGCTGAAGCCAAGCCACTTTATACCACTTCGGAACTAAAAAACTATTCCACCTAAACCTATCAAATTTAGCTTAAATATTCGGCTTACATTTCAAAATAATATAAAATATTTTAGAACCAAAATTTAAGAAAAATGTCTTTGTATATCCCAATATCAAGATTGCTATAAAATTGAACTGGTTTTTTTTCAGCTTACACAGGGAATCATCTTGCATGTAGAAGAGCAGGATACTCAAATTAAGCGGAGTGTTAAGACACTTCGCTTCCGACTTCCACCGAATTCTGGAGGCATAACATTAATTGTTCAGAAATAATTAGCAATTCCTCAACAATTGTATTACTCTATTAAGGGTAGGTAGTTGATCTAGGAATTAATTCTAACCCTTGTTATCTCACTAGTATTAACTCATCAATCTATATTATAATATGTTAATGTAATAATAGGTGATGAAGTAATTTGCCTGGCGCCCTACCTGCTTCGTACGTCAAGGTTTGAATTTAGTTCATATACGTGAAACATGAGGCATAGAGAAATAATTAGAAATTAGATATATTTTGGGGTGTGTCTCTTGTTCTTAAATAATTATTTATTTGGAGGTGAAAACGGTTATTGTATATTTTTACACATTGCTTTATTTTCACAGCATTTTGAGGAGTGTGTACAGAGAGAGGATTTTAGATTCAAATAGTGTCAAGACACTCCATTCTTTAACTTTTTAACCATTTTATTATTTAGTGGCCAAGTCTAAAGTTGTGCTTTATCAAAATAAATCAATAAGATATATGATTCATATTTAGAAATATGTATATTTATATATATACTAGCGACCCACTCGCGGCTTCGCCCGCTTTAACTATTGAATTATTCATATAATGTATGTGTTTGCAAAGCACTTAAGATAATGTGATAATTACACAAACCCTACTGCAACCCGTATTTTCGTAGTTCCAATAAGGATTTTCCGATTGTTTTAAAATAAACACAAATAATAACACAAACAACAGAACACTTAAATGAAAGAAATTATAAACAAAAGACTATTCTCTGACTCAAAAATACTTAAACGAAAGATGTAACCAACAATGTCGCGTGGAAATACATTCAATCTCCAAAATACGTGCAATCACTTCTAAATTTACTTTGCAATGCGGAGTGCTGCTCCTTAGGTGCAGATGACCCGATACATCGGCGCAACGGAATACGTTGGACGCGAGACGACTAACGTGTACCTCTAGGGTTTCTACCTAGGGTGGGTTACGGTGAGTGGCGTGCGGTGTTCACGTAGTATGGTGCCTGCGTCACTTGCCGGAGGGTGAGATTCTGTACTACCTGCAGGATTCCTCGTTGAGTAATACTCGCTAGGGCATTGTGATGTCATCAATGTATAGTGCGTAGAGAGCAGGAGACAAAATTATGATTGGGACAACGGCAGCGATCGGGTCGCCCGTGCTGAGGAGGATTATAGATCGGTATCCCTCAGCAGCATTATGAGCAGGCCCTCCTTCCATGCCCGGGGGAAAGAAGCCAGGCGGGTGCGGCGTATGCACTATTATAAGCAACATATTGCAGGGCACGGGGGGACGCGTGGTTGGCGACGGACCGTTAATCAGCAAGGATTTTTTAGTACTTTAATTTTAAATCTGTGCTACCAATTTTTTTAAGTACTTATTAAAATATATTTAAATGACTATTTTTAAACGGAAAAAATTATAAACGAAAGCCTACCTACTAATAACTACTACAAAAAATATGAAACCAAATATATCGCGCTTAAATAATACATTCAACTCCAATTATTCAATACGTGCAAACGAATCTAAACCTTCGTTGCTATAGAGGCAGGAGGGTTTCTTTTTTTGAGCTAGTGGTTAATGCTGTTAGCCCTATTGGCTTTTACAGCGTCATCGGTTGGGTAGGGAAGAGGGTATTCTGTCCCTGATGAAAAGCAAGAACTACGTGGCTGCCTGAGAGGAAAATTAAATAGAATGCATCGGCTGGGAATCGAACCCGGGTCGCCCGCTTGGCGGGAGAGTATTTTACCACTGAACCACCGATGCGTGTAAGGTAGACGGGCGCGGTCGACGCAAAACGTTGCGGTGCGCGGAGGGACGCATGGCGAGTGGCGAGCCGTTTCGCACCAAGGATTTTTTGATATTGTAACAACTTCTAAAGTACTTATTAAAAAAAAATATTCCTCACAATAAAAAATATATTGAAATTACTATTTTTAGACAGAAAAATGATCACTACACGTTATCCTTAAAAGATACGATATGCTGTCGCTGACTTTTTTGTAGATCTTATTAAGAGGAAAAATACTCCAGTACATTATTTTCATGTAGTACTTACCATTAAAGCAGCGCATGCGCGAAAGTGTATCAACGGATAGGACTTTATCCACATTTATCTTATTTATGTTAACTAACATAAGAATGTGCAAATAATAAACTATATATAAACCTTCCCTCAGAAATACTCGACATAATGGTGAAAACCGCATCAAAATCCGTTGGATGGTTTAGAAGAAAAAGAGTTAGAAAGTTCAGACAGACATGAAAAGCGACTTTGTTTTATAAGATATAGGATTATTATGGTAACTATTAGTTTCTNCTGTCGCGGACTTTTTTGTAGATCTTATTAAGAGGAAAAATACTCCAGTACATTATTTTCATGTAGTACTTACCATTAAAGCAGCGCATGCGCGAAAGTGTATCAACGGATAGGACTTTATACACATTTATCTTATTTATATGGTGAAAACCGCATCAAAATCCGTTCGGTGGTTTAGAAGAAAAAGAGTAAGAAAGTTCAGACAGACACGAAAAGCGACTTTGTTTTATAAGATATAGGATTATTATGGTAACTATTAGTTTCTCTATTCAGTTTTCTACCAAAAAATACAAATTTAAACATAGTTACTTAAACTAACTCCATTCAAATCTATGAACAACTGTACAATTTTCCTTCAGCATCTGTCTTTGTTAGTAACTATCCATGTCCATTACAATTGCAAATATCTCGTAATTGTTGGCCACTTGGGTGTTCAGTTTGTTAGCATCTGGTAACGAATTGTTGTATTCTAATGCTATTTGTTGTTGTACACCCAATGTCTGCATAATTGGTAGGAATATGGGGAACGGAATGTCTCATTAACAAGTTTCCTTTGCTAACATACATCTAAAAAAGCTAAAAAATATATTTGGATACAAATCTCTCTGTCCTCTTCGTCAAATCAGAAGTGACAAGAGAATGCGGCTGAAAATGACAAACGGAGTTTTTTAACACTAACTTTAACACTCCATTTGCCTATCCTGATGTATGGAGGATACAACGTAAAACTAAAAGACCTAAAAATATATTATTTAAATACAAAGTTCTCCGTTCTCTACTTCAATTCACAAATGACAAATGTAATTCTATAGAAACCCTATATATAAAACCAAAAGGCTTTTTATAAATGTGATATAAAACATGCGAAAGACGAATTTAGCGTAGCGTCGATCATTTATTTGGCTCACCCTAATGTCAGTAGCATTGTGGCCCCAGCCGAGGCGTTATTAATGCCTTCTACATTATTACGTCTTTCTTTAACTATGGAAACATAAACAACTATGGTATTTATGTGTTTATTTTATTTGTTTTTTTCAGCTTTACCCTATTTTCTGCCGAATTTTGGACGTATTGCGTATTAAATGGCGGAACTTAACGCCACTGTTTGCCTCGACGATTCGACATAAACGACGACGATTCCCAATAGAAGGTGGCGCGTTTTGCCTCGTTACGAGAGCGATGAAATGAACATATTATTTATTTCCTCTGGGAATCGAACCTACAAGCTCTCGCGTTTACAGTCGTGTGCTCTCTGTTGTGTGCGGGTTACAGCGTGAAGCTGATTTATTTTGATTATTAATAACTCATATACGAAGATACACAAAATATAGTCAAAGCTCGCTCTAATTTAATTCAATGTCATTGGTGACAATTAGGGCGAGGTTGATTAACGAGCCGCGGCTTTGCGGCGGGTGGCACGCGGGTGGCAGGCGACAGGGTTTGCGTTTCTGCTAAACGCAGTGGCGTGTCACGGTGGAAAACTACCTGGTTTAAATAAACTTACTATGAAGTGTCTATATGAATGTAATGGTTTTGGGTTCAATTCCTACTCGGGAGGAATGGGGCAAAGCTGGCATTCAGTTTCATCAGTCAACACGCAATGGCTCCAGAATTTGACGGAAAGTGAGGAACGGAAGTCTTAATGAGAATAGAGTGAACACTAGGTTCTAAGGTTCTCTACAAATCGAAAAATTGTGACAAATAAAATAGCACTGTAAAGTAGTAACTAATAACCTAACTCTTATTTTTGTAGGTCAAGGTTATTATTCTAAGTTATTATTCTAAGTATGAGAATAAAGCTCCAAAATAAATTAAATAAATGAATGAAAGAATTTGTCAACGAAGTTTATTAAGCTAATCAATTTTACACCACGTAGCAAAATTCATAATTAAAAGACGAAATATAACTTCGCTAACAAAACACGACGCCTGAGGGCAAAATGTTCACCTGAAGTGTATCGAGTTAGAAGTGTTACAGTCTTAACAAAGTAATTTGGGCGTTCATTAGAAATTTTATTGCGTTAAAAAGTTTAAATGAAGTAAAGCAATCGGGTGGAAGTTGATAAAAAGTTAATATAATACGAGTACAGCCAGAGGCTAGTGGTAGTGTATAAGGACAAGCGTGGGACGGTACCTGCGACTGTTTGGGGGTTCGATTCCCATTTATGAGACAACATGTGTTGAGAAGCAGAATTGCAAGGAAAATGAGGAAATAATGATTATGCCCTCGAATGGGAATTGAAATCAATGAGCATTGTAGAGTGATTGTAGCTTGTATCTAAATGTATAAAATTATTAATTCAAGTGACAATTATTTGATTTTTATGTCAGATACTTGAAATCTCTTACAACTTCGTTTGATTATTCGTAACATAACGAACGTAATTGTATCGTAGAATTTATCATTGGATTTTGATTAATCGCTAAATTGACATATTACTATTAATTTTAGTTAATCAAATTGTACTGAATAGCTTAAAAAATACTGCTTAGGCTTAACATAAGTAACTTGGCACTAAGAAAAGTAGTACCTACTTAAAAGAAATACTTTCTTGTACCATATTTAGTAACACCAGAAATAAGTTTATGCTTATTATTTTCATTTCTCCTTCCGACAACAAGGCAGAGTGCGGCGTTAAGTTAAGCGTCGTTGCCCTAGGTTTACTCAAAAGAAGCTGTATGTTTAAAAAATAAGCTCAATTATTTAACACTCACCTCTCACTAACGTTAATATTCCCACTGGCATCACCAATATAGCGACCAGCAGATCAGTTATCGCCAGCGACATCAAGAAGTAATTCGTTACATTTTGCAATCTCCTCTCCAAGTAAATGGCCAAACAGACCAACACGTTACCAGCCGCCGTACACACAACTAGCATCAACGCTACCAAACCCCACCAATTATTCACTAGTCCTATTTCTGTACTCTCCGTTCTATTTCCATCTGTTTCATTAAATATTTCAATTAATTCTTTTTCTGTATAGTTAAAATCCAATGTAAAATTTATATTACTAATGTAAGGGTGGTCGTGTTCCTTATCATTCATTGTGAGGTGATTTTCGTAAACCTCTAGCCAATTTCATTTTTGTTTCGCATTTCATCTTATTTCGTAAATATGGTAGATATTGTTATGGGGGTCCATTTTTCTTTAGTTACTGCCTCTGATTCTGCCTTTAGTGACCATCTGTAAAGAAATTAACTTTTTTATGTTTTTATAGTTAGTAATTACTATTGATAGTTAAGTACTGTGATATTAGAAAATTGAAGGGTTTGTTGAGGCAGTCGTAGCTGAATGGTACAAACATGACAATTGTGAGTTCGATTCCCATTCACCACACGACTGATTCACAATGAGCGTCGTGTTCACAGTCTTCCATGAGAAATAAAAGTAAATATAGTAAAATTTGCGTTTATGTTAGTTCTATTTGAAATAAATAATTTTCTTCATTCTAAATATAACGCATTATTATTAGGAAAATGATAAAAAAATGATCCTTTACTTGATTCCATAAATAGATGTTTACCTAGAAGTTTTATTCAAATACATTCTGATCAAGATTCCTTACAAACTCAAACTTTCAAACTTCAGGCTTTATTCGAAATTCGATCTGGATGTAGCTAGGATCGCTCTGATAAGGTTTATTACTGCAAACTACTTTTAGGCGGAAAATGGATTTATTTAAATAGTTTCTGATTGTGAAGGAGATGGTTAAGGGTTCGATTTGTAAAGGGTGACGAATATTATTTTTGATTTGCTTGCTTTTTTTCCGGAGAGTATGTGAAAGAGAACAGTTCCAATACTTAACATGAAAAGTTTTAAAAATTAGGACAGTGAGAAGCAGAGTGTCTTAAAACTAGACTTGAGTTTATTACAACGTGAATCTAAAAAAACTTTCTTAACAAAAACGTTCTGGCCTATCTCCTTTATAGCATAAAAGAAATAAAAATTAACTACATCGATAGCCAAGGACGTGTTCTGAGTTCATGATTATAATATACTACGTAATGTCGTAAAAGTCAAGTGTTCTCATTCAACACACGACCCCCGGTGTACACGTGTATCGATCTTTAAGGGTTTCCGTAAGTATTTTACCGATTATTTATGAATGAAAGTACGGTTTTGTTTGTTAAGGATTGATTATTTTATATTTATTTTTTAATAAATTAATTTTTAACAAAAAGAAAAACCGGCTTCTAGCGACGAACTAATAAGTGTAAAAATGTCAGGTAATAAGTATAAGAAAATACTTAATAATAATATAATTTACTGTTCCTCTTTTACATATACACACTTCTAACACTTTACACAGCACACTTAACACTGTTTCTATATAACACTTTACACTTATACACGTTTTAAAACGCATAGTTCCAACAATGACACTGATTTTAAATACTTGAACACTGTCACAATTTTACACCTTACGGGAGGCAGAATAACGACGTACTGACTCAATCCATCAAAAACGTCACTTTTTATAGCCGTTCCCTTCCTCTTTTATAAATAATTATGTGGGCATTATTATTTTATATTCTATAAAATACCCTCACACTGACAATTGTCTTACAGTTCGGCCGTCCTGCACCGAAACACGACCTCGTGTTTCCAAAAAAAAAAAACAGAGCTAAAAGAATAACTATGGTTCATAACTTTTACATAATTGACTGTAATAATCTGTCTTACAAAAATGATTTACAGCTTTTACAAACCATATTTAAAGGCAATCTGCCATGTTAAACTACGGCTATTTTTTACTCATGTAACCTGGCTCAATTTGCCCACCTGAAACTAGAGCAATCTGCCAACCTTAATCTGCGGCAATCTACTCACTTTGACCTGCGGCAATCTGCCCACTTTAACTTGCGATAACCTGCCCATTTTAAGATGCGGCAATCTGCCCATTTTAATCTGTGGCAATCTGCCCACCTAAATCTGATAAAATCTACCCACCTTAACCTGCGGAAATCTGTTCACCTTAACCTGCGGCAATCGGCCCACTTTAACTTGCGGCAATCTGCCCATTTTAAACTGCGGCAATCTGCCCATTTTAATCTGTGGCAATCTGCCCACCTAAATCTGCGAAAATGTACTCACCTTACCTCCGGAAATCTGTTCACCTTAACCTGCGG